>VZTY01003233.1:145703-176968 GCA_013400935.1 Turnix velox
TTTTTCCTGTAAATATCAGAGGAATGGAATTGATGATAAAGGAAAATGCGAGATTAGACACACGCAGTTGCTTTCGAACCTAAAAAAACCCAAGATTTCCAACAAAGGACAGCCGTATCAAACAGTAATAAAGAGCCTCAAGCAGTTGTCTGTGCTCATGCCAGTTTTCATGCTTTAATTCCGCAGCCCTGTGGTTCTTAGCTTTGACATTGAGATCTGCACGGCCACCAGAGATAATTATTTCAACCTTCAGGCCATCAGGCGCTCATTTTTGATCATGGATATGTAAGAGATTTTTTTTTTTTTTAGCTTCCCAGGCTTGCCAAGTGGCTATCAATAGAAGGGTAAAATAAGCAAAAAGATGGTAAGCATTTTAAAAGAAATAAAGAAGCTGGGCCGTGTGTTAGCTTTTCCACTAGTTTTTTCAGACCTTATTATTGTTTAACACTATTCACTACAGGCTGAAAATAACGGCAGAAGTATGAAAACTGATCTGAATTTTCCATGGAAGCACTGCTACAAACAGAAATAAAAAAATTAGCTTTGACTTTGTAATGCTGCTGTCAGTAGCACTGTTACAACATTTTCTAATCCCCTGACACAATTTGCACACTATGAATTCACATTTGATACACTTTTTAAAGGTAACTCACAGAAATCACACTAATTTTTCTCATTCTAACACAGGGAAGTTAAAAGACATGATTTGTGTTGTAACTATGGCAAAGTAATTTTTGAGGAATACTGATTTCAAGATTTGTATTATTAAAACTGAATCTGTACTGCAACCCATCTATATTATCAATTATATATCAAACCTGTCTGATTTGAATTTGGGAATTGGTGTATATCAGATGCTCAACACATCCCCAAAGTACAAAGCTATTTAAATAAGACACAAACCCAATGGTATTTGTCACTAAGTACAGCTTTGCCTACCATTTGAATACATGACATTTATTTCAGGTCAATGTATTTTAAGTTTACAGACTGAAAGATCTGTAAATCTTTAAAATACCAGCCCCAGATACTAATACATTATGTCGTTTTACACACACCACAGTTTATCATTTGAATCCCTTCTGTGCTGCTACACCCATTTCACAGATGTAAAAGAAAAAATCATGTGCATAAGTGATCAATCATAACAAAAAAGTAGAGATGTAAAATTGTATTGTGCTGCATTACTCCTGTCACATGTGATACTTTTAAGGAAAAAAACAAAACACCCCAAGCAATAGTAGGTGAAACCTATCAAACATTTCCCCAAAGAAGGGACATGAATAACTTCCATAAATTTTACTATGCTCCAAGATAAGTCTGAAACTAAAAATCTAAACACATGCATATTCTAAACAACATTTTGCAGTGAGGGAAACAGATAAACTAAATTGGTATTGCAACAAAAAAGCTAATTGTGATTATCACCCAAAGTCTGCTGGAGTTGATCTTGCATTTACATCAGCACAGACTGGTCCCAAGTGCAAAGGACATTGGGCAGAACATTGTGCACGACTGAAGAAGATACTGTGGATGAAAATACTGGATTGTAGGAGACTTTTCTCTCTCCCTTCCTCATTTTTAAAATTTTCTTTTTTTGTTAACAAAGCAAACAAAACAACTGTACATATCCACGGCAGCAGCAAATAGAAATATACAGCACACTCCTTGGATGCTGCTCAAAGGTGCAAAATTCAAATTTTTAAAGTAAAATTGTTCATATTACTTCAAGAATATAAATTTACAAAAACGAGCTATCTTTCTGAGATATCATGTTTAATGGTTTTCCAACAGCTGTAGTGTGCATTCATTTTTCTTTACTAAGCAGCAGGAGTCAAAGACAACACCACCCCCAGGCAAGCTAAACTTACACACTTACAGTTTTGTAAGACATTAATTTAATGAAAAAAAAACCCCTCCCCATATCTGAGCTCAATTCCAAAATCGCATTATATCTTCTGGATGTCACATGCTATTGGAGGTACTTCAGAAAAACAAATTCAGAGATTTAGAAATGTCACTGGGTTTTCCAAGAAAGGGAACATTCTGAGTAACTGGTATTTATGAGAGTATGGAGTACGAGCTTGGGACAGGGCATTCAGGCTGGAGAAGAGAAGGCTCTGGGGGGACCTCTAATCAGCCTTCAAGTATCTGATGAGGCCTTCAAGAAAGCTGGGGAGGGATGGTTTGCTGGAGCGTGGAGGGATAGAATGGTTTCAAACTAGAGCAGGGCAGATTTATATTAGACATTAGGAAGAAGTTCTTCACTATGAGGGTGGTGAGACTCTGGAACTGGCTGCCCAGGGAGGTGGTGGAGGTCCCACCCACAGAGACATTCAAGGCCAGGTTTGATGAGACTCTGAGCAACTTGATGTAGTGCAAGATGACCCTGCTCACTACAGTGTGGTTGACTAAATGGTCTTTAAAGGTCCCTTCCAACTCAACTTATTCTGTAATTTTATGATTTATGTATATTACTTAAAAAAACTCACTAAGATACAATGGGGAAGTCTAGTAATGGAAGGAGAAGTCAGTAAGGTTGAGATCCCCAAAGCTTTCACTGCAATTAGAAAACATCAGGCCACAGCAAGTGCTATGAAATGAAGTTATGAATTAAAACACAGGAGCAGTCATCCACAACACCTCATGCTCTTTCCCTTAACAACAGTACAGAAAGGCAGGTCTTCAGGTTAATAACTGGGACTACCACCAAGGTAGCTGGATAACACAGACTTCCAGAGGATTCAGGGTGAATCATTTTGGGTATAGCTGCAACCCTGCTTGTCCCAGCAGCTTCCCCACATTTACTTCTCTTTGCTGCTCTCCTCTGCATCCCAGCCGGCGCAGCCTCACATCTCCTGCTCGCCCAATATGGCACCACCAGCAGTTGCTGCTTTTCTCTCCTTTCCAAGTGGGCACTATCCTGAGAAGTAGGGATAATGCTGAAGACAAGTTTCCACACATCCTCGGCACTGGCTCGCAGGGATGACGAGCAGTCAGCGTGGAAAATTCTTCACAGACCTTTGCAAGCAAAGCATTTCAGCTGAGCTGCGAGCACGACGGGAACAGAGAAACTTTTGAAATGCTCTGCCCACCACAAGACAGCTGGCACACAATTATCATTCCTCCTATTCTACAGATGGAAAAAATGAAGCTCAGAGAATTGCCTTAAACTCTTACAAGAATTATGTGACAGAGGTCTGAACACAATCCAGATCTCCCAACCCTACTCTTTAAGTAACTATTTGGAGAGCAGGAACAAGACGACAAGGAGGGAGGTCTAATTGGATTCCGCTGTCAATAACTCCGGTGTGCCACCCGCCAATGGGCAGATTGGAGGAAATGTTTTTAGCAGAAAAAGGATCCACTGGTACTGCAAAAGAATAAGGCTGGTATAATTTATTCTACTTTTTTTTCCCCTTTTCCCCCCACCTCTGTAGAAATTCTGAAGCTGGGTATGGAAAGAGAAGAAAGGGCTAACTATGATCACACCATGATGCCGCTTGGGAAGGACGGGCAGAAAACTCACAAGAGTCAGAGCAGTCATGTGCAACTTAAAATTTTTTTTTTGATATTGAGATATTCAGGCAAGCAGCAGAGGAATAATGAGATAAGACAAGGCAAGGGTGTGAGTGCTATGGAAATATACATGTTAGTATGCAGTATGAAAGTGCACCCTCTGTTGTTTTTGGTTAACAGAAGCAAGTCTCCTGATACCTCAAAATAAATTCAGTTCCAGAAAAGATGGAGATAAATCATCGCTAGCAATGTACAGATATCTACGAACACTTCCCAAAAGTTCATGGCTGCTGTTTGTGAAGGAGGTTTATGCACAATGAAGAGTTACTGGATTATGGAAGGAAAAATACTCTGTGTCCTAATAAATACCAGCTGCCCAGACTAGAAACTTTTTATGATAAAAAATGTTTTATGAAGATCCAAACCTGATATGCTGGATGATTTGCATTTATGAATTCCATAAGGGATTAAGAGTTTTAGCTGAGGGTATGCCTCATCATTAAATGTAGGAGTTGCCAAGGCTAAATAAATCAAAATACAAAACGTCTGATGGCAGAAGAGATATTCCAGTCAATTAAAAAGATGTGAGATGTGGCTACATTCTAATGACAGACATTAAATATATCTGTAACAAAAGCAGAACTCCTAAGGACATATAATTTCTGCATGTTTTACTTATTTACTTATTTACAGCTAAAAGTTACCAAGTTTGCATTAACTTATTTCCTGAAACTAGAAATTACAGATTATCCTAAGGATCAAGAAATTACAGAGACGGATTATGATGTCCAAGATTTGATTCCAGTGATATACTAATGGTGATGCAACAGAACAAAAATAAATTGTGATGCTACAGGGAATAAAGTTGGATGGCAGTGGATGCTCTCAGCAGGTTCTTCTCCAAACAATAAATTTGAATGCAAACAGATTTTTTAATCTCCCCATCAGGGTCCATATCATAGAGTTGTTCAAAATTACACCATGAGTTAAGAGATCAAACTGAGAACCTTAGATAATAAAGTTTAAACAGAGTATAAGAAATATCATGCAAATAATGGTTTTGTAACAAAGTAAGCATTTTTTCCTGAGAATAATTCTCACTGAAAAAAAGTGCTATTTGAGTCTTTCTGGGAAAATTAGTGTCAATTTGATGGAGTACTGATCTAGTGAAAAATCCTCATTGATGTATTTCCTACAGTTTCCATGAAAAATTGTGAAATTTCATGAATACGAAAACCACATTGCATACGTATTCAGAACTATGCAGCTTAACAGTCAACACAGTCATGATTAAGCTTTGCTTTACATAATGTACGGGGAATGGGAGAAAAGTAAAATTTCAAAGAAAAGAGTTCCTTCCTGCGGATTTCAAAGATGCTGAAGCAAAGAGTTTCTCTAATGCATCTCCTGTCTGTCGAATAAGATTTTTTCACTGTAGGTAGTATGAATGCATCAATTACAGGATCATTTAACAGTCCTATTTTGAAAGAAGCTGCTTGCCACAAGACCTGACAATGTATCATCTCTTCTTTTCTGCTTGCATACGTTTCTGAATATTGAGGGCCACTCTTGAAAGGGACACCCAAGAGTTACTACAATAATAGTAGGCTTTCATTTTACTAGTTTACTTCTTCCAGCCAAACTTTTCCAGAAAACTCTGTAGAAAAAGAGTACTAAACATACATTTTGTGCAGTATGAAAAGATGTGCAGTATGAAAACCCCCATCAGAAATAAAGAAACAACCTGAATTGTGGTAGCAACCTTAATGTGGCCCCTATGTTGCATTATATTGTAACCATCAGATGCAACAGTGTCTATTGCACACTGCTGCAAAAGTTCCCAACGAACAAGAAACAAAATGTGTCTTCTGAAGGATTCATAAACCTGGTTTTGAATGATTTTATGTGTCTCAGAAAGGATCTATCGAAGTACAGCATCTAAAACTACCAACTAGTGCTTAAACAGGAACTAATATTTCTGCCTTTCTAACTATGATAATTAACATATAATGTAACTAAAACTGCAAGTTCTGGGGAAAAACATTCTTCCCGTCCCCTTTCCTGTTCTTCTAAAAGGTTTTCTCTATGTTTTTGACATCATTCTGTGGCCTGTGTAATCAGCTTCCCTGACTCCCTTCGTAAATATTCAGGTTTGAATATAGCAGGTATGTAGGCAAATGCACAACTTTATATGGAAAAAGACATGCAGAGAAATCACGCATCATTTGAGTATTTGCATGATCAGATTCCCTCTAGAGCTTTGCTGAGATTTTGAAGAGATGGGAGAAAGAAAACATATTCATCAGAAAACATAACTACAGAGCCACTAAACTTGGCAAGCACAGTGTGTTGTGTTTTATATAAGTATCTAAACATTTTTTTGTAAATTGACTGTGGTCCAAGCTGGCAGTCTCTTTAAATAACACAGGAATCAAAACTACATTAGCCACTTAAGTTTGCAGCTTCATTAACTTCACAGCTACCTCAGTTACCTGCTCCTCTTCCCCAAATCACACCTAAGAAACACAGCACTGCACATTCACACAGTTAAATTAGCTTCAGGATCAGCTATTGCATCTTCCAAAATGCCCTAAAGGAATATTGTTCTATCTGGGAAAAGCCTACCTACTATGTGTTCTCAATTCATCTGCTGAAATAATCTCTCATTTTTTTAATCCATCAACACCATGAATTACAAAGTTATGAGACACAAATTCCTTTTAATTATTTCTTGCCTTTTTTTTTTCTTTTATTCTTTTTTCTTTTGCCTGCCCTTTCACAAACTTCCTTCTCTCTGACATCCCTCCTGCAACATACTTAAAAACTATCTACTTCACCCAGGCAAGAAGCAACTGGGTAAAGGCTTTGTGTACTACACTACTGGTTCAAAAAATAAGTGTAATCATGTCATACATCTTTCCTGCCTACAGCAAACAATTATTCCAGCTGTGGCACAGCCCAAGAGGCTGCAAATAAAGTAAACCAAGCAAGGACATCAGCTCAGCTCTAGCAAAGTGCTCATTCTCAGATCACACTCCCCCAAAAAAAAGAGTACCAACACTCACAGTAGGATCTCTAGCCTTTCCCAGCACTAGCATGTAGGAGGGAAGTCTCCTTTGTTTTTTTTTTTTTATTCTGTAGAGACACAGAGAGGAAAAGCTAATTCATGGGACAGCACTCCCAAAAAAGTGATAACTGAAAAAAAGACTTAGAACAGAGGAATATTTAAATATTCTCCTCCCACTCTGAGAGCTGCCCATATTTGCTACTTAAATTCTAAATGCTCTCCTTGCATCCCTTCAGGAAACCTTCTGTATTTTTTCATCTATATAATCAATTAAGACTTTTCAATACTTTCAATAATGCATTTAAGTAACTTTATGTGGCTGGCTTGCAAAAAAACCCATAAATTAGGAAGGAAAAAATGACATAAGGGAGAAGATATTAACTGCAGCATATGTTGATCTGATGTCTATGTGGAAGTTGAATGTTGCATTTTGAATGGTGTAGAAGTTGAATATTATATACTGAATACTGTAGAAGTTGAATATTGAATACTGTATGCACAAAATTCCTCTTCATTGCCATTTTCACTGTATGAAGAAATATAGAATTTGTTAAATAACTAACAGATTGGTAACCACATTTGAAATACATAATTTTTCATGCACTTTTAAAACATGGTGCAGTTGCAGATCACCTGAATCTGAACTTCAGCTTTGTATGAAAACAAATTCTTTGGGGTTCACTACACGACTGTTTTACTAATTCCCTACTTGGAGATCTTATAGTATATTTCATACCATTAAAAATAGGGATTTTTTTTAAGGGAATGTCTTCCCCAATCCTGCCGAGAAGCTGTTATTTATTTCAGCACAGCTATGCCCACTTCTTGCCAGGTGTAATTCAAGGCAGTCAAGAGAGGCAACAGCCCATGGATAGCACTGACCCACTGCAGAATTAGTCATGCAGAGAGGGTTCTTGTTAGCTGCGTGACATGACTCACCAGCACAGTCCAACAGCAGAGCCAAACTGCTGATGCTGAGGATTCAGCACCCACGAATCTACACACATTTGGGAGAAATGTCCCTTCTGGCTCGGCTTCATAGGCAAGAAACCCAGTTTGCCTCCTCTTAGACTGCTCTGAGATGACAGTGACAGCATGGTGGGACAGCTGGGAGACACGATGCACAAACACCATATGGAACTGAACTGATACATGAGTCTGATGGACTTATCAGCTTCTAGAGGTGTAATTCAGAACCCAAGGAGCTAATGTCCCAGACAGGTTTTCACAAAACTGATGAGAGCCATCAGAAGTAAGGAAAGAGAGGAGGATGAATGCTCAGCTTCATGTCAAGGTCACGGATGCTGGCTGCCCTTGGATACTCACCACTCTGCAGTCAGTAAGGAAGAGGACAAACAGAAAAATAAACTCACACTCCAAGGTGCATGATGTGCAAAAGCAGAAAAAAAAGAGAGGGCACAATGTAGCTATAAAGGGTTGACACAAGAAGTAACAGATAAGACATCTTGTCAGAGTTAGGTTGATGATAGGACTAGGTAATCTGAAAGGTAAAGATCCCTTCTAACCAAGGAAACCTGTTGAATTGAAAAAGGATGAAAATAAACAAGAGAACACATTCTTGAAGATCTAGAATTAAGAATGCATTTATGTACTAATCCTTGTTTTTTATGTAAATGCCCTGGTTAGGATAGTCTGCCTTTGATTCTATTTCAAACGATAAAGAAAACAAGCCCAAATGATTTTGAGAGGCCTTTTTGAACACATCACACCTCTCAAAAATATGCCCAAAGGAACCTTCACAAACACAGCCTCCCCTCCCTAACCAGCAGTGGCTCGGATAAAACATTAGCTTTACCTACGCACCACAGGTCAAAGCCTGTGAAACCTGAGGTAATATTTTACCACAGAATAAAAGAATAGCGTGAATAAGTGCACTGAAACCTGCAAATTGTGGCTCTGATGTATACCTTGGCACCAAGTACAGTCGGCAGGTCAGCAGTAAAAGCCATAATAATGATTTATGCACAATGGTGTGGCAGAAGAAAGGCAGACAGGTCACTGCACACCTGTTTTCAGCCTCTCAGCAGTGAGTTGAAGGCAGCATCTCTGGATTTTCAATGCAAAAAAAAAACCTAACTAAACACTTTTGACATAAATAGTACCCCGCTGCCACACAATCGACAGACAGAATAAACCCAAATAATTTACTCTTTACCTGTTATTCCACAGAATCGCAATCATGCTGTCAATGTTCCAGCACTTAAGACAATCATTACAACTTACAGAACTGACAAAGTTGGAGCTAAATTTGAAGGTGAAAAAACTGAAATAGCTCCTGTCTGAATTAATTTTAGAAAACAAAATTTATTGCAAAATTAAGGCATGCAGAGAGAGGTTTTTGCTAGCAGTACTTAAACTTCTTTATACCTTGTTTTGGAAGATTTGCATTCTGCATTTGCACTGCTCTAAAAGCCAGCAGAAAAAAGATACACAACAATAATTAGTCATGAAAATGTGGATTATCACACACTCTGAATTTCATGCATAAAAACATCCAAGAATACTTTTCACTGGAAAAAAAACTTAAGTGAGAAGGATAGGCTCTACTTTCTTGGGAAATGATAACTCCGTGATGATGACTGAGCTTTAAGGAAACTAAGTTGGAAAAACTTATCTAGAAAAGATCAATTCCCAACTTACTTTATATTTCTCAGCCCTGAGGTACTCTACTAACTACTCAAAAATTAGTGGTGAGATTATTTCAACACGACCCCACAGCTTCAAGTTGAGGGAGATGTACATAAAATACTAGAATCACAAAATATGAAGCCGATTAATAAAAAACAATAATAAAATAAATCAATTCCAAAAACTGAGGAAAAATAACTCATCTAAATTTCAGTACAGGCAACATCAAGAAAAAATTATCAAGAAAGTAATGTTTTAACATTATTACAAGCTGAAAAAGGGTAACAGTTATGTTAACAGAATGAAACTATATAGAAAATCCTGAACTGACCTTAGATGCAAACATCGAAGAAACATTGACAGCAATACAAAAGAAACTAAAGGGACTTCAGATTCAGATCTTTACACAGAAAAATATATTAAAAAATGAGATTAGGATCATAAAAATGAAACTAAATAAAGCTAAATGAAATAAGGAAAATAGTTCAAAGACCATACAAGTAATGAGAGAAACAAATTTAAAAGACAGTAAGTGACCTTGAGATTGTATCAGTTGCTAAACTTATATTAAGTCTGCAGAATAATAGAGTAGGTTTGCTGAATAACAAGGGCATATGTGATAAAAAAAAAAGAAAAGCTTGGGAAATCACAGGTAAGAGACCTCTTTTATATTCAGTTCTGCAGTCTTCCCCATCACTTTCAATATCAAGATACTGAAATGAGAGATGATTAAAAGAAAATCAGAAAAAAAATAATTATATGCTGAATCACTAGTAAATTGTTAAGTTTATCAGGGAAGTGGCTATGCACAAATGTCTGAAATTGCTAAGTACATGGTAGGAACAAGAAATACCAAACTGACAGGGAAATTTAACTAGGAATAGCCAGATCATATATTTTTAAAAAGGGAAAAAAGCATGCTGCATTATCAGGAAAATCTTCCTGACAGTGAAACAGTGGAATAATTTCTCAACAAAATAGATGAAGCACTCAGTGGCATAATGAAGGGAACAATGCTGAACTAGCAGGGGGTCAGACCAAATGGTCTAAAAAGTATTTTTTCCATCCAATTCTAGCAGACCATTAAAGGAGACAATCAATAGTCTAGGAGGTAAGTTATTTTGATAAGCTCCACAGTTTTCGTTCTTCCAGAGGAAAAGACCATGGTTGAAGTTGGGGAAAGAAAAAAAGAGGAAACGCCAAGCTGAGTGCTTTCTTACAGTCCCTGTTCCCCATTGTGGACATAACCATTATCTTAACATATGAAGAGAGATTGAAATAATCTAGAGAGGTCCCCCATATTACAACGCTGAGATAAAGAAGAACTTGAAAGGCACACCACACGGCCTGGCACCAAATTAAATGGGGAAGAACAGAGCTGTGTTTCCTGGGGGAAGGAGACTGAATATGATGAGGTTAGTCACACTATTAGTGGGGCCAATAATGTCACTTAGGAGAAAAATAAGTGTGATATATAACTAATTTTTTCACCTTGTTTCAGTTTGGCACAGGGAGGCATGCTGTTGTACTACTGCAGTAAGGGAGACAAACAGCATAATTCCATCAGGCAAAAGCTGATTTGGCAGCTTTTTTTTAACAATCCAACTAAAGAGCTAAATGATAGAGGTGAAATAAAGAGCCTAAAATGAGGGTCTTTTAGTTAAACAAGTATGAGTAAAATCACTATTGGATACTTAAAGTGTAGTCAGAATATACTTCTATTTGAACACTGTGTTCACATTATATTCCCCACGTTTTTACCCACAGCCAGAGCACTAACAATTTAGACTGGTTAGCCCAGGAAACAGCAGGTTTCCTTTATTACAGATGCTCTTAGTGCCATTAATATAATCAGCTGCTTCAGGAAAAGGGCAAGGATGCAGGAGGTACCAGTAAGGAGCTTAGAAACAGGACAGCTAAGAAAATATTGCCTACTGAAAGACACAACAAAACAAGCATGGTCATACACAGAACCATGAAAACTAAAACCACTCTTAATTATAAACCAGCTCTGCTACTGAATCAGCATCTGCATTTCAGCCAACTCACAAGCCTGATGTATCTCAATATCCACAGCTGTGAAAGGGGAATATATAAAACGTATCTTCTCACTTAATGAAGCTTTGGCTGGCAACGCTTTGGGCATGTAATAGGTCTCTCATCCTACTCTTATAAAGAAATGAGCAAGTGACAGCACAAAAAAAATACTATTCAGGGCAATACATTAAGTTCTAGATGACTAGCATATATCCTACATATCAAACATCTACTGGTAGTACATCATACAGAATAAAACCAAACAGTCCTGTCAGGGCTACCAGCCCAGAAATTACTAAAAGAAGATGCTAACTTCCTGAACTTCTAAATGGTTTCTGATGGTATTTTTCAGACAAATAAAGAGCAGTCATTCCAGAACACTGGTCAGTAAACAAGCAGACAGGCTTAACAAAGTAATTTCTCAATAAACAGTGATGATTCTGTAGGACAGGAAGAACAGTTTGGTTTTCAATAAATGTGCAGAAAAAAAGGGAAGGGATAGGCCCCATGTTCAGAGAAGGGCAATGGTGAGGGGTGTGTAGCGCCAGATTTGTGAGGAGCAGATGAGGGAGCTGGGGGATGTTCAACCTGGAGAAGAGGAGGCTGAGGGGAGACTGTAAAGGGGGGTCAGCTTTCTTTCCCAAAAAAAGTGGCAAGACGAAAATGGTCTCAAGTTAAATTAGGGGAAGTTTAGACTGAATATTAGAAAAACTTTTGCATTGGAACAGTCTCCACAGGGATTGAAGCATAGTCCCTGGAGGAGTGTAAGAGATGAGCAGATACAGAGCTTGAATACACAGCTCTGTCAGTATTAGGACTGGTGATCTGAAAAGTCCTTTCCAACCAGGCAATTCTGTGATTCTATGGAAAAAAAGGAAGGACCGTATTCCAATGTGAATTGTGAAGCAGTTTCATGCTAAGGCCTTCCAAAACTCCTTCACCAGGGTGCATTTTGCTGTGTGCTTGCATGATCTGCAGGTTCAATACCCTTTGATCAGTGACATGAACCATGATGCACAGAGACTTCAGACCTCTTTCCCTCCCCTGTAATGGCAGGAAAGGCAAGATCCCTCTTACAGCTCTTTCACAGCTCAACAGCAGTTCTGGGAAGGCACAGGAGAAGGGCTGGTCTGAGGACTACAGTCTCTGTAACATCTTGAAAAGCCCCAGTTTCAGCACACAGCCTTTCAGCTTCAGGTGGAGATTTGTATGAATTCCACCATAATGGAAGAGGCAATACCTGCACTCTTCAAACAATCACTTGCTAGCCTGAACTTGGCATGGAAACTCCATTGCAGGCACAGCATTTTACAAAAAGTCTGCAGCTTTCTTTTCTTCATGCTCTGCAGACTTCACAGTCTGGCATCTTTCTGCGTCAAGCCAAAGACAATGCATACCGGAGTACGCCTTGATGTCTGGATGGAAAGGTTCATCTTCTAACTGATAACAGATGGAGACACAATGTATAACCCACTGCATGATTCATTTCAAGACTCAATCTCTCTCACCAGCATTTTGTCTCAACATGGCATTTCAATAATCAGGCTGTGCTGTCGGAGAGCAAGAGGGTTACACAGAGTTGACTTTCTCCCAGATAACAGTGTCAGAATCTGCAAACAAGGTCAGCCACAAAAGGTGGCTTAGGAAAGAATACCACTAAATTAATCAACTGCTTCAAATAAAGCTCTGAGCTCAGCTTAAGTGATGAACTTAAACTGCCACATGTCAAGAATGGGAAAATGCTTTTGGATGTTTTCTGTATTTAGCTACCATGCCCAAAAAAAAGACCTCCAGAAACTCACAAGATCTTTCACTGTTTTGAAGGAATGCTCAGATGAAGAGTGGGCCTGATCAGTCATCAAGCCACACACAAAGTCTGACAAATGAGGTCGTGTGCATGGACAACACTTACCTTGCCGCTGCAGACACACACCCACACCCCTGATACTGGGTTCAAGCCCCTGTCGATAACTGGAAGCAGCAAAGCTTACTTTTTGGCAGCCAGGAGCTGATCAAAGTTCTGATGAGCACTCTCATCTGAAATGCTGTTAGAGATTAGCTCTTTGCTTAAAAGGAATTCAAGCAGAGAGAAAAAGGAGTGGAGCAGATAGTCCACAGACGACTATTCCCTTTGTTAGTACACATACAACTGCTGGTACCCTCAATTTTGTGAATATTCACAGTGACATGACAGCACTGAGGGCTGGTAATTGGTATGAGCAGTACCCTACCACAATGCTTCAGTGACTTCATGTGGATTAGTAATATTCAGAAATTAAGCCAAACCCAAAGAAGTAGCTGAGGACAGGAAAGGGTGGAAGTGAGCACACCAGTTGAAATTTTTCTTCATTTTGCATCCAAAATACAACGTTTTTTTCTGCGGAAAACTTTCCCTGAATTATGGTGCCAACCCATCTGAAGAGTTTAAATAAAGCAATGCAGCCACTTCTCTTGTGAAAGGCTCTCATGAGAAGTGTCCTTCAGGAGGAACGTGGAGGAGAGGAGGTGGATTAGGGGTAAAAAGTGGATTTACATATGGTAACAATGGATAATGACTGTTATACTGTGTCAAATAAATGGGGCAAGGTGTCCTTGAAGGCTGTGCCTTTTTCCTATCAAATCTCTTGATGAAGTGTGTGCATCGCAGCTATAGCAGAGGAGGAAGCAAGCTGGTGGCTTTTGCTGCACTTTGGGTATTCTGAAGCAGTTTACCTGGAGAGACAGTAACACTTTGTACTTTAGCCAAGGGCACCTGAGCTCTTGCTTTTCCAGCAAATATCTGTAGGTACCCTTTAATTTATATCAGAAACGAGCCTTTGTCATCTGGTCCTCAAAGCCTGGCTACAGTGTGCACTTCCCTGGGGATGTCATTATGTTGTAGCACAATTGCCCAGTTAACCACTCATCTGAAAGTGGTGAAGATGGTAACCCTTGCCATTTCTATGACCACCTTTGCAACTGATCATCCTCCTTTATTTCCTAGAGTTCCTCCTCGATGCCTCAAAAAAATCCAGTGGCAGAAGTACCACTTGTTCCCACGATTACCAACATTAATTTGGCAATTTGGGATGGAAAGTGCCTTAAACAAGGAAAGGAAAAAAACCTACTTTCTGGAAGTATGCTCATCTCTATGGCTTTTGTAGTTCAGATACTGGTAGTGTTTTCTCCCCTTCCTTTCTCTTTCCTTCTACTCAACTTTCAACCTGATGCTGAATTAGAAAACTGGTCTTGACAATCATGAAAATTCATAGCTTCACTGACAAATTCTAATGCACACGTACAGATACATCTGAATTACACAAATAGGAAAATTATATGTCTAGATATATTTACACAACTTCACTCTTGGGTTTTTTTGTGTTTTTTTTTTTGTTTTTGTTTGTTTTTTTACAGAATAATAATAAATTCTCAGTTATGAATTTGAGCTTTACAGGACTACACTTTCACAGAAACAGACATGTTTCAAACCCTACTAACAAACTTTAAGGAAAATCCCTATTATTGTTGTCTGAGATAAACCTTAATGTGCAGTTAAGAAGTGACATAAGATAAAAACTGTTATACTTTCTGCTTGTCTGCTCAGAAATCCCACCATCTTTATCTTCTAAAAAAGATACATTTTTCATGTAAAAAGACACATATCTCTTTAATAAAGCAAAGATGCTATTAAAAGCAAGCCCATGTCAGCAAAGCTTATCAGCTATGTGATATAAACCTTAAATGCAGTAGTAACTATTTCAGAAAGAATAACAAAAACCACATAAAAAATGATACAAGACTAAGGCTCACAAATGTAAGGAAATTACTTCCAACTGGCCACAGAATATGGAATTATCTTCTTTTTCCTACAACTTGTCACATTTTACCTAGGTAATGCAGCTCACGTGGCAAAGTACAGTTCTAAAGTAATTCATTGTTCCGAGACCCTTATCAGCTGCAAAGCCCAGGCTGGAGCGGGGCCATATCAGCCACAGAGCCAACATACAGCAGAGAGAAGAGTTGAAAGGACAGATTGCAGCCTCTCCTCATTCTACCACTGCTATTGCAAAATACCAGCCTCTAAATTCCCATCCTGCCTGGTAGGTGAATGCCAGTTTATTATTCAAATGGAACTGTGGCATATTAGTATGAAAAGAGGGTGATACAGAAAACAAATTCAAGAGATTGTGCTACAGCCTTTTCATCCTTCTTGGAAGGCTCATTTTTTTACACAAAGCCATGCACAGTCAGAGTTCTAATATTATACAAAGATAGGAGAGCACGAATAGTCTCAGTACCATTTTTTAATAAAAAAAAAAAATCCCAGAAGGGCACTGCATAAATCCTTTACTTTAATTTAGAGCCTGAACAAAACAAGTATGCACACCAAACAAGAAAGCGGGTGGCCCCAAGCCCCAATTCCCACCTCAATGTCAATCAAAACTCAGCATCTGTAATCTATGTTTTGATTTTTTTTTAAATGAGGAAGGAGTGATGCAAATGCTAACATCTAGACTTGTCATCTGTATACCAAAGCTCTCGTTCAGCTGAACATATGCTGAAATTTAAGCATACTGAAACAAAGCCCAAGTCCCAGCCAAATTGAATTCAAAGTAGCTGAGATATTAAGGCCACACTTCTGCAACACACACAAGCGCATGATAAAAATTGAAGCACAGTCTTAATTTTACAGGAGTTCAAAAACTCATGTTAAACCACCATCTTCATAACAATAGCTGCTTTCTCAGGAACATGCATGAACTTTCACACAAACATGGCTCTGCCTCTTCACTTGAGGCCAGGACAAGATTTGGTTCAACAAAGCAATAAGATTATGAGGTGCAGTTTAACAGTAGCTATTCATTTAAGTATCACCTGCAAGCAAAAAAGTTTTCCATTTTGTTAAACACCACATGATTTTCTATGACTTTTGAGAAACACTAGACTGAAAACACAAACTGCACCTGATTCTCTCCAATCCATCTGCCTAATATGGGATGCCTACATATATATGTATATAAAAATAGCTTTTCTGCAGCCATTTCCTTACTGTCTGCTGCTCTTTTGTTTTGTTTTTTTTTTTTTTAAGTTTCTGAGATTTCACACTGTGATCATCAGGAAGTAATGTGTTTTCATTTATATACCTTAATTTGGTGCTAAATTTACCACATGCATCTGAAAACACTGGTCTAATTGCATATAATGGAGTATAAACCTTTGGCAAAAGCCAACAAGATAAGGTACAGTCATCATCTATTTCAGTCAATTAAACTACAATTTCAAGTTGAATATTATAAGAAGCACATAGATGCAGTATTTTTTTATAATGAATTAGCTTTAAAATAGGATTTAGAAAAATAACAGCACTGAGTTGCTGTAGATCTTGTGTGCCTGAGAGATGAGTTTTAAATGGAAATCACTTGAAAATATGGCACTGCTGACAGCAGTGTCAGTCTCCAGCCCAGAGCAGTGCTGTGAGTCCCAACAAGGAGATGCTTCTCCTCTGGTCCCCAGGGTGGACTTGGATGCAGCTACTCTCTCCATCACTGTGGCCAGCTGGGACATGGCTCTGCAGATCACCTTCCTCCCTCCCACTCCTGCTCCAGCAGTAATTAATTAGCAAAGGAGGTGGCAGATATGTCAGATGAGCTGCAATCAGCTATTCTGGCTGTAAGGTTCCTCTCTGAAGAAGAAAACTTCCATAATGTGTTTTGAGGACAAAGGAACATGAAGAGTTTTAAGATGTTCAAAAGCACTGCACCTGAATAATGGCTCTACCATTATCAAGCAGTTGTGCCAATTTATCTGTAGCTGACCTTATGATATAAACTTAATTTACTTAGGAAATTTATAATCAAAGAGAAAAACAAAAGGAAAAATCTAACATTAAAACAATTCCTTATGATTAACATAACTCAAATTAAAATATCCTGTAAATCTACTTTCAAGATAAAATGTGCCTCTTTACTAATTGACTAAATTAGAGTTAACCTGCATTAAAAAAATTGTTCTGCTTTGTCAAACTGGTAATAGTACATTTTAGCCTCATATTTAGAAATAATGCACACAAGAACCCCCAAGTAAAATTTAAAATATACATTGCCCACATGATATAAATCACAAAGGTAAATCCAAATAAACATTATAAAAATAAATTATTGAAGCACATTCTGAAATATATACATGCTCTCTACCTTCAACTTACTCTTTATTACTCACTCCCTGGTAAGAGTACATTTCCCACAGGGATTGATTATGTAAATCTATACATATAAAAAAATGTATGAAGCACAGTTGAAACAAAAGACCAGAATTCAGGTTCAACTTTAATATATCTAAAAGTAAGTTATACCAACTACCATTTTCCCTCCTAACCTCCTCTGCTCTCTAATTATGTGACAATGGCAAAACCTATGAATAAAATTTGTGAAAGCGTCTATGCTTTAAGACTCTTAACAGAACTGTGAATTGAAAGAGCAAACAAAAATTCTCCTGCAATGAGTCATACTTTGTGGTAATATTTAAGAAAGAAATATAACAAGGTAACAGATATAGGTTCTGATATTCTCTTTGGAGCCAAATTCATCACATGCATGCAAATATTCAATATGCTGACAGACAGTTATGACAACATCCTTGCTCCCATCACACACATAATTTTTGAAGAGGGTCATCTTCACGTTCAACTAAGAAAGTAAAAACACCACCACAGTAGCTTGGAGCCTTTGTTCTGACCAAAATTCTCTGTGGTTTTATGACTGAGGAAATACCTATCAATCAAGAATACTTAAAAGTGAGTTTCCACCTTCCATATATCTAGATATATAAATATGTTAATTTTGAGAAAAAGTTAATATACCTGCTATTTGGCCATTGTCCACTCTCTGCAGCAAGTGAATGCTATTTAAATACACAGGAAAGAAGCAGTGAGTCGCTGCCAGAGATGATAGGAAGAACAAAAAAATGAGTTCTTTCAATCGAAAGATTTTTATCTCTTTCTTCATACTGCATTCAACAAGCTCCTATCAGCGTTTCTTACACTGGAGGTAAGGCTGCTTAAAATATTAATCTGATGAGGAGTTAAATCTGTAAACCTATACACATTCTGCAGGAGCCGGGCTACTTTTCTTTTGTACCTCAAATAAAAAAAAGCAACCTGTGCTTATCTTGCAAGATTTGAGAGATTTTTCTTATCTGGAATTTGTACTGCGATACCTCGCACGTTTTGGTACCCTGCGAGGTACAAAACCACTTCCTAGCATCATTCTGATCTTAAATTATGTAGCGTTGGTACAAATCCAAACCCGTGTTTTTAACTTCTCATCAGATTAGTATATTGTTGCTTTTGGGAAAGGCCTCTCATAATTTCAATATATATTGCACACCCTGAAGTGGATTATGCACACAAAGAAAGAGACATGAACATACAGGCCACCCTAACACAAGCCAAATCTGCTGCTACTTTCCTTTCCATTGAAAAGGATCTGAGAAATTCTTCTCTTATTTCTCCTGCTGCCAAGAATTCACAACCATCAGCCAAAGGTGCCTTGGCCTCAGGACTCACCCATTTCACCCTCTGCCTCAGCCTTTCCCCCATCACCACGCCTTCCATGCTCCCCTTCCCCAGAGTTGAGTTTATTTTACGCTGCTCTTCCCTTCCCTTTGATCCCGCCCCGGTAATGCAGCCAGCGTGGAGCTGCCCTGGGTGGTCTCCTGTCAGATCCCAGCCATCAGTGTCTCTCTCCACTGGCTGCCTTCTGGGTGGACTCCATCAGCTGTGCTCTTACAAACATCTGACAACTTTATTAGCTGGGCTCTGGTAGTGCTTCAGAACATCTTGGCGGCACGCACACCCTTCCTCAAACAATCCCACCTTTGTAGTTGACTTAGAACAAATAATTCCATGAACACTCCAGCTTTTATACTCCATAATAAGGTCGGAATGAAGAGAAATTTCACATTATGTGCAAGCCCGGGGTTGGTTTTCATGTTTGGGCTCAAAAAATCAATCCCGGATTGATTTTTGTGTATATATCATTATTGTCAGAGGATTAATTGATGAATTTTTCATTTGATGAGT
Organism: Turnix velox; assembly: GCA_013400935.1. NCBI lineage: Eukaryota > Metazoa > Chordata > Aves > Charadriiformes > Turnicidae > Turnix > Turnix velox. The sequence goes on from VZTY01003233.1 coordinate 165,035, forward strand.
CAGGTGGAATGGGCTCCAAGGCACACAGTGAGGAGAATTTAAATTTGCTCTGCTTCTCGGTACTAAGCACCAAAATTAGCAATTGCAATACTTTATTAGAATTTTTTATGCTCAAAAACAATGTTTGAATGTAAAGCTGAATTTCTGAGTGTATGCTCATCCCACATTCAAACTTGCACAAATCAGAAGTTTCTGAATGGCTTTTCGTTCTTATATTTTGGAAGTGCCCTTTAGTTTTAAGACTTCTTTGTAGATCTTCACACTCACTATCATTAAAATGCATTTGTAATTCAGGCTTTGGCAAAACCAAGCCCAGTTTAACACAAGAAACCTCAATTCAAGGGGAGGTATAATCTTACATTGTAACTGGATTATTTATTACAATGGCCTTAAATAAAAAAAACACACTACCAAAATTATAAGTTTACCTTTTTGTTTTCAGCTCTATGGCTGAAGTGGATTTTTTCACCTGTGAAGCATTGGTGTAATGAAGAGCACTATTGAAGGAATTTCCCTATCTCAGGAAAAAGCCTCTCCAGCTCATCTACTGAACACAAGAGGCCAGAACTTCTGTGTATTGGTGAAGAACACACATTGGTTATTTGTAACCTGGTGTCAGGGTGCCCCTAGACATTAAACTCCTTCAACCTAGTTGGCTTCACATGGAACACTGTTTTTGAAGCAGCAGAAGGGTTCATTGCTTGCTCTGATTACCTAATGAGCCTACAAGCTGCATACCCTACCATGTTTTGGATACAGGATGTGCAACTATTTTTCCAGGCCAAGAAAAGACATGAGAAGTGCCCACATCCTCCAGCATGGAACCTTCTGCACAATTCAGGCAATCAAAGTAAGAGTGGATGAAAGGATAAAGAGAAGCAAAGATCATCTTGCAGCCAAAACAGAGAGCATAAAGTGGGCAGAACTTTCCCAATCTTTGCCACAAACTTTCCTAGACATTGTTCTTTCAGCATTGTTCTACAGGATGTTGCAGGCACCACAGCAATGACAGAACCCACTTCTTAATAGTTATTTCATATGGGCATCTCAGCAACACTTGGGAAGGCTTGCAAGAATCCAGGATGCTCTGTAGGCACTGCTGAAGAAACACCAGAAGTCTCTCCAACAAAAGCGATGTCTGAATTTGTGCTGTGAGATACACAAGGAAAGTGTCCTCGAACCAACAAAACAAGGGTGCACAACACAAAGAAGCATAAAAGATAAATCAGATGATGCTCAAGAAGTACAGAGTTTAAAGATTAAGCCAAAAACTGGTCTGCAAGTCAATACAGAGGGAAACCCTGATTAGAGATGTCAACAAGGTCAAAGAAGGCAGTGCCTTCTTTTGTGCCAAATTGTCAATGTTATTTTACAGGGCATCTCCCTCTAACCAACATGTCCTGCTGCCTCATCTCAGTCCTGCTGTTACTTCTCAGACATGTTGAATATGGAACCAATTCCAGCCCTGCATCTCTTTATCTGAGTGCTCTTTTTGATCATTTTACTATCTGGCTTATCTTCATCTACTAAAATTGTTCTCACTCCAGTTATTCAGTCAACATATTGTCATGTCAAATCTCAGGCCTTGTCTGTACTTCTAATGTGCCTGACAGTTAAATGAAATCAGACACTACTCTCATGGCTCTTCTTTTACTTCCCTAGCATTCCCTACCATATTCCCTGTTTGGGTTACAATCTGTTCTTCTGCAGTGTCTCACAATTCTATTAGGTCTATCTTCATCATCCTTTCCCACCACCATTCAGATTCATTCAGTCTCATGTTAATAATACCCTCAGCAATGATAATGACACCCACCTCCTGGCCTCCTTGGCCTCAGTATCACACAATGCAGGTATTCATGACTACTCTGTTGAAAACTTTGTGCACTGACCCAAGGTCCACATTACAACACCTAAACCTAAGTTCATCTCCAAATCACAAGGAATTTCTAGAGACAAGTCTAAAAAACTTCCTCTATGTCCTAATTCATACTCCAGTAATTGCTTGCCCAGATGCTAACAGCAAAGCCTAGCTTATGAAAGAAGCCAGAATGATGTTTACCTTCATCCATGTGTTGGTTTCAGCTTTAACACAACCAGGATATTTATTTCAGTTAAATACTGTTAAAGCACAAAGTTTTGATCATCAAATCTGCAGTGTCAACTTCAGAGCATCATGACATCAGCTCTCCAAAACCACTTTTTTGCTTTTCCTGACAACATCCTCCTAATTTTGGCCATCCTATCAATCCAAACCCCCCTTTTCTCAGCACTCTATTACCACAGAATTAAACCCCAGCGAGCTCACTCTTGCCTTTAAGATTGCACATACCATAGCTTCCCATATTCTGTCTCTCCTTTCTTCCCATTTTCCCTGTGATACTGTCCTCATTTTTCTCACTTTGAAGCTTCCCCTCACTGCAGCCAGGTCACCTTGACTGTTTCATATCCCCACCAGTCATAACAAACCTCTGCCCTGTAAGCATGCAAGTGTCTTCAAGCAACAATATTATGCAACTATTGCCTGTATTAAGTAATCAGATCTACTTATGCAGCCAATATAGAACCACAGAATAGGTTGGATTGGAAGAGACCTTAAAGATCATCTAGTTCCAAATCCCCCTGCCATAGACAGGGACATCTCCCACTAGGTTGCCTTGTCCAGCTTGGCCTTAAACACCTCCTGGGAGGGGGCATGCACAACTTCTCTTGGCAACCTGTTCCAGTGTTTCACTACCCTCACCATAAAGAACTTCTTTCTTATATCTAGCCTGAATTTACCCTCTTCCAATTTACATTCTTCTGATCCTTTACGTTATTTCCCACAAATTCGCATGAACATGTTCTCCTGCTTTTGTTTTAACCTGGCCTGTCATGCACTCACTTGACTGTGTGTCCCAAAGAACACAAAGTAGAAAGAGTACATGTGATTTCCTGAGGAGAAACAGGCAAGTATAAAGTTATTGATGAATTTATATAGGTCTCGGGAGAAAATCCTTTTGCAAACCAGACAGAGATACACTTTATTTGCATTTTTAACTGTTTAGTTTAGCTTCTCCTTTCAGCAACCTGGTCTACTGGGAGGTGTCCCCTGTTCATAGCCATGTGTTGAAACTAGATGGTCTTTAAGGTCACTTCCATCCTAAATGATTCTATGAGTTATAGGGTTTTTTTACAGAGTTTGGGGCCATTGTTCAGTTTTTATAGTTATTATCCATTTTTCAGTAGTTATTAAAATGTCTATAATAATTACATAGTGCATGAGAGAAAACACACAGAAAAAGTGGGAAACTTAAGATGGATTCCAGATACATTCAATTAAGCTTGTCCTCAGTAAGAGATGTGCTCATGGAGACAGAAAACCTCACCTCTTAACAACACAGCCTGGAAAAGTGCTGTGTGGGACTTCTTTTTTTTTTTTTTGATTTTTTTTTTTAATTTAGAAGGAGCAGACATGGGCACAAATAAGACAATTCCATCTTCACAGTCATTCAATCTGTTGTGTCTGTAGTAAGATGGTTACCACAAGACTTGTGCACTGTTCCCTGAAGGACTTAAAAGATGGGCAGGCATAGTTCTCATAGTTTAGTGGTGTTTTTTGTCAGCACCAGGTTGATGGTTAGACTCAATAATCCAAAAGATCCCTTCCAACCTGAGCAATTCTGTCATTCTATAATTCCTTTATAGTGTGCATTAAATATTAAACAATGTATCTACACTGACAACATCAGGAACAGTACAAAAAAATATTGATGGTTAATTAGTTCCTAAAATTAGTAGCTATAAAATATTAAATAAAAAAATAACTGAATAAATATTGCAAGTATTTAAAAAGCAGTTTGCACCCCATGGAAGCATCTCCAGAATGTCATTTTCCACACCAGACATTTTGTACTTATTTTTCTCTATTAACTGAATAGAAGTACCCAAAAGTAGGACAGACATTACTGTACTTCCCACAAAAGAGAACTGGAGCAATTGAAAAATAAGCTTTGTGAAAAATGTCACTGAACTTTCATACACAATACAAATACTAGCAGTGAAACTGCAACCTGATAAAGCTGAGATTTTATATGAAAGTACTACCCTGCTACTTATATTCTAAAACGAGTGACATCATGATGTTAAGCTGCTTGTTGTATAAAACTGAATCAGACCAGCATGGGATTTCATGTAGAAATTTCTGGAGCCTAGCTGTGTAACTTTACAATCCATTAACAAATTCTCACTATGAAATTTAATTGATAGTAATGACCTGGTCAAATTGTGAGAGGCTGTTTGGGGTTCAGGCTTGCAGAGATGCAGTCCAATTTTGAGGCCAGACAATGGTCCCAGATGCCAGCTCTGCTGAACAGGACACTTGCTTGGAGAAAACTTTCTGCCTAATGGATCCATTTGAGTTTTAACGCCATAATCACAACTCACCACTGATTTAAATGGGTCTAAAGGGATGGAAACCTTCAGGGTGGGACAAGAGAGGAGAAAAGAAGTGAAGAGGTGCTTCTTAAGGAGATAATACCAAGGCAAAGAGAATTACTGCCTGGGAGAAAAGTATTATTTAACAGCCTGGATTTAAAGGTCAAAAGTCAGCCACCATTTTTTAATGGAGAAGTCCCAGCTGCCCTCTTCAGACACAGAGGTGTCTTGTGTCCACTGACTGTGAAGGCAAAATCTGAAAATTCTCAATCACTGACAAAGAATACGACAATGCACACTTAATAAGAAATGCTTAGACTCAAAATTACACTTAATGCAAAGTTACAAAAGGAAGTAATTAATTCATTACAACATCTCAACAGAACCAAGAAATGATGATCATAAACAGTAACTATGAGTAGAGAATAGGCCTGACAAACAATCCCCAAATCCAAATAGCAGGACTAGGAGGTATAGTAACAATGTTGTCATCTACTTAAAAAGAATGAAAAAACATGAAAAAAAAAGAAATAAAGAAGAAAATGAGAAGATATAAATTGAGAATAAATGCTGCCACTTCAGGTATTTATTTACATCTTTATTTCCTTCACAAAGATTGCTACTTCCATCATTGTTATGATAGAATCATCCCTTGTAACCATGTTACTCAAAAACTCCTTCCCTGAAACCTCATCTGGCTCCAGGACCACAGACAGAATGTACCTCCTGAGATCCAGCCACTGATCTCACTCAGACCAGGTGAGGGCAAAAACATCAAGTTGAGAGACAACAGAAGACAGAAACTAGGTGAGGGGAAACACTAAAGTCAACAAAGACAGGGAAAAAAGCATTCTTTTAAGATAAGCTTTACAGATGATTGAGAAATTCATGATTTGGATGATAAAATTGGTAGCTTTTTCTCAGGGGGGGAGTAATCTTTCCAAAATTTGTTACTTCAAGTGGTTAAAATTTCTTAACATTACAACTGATATTTTTTGTAAAATAATACAATTACTATTACAAAAATATTGGTATTTATGTTATCTCCTTTAGTGCAACTGAAAAACACATTTCTCTATTGTTTTTGTTATTTGATAGTAGTCTTAATCTATGAATCAGTAATTACAATACCACTGAATTATCAGCATGTAATATATTCTGAAGTATTATAAAGTGCTGTGTTAAAGACTTGTAAAGTATGTGCTATAAAGTCCTGCAGTCACTGGATTTTACTTAACAAACTTAGAACCCTTCAGAAGAATGAATGCAATTTTTAATAATTAGAATCCATTATCCGTTAAATCTTACAACTTAATTAAAAGCAAAGTTCTTTGATATTTCCAAACCCTCAAATTACCAATCTGCAGACTCACAGAATAACCTGTGCTGATTTTTAACAATCATGTTTCAACCTGCAAGAAAAAAAAAAAAAAGGGATTCTTTTCCAGAAGCATCAATAACTGTTCTCACTCTTCCATTGCACAATCTGTTATGCAGCAGACGTCCAAAGTCATCTCAAAACGCAGCATAAGTGTTGATTTAAAGGTTAACTAGTCATCTTTTCCCCCCCCTTTTTTCTTTTTTACTTCTCTCCCTATGTCTTCCGGTGGAGTTGCTCAATTAACTTCCAAGTATCATCTCATATGCAGACTGGGAGTCAACTTAAGAACATAAAATATGCAACTGCAGCAGTGTATGATTCCCTGTCCTCTGAACTCAAGTCTCTGGCAGAATGCAACCAAGGTTGAGCTACTGGGATAAGGACACATTCAAGGGCACATCTGTGGGGGAGTTCAAACCCTTCTAGCCAGGCTGACCTGGTCAGGCATTCTGAAGCTGTGCAGCAAGACACCAGCTCCACCCACCATCAGAGGAGCATCCATCTGCACTTGGCAACCTATACACCACTGCATTCTGTCCGTCAGGATTCCTTGGCAGGTCTAGATTTTCTCTCCCAGACAACACTTTCTGTACCTTTTGCTTCTAGCCATGCACACCAGTTATGGCTCTGGACTCGTGCCTAAAATGCCATCCCTGGAGTGTTTTTGTGGTAAAGCACAATCCCACCAAATACAGAAAGTGGAGTGGCCAGATCTAGGATTTAGTATTAAAGTATTCACTGACAAGAACTTCTTATATTTTTCCTCTAGATACCAATTTCATAGAATCATAGAATAGTCCGGGTTGGAAGGGACCTCAAGGATCATTGAGTTCCAACCCCCCTGCCATAGGCAGGGACACCTCCCACTAGACCAGGCTGCCCAGTGCCCTGTCCAGCCTAGTCTTGAACACCTTCAGAGAGGGGTCATCCACAACCTCCCTGGGCAACCTGTTCCAGTGTTTCACCACCCTCACTGTAAAGAATTTCTTTCTTATGTCAAGTCTAAACCGACCTCCCTCCAATTTCCATACGTTGTTTCTAGTCCTCCCATCCGATATTATGTTAAAAATTCCTTCCCCTGCCTTTCTGTAGGACACCCTCAGGTACTGATAAGTTACTATGAGGTCCCCTCTGAGCCTTCTCTTCTCCAGGCTGAACAACCCCAACTCCTTCAGCCTGTCCTTATAGGGCAGTTGCTCCAGCCCTTTGACCATCTTTGTGGCCCTTCTCTGGACCCTCTCCAACAGCTCAATGTCCTTCCTGTGTTGAGGGTTCCAGAACTGGATGCAATACTCCAGGTGGGGTCTCACCAGTGCCGAGTAGAGGGGTAAAATCACCTCTCTGGACCTGCTGGTCACACTCCTCCTGATGCAACCCAGGATTTGGTTGGCCTTCTTGGCTGTGAGTGCACACTGCTGGCTCATGTTGAGTTTGTCATCAACTGACACACCCAAGTCTTTCTCTACGGAGCTGCACTCTTTCTGCTCCTACACCCCCTAACAGAATTTGCAAATATCACTAATCCATTCCCATTAATTCTTCATTTATCATCCTATCACATTAGGTGAGAAAAGGCACAAGTATTTCAGTTGCCTATAGGTACATCTTGGTTGCAGCACTTCCTTGGAATAACATAAAGATTTGGGCTTTAACTGTATTTAGGATGTGAATTTAATCCTTCATAATAGATTTATTTTTCCTTTCTTTCCTATTTAATGCACTTCTCTTTACTAAAGGATTTTTAATTTACTTGTGACAAGCTAGTTATCTTTCCTTCTTCCACAGGTTTCTGGGTAAGAATCTTTTAATATGATAATATGATCTGTGATTATGAAATCACTGTTACTATGTACATATATATATATAAATATTACACCTTATAGTCAACATATAACCTGAAGCCCTGGCATACAACACTGTTCTGAGCACAAGGTGCTAATCAGTTAAAACTTAAGCCTAGGTGACTGTCAGAAATACATTGCTAAAATCCTTAATTTCCAGTGCAACCCCTTGGAAATTATTTCAGACTTCTCCTTAGTGCAAACTTTATGCATGATGTTTTCCATAATAATTTCCAAATCTGCTAGAATGTACTTCTTGTATGTTTTATGTAAAATATTCTTAAGCACAGTCAGTATTAGAATTACTACGTAGCTGACAACTCAGTAAATGACAGAGGAATAGCAGAGAGTGGAACAATACAGGAGTTTTAGCACCTGGTTTTGGACTCTCTTTTGCTTCTGTTCCATTCCTTACCCAAACTCCTACAAAGTCAAGGTGCCAGATTTGGGCTTTTCATTTTCTTGAAGCTACTCTGAACTAGCTAGTCCTTAAAGTCACCTGCAAGAAAGGGAAATAAGACTTTTAAAGTCTTAAGAGTAAAGTTCCTAATCATCTCATATATTTACTAGTCATTGTTCACACGGATTTCAAACAAAATGTAACTTTTTTATTCACACTGAGCAGAACTTTCCTATGAAGATCTGCTGCTGATTACAGCACTTCTTTAACAACATTTGGCTCGAGGTTTGGGGATTTTTGCAGATCAGCATAACTAAACTCTGGCTTTGGGCAGACACTGTCTATGATTCAGGATTTCTGTATCTAGGAGGTGAGCCATTTTTGCACAGTAAATTGGCTGTAAAATCAGCAATTGGTGTCCGGGAACAGAATAGAGCAGCAATTTTTTGCAGTAATTTTTAAGCCACAAGTAGCATACAGCAGCAAGTGAGTGAAATGAAAAGGACAGCAACTGCTGATCCAGCCTGTCATCTATACAGAATACAAAAATTGAATGACAAAGACCTGTTTGAAAGAGGAATTCAAGAGGAATACAGTACACTTTATTTCAATAACTATTTAATCCCACTGAAGATTTGTAAGAGTGATAGCTGCTGTTCAAATTACTGTAAGCTATTTGGTCTAAAAATGTTCTAAGTGCTTACAGAAACTACAGACTTTCATTCCTCTTTATTGTTTTTACTAAGTAATCTTTTATAATTACTAGGAATCAGTTAAAAAAAAAGAAAAGCTAGGGACTTGATGGGAACAAACCATAAAATTCATAGTCTGAGAAAAAAAGAAGGCAACTAATAGCTATATTTTTAATGTTACAGGTTTGAGCCCTAACAAAATGAAAATGAGAAAACAGACTCTTTGTGATAAGAGGCCACAAGATATAAGACAACTTGGACTTCATAGCAAATTACTTACTTGAACACAAAGCACAAAACATTTGAAAGGGAGAATTATGGATGTTGAAGGTGAGGCTGTCCTCTGATCTGTAACAGAATGCAAATGGCAGCTTTGTGTGAACAGCCTTTTGTCCATTTCACTTTCCAACATTTCTGACAAATTTTGCTAAGCTTCTCAGCTGTTCTGTTTCTGCTGAAGGTAATACCAAGAAAGTGAGAAGGCCATTTTATCCAAAACACACTCATCTCTCTGTAAATACTTTTACTACAAACACTACGTGCAACTATATTAAAAAAAGGTATCAAAGCCAACCATTAAAGAATGGAATTTGATAAAAAATGGTCCAGCTTGCCAAAAGAACCACTTTGAATGGTGACAACAAGCAATGAGGGTTACTCAAAACAGTGTGTCTCCACATTCTGAATGATGAGTATCCAGAAAACAATTACTTAAAACTTGATTGTGCCTGAATCATCAACTCTGGATACATTCAAAATGCTATTTGCTTATCCAAAATAAGTCACAACTTCGTAAGAACTGTTATTTTCAGATCAAATTTTTCACTGATTAAAAAATAATTCTGAAGTAAATACCTCTGAAGTTACCCAAATGTAGCTTTCAATTAATTTCTATTTTAAATGTAAATTTCTAATCTGACCTGTCTTCAAATAGATGACTCTTTTTTGAAAGCTGGCCTAATAAAATGAAAATCCTACTCACCTGAATGGAACCTGCATTTTCTAGAACCTAATACAGATTCCCCATGTTTTGCATTATTTTCCTGAAACCAAATTCTCAAAATTCTGGCAGACATTCAGCAGATCAGTGTTAAAAGCTATTCCTCATATACCCAAGAAAAACATACAAAACCAGAAGTCATTAAAAAAAAAAAATCGTCTAATATTTTCATAACAAGAATTTTCTGGAGATTTCAGAGGGATTAACATCCACCTCGTGAAGGCCAGACAGCTAGTCATGGAAAGCCTAGAATGCACGGAAATAAAATTTATCTTGCATAGCATCCTATAATAAACCATTACTTACAATAAACATATTAAACTCAAGTGACAAAACTAAAGTAGTCTTTCCAACATTTATTGATGAGATGCCAAGGCCATTTGCAGAGCAAGCTAAAATGAATTTTATGGCAGCCACCTATTTTGTGGGAAAAAAACCCCTGAACAACCAAAAAACCCCCACATAACCAAAACCAAACCCAAACCCAAACTAATAATGTTTGTCTTTCAACACCTCCAAGCTAAAAGTTTCATTTTTAAAGCAGAATGGATATTCCAAAATGTATTTAGAATGTCTTGAATGTACACATATATACAAATAATTGCACTGCAGAGGTGTGATAGTATTTGTCAAATTACTACACCTAGCCAGCAAGGATGAGATTTTTAAAAGAAGGAACACAAGAACAGCTTGCAGGGAAAATGGCAAAACACAGTATTATGAATAATTCTGCACAGTGAGTCGCAGATAGGTGATATAAATTACACCAAGTGGAAACATTATCACCAGTGTGCAAGCATCAGAAAATTCTCAAGCCAGATATGTGATTACCTACATTTACAGTGAAACGTCACAGTCACCCCCACAGACTGAGACCTCTGAGACCAGGAGCACCTTAAGAGCAGTGCTCTTGACACCCTATTGCTTTCCAAAGGAGTTATCAAAGTTTTCTCTGGAGATTTTTACCAGCTTTGAGCATTTTATTCTGTCTATGAGTATGTAGAACTGCAGAGAAGGCAAGGTCCATCAGACATTCCTAGCTACTATGCAAATTCTACATCATAGCAGTGAAAGTTGTAAGATGCAAAGGAAGATACACGTTAAAAAAAATGAGCTGTGAAGTGCTAATACAACAATCAGATGAATGAGTAATATGGTTTTAACTCCTGTCAGATAAGTGAAGTTTGTAATTCCTCAGAATGCAACAGATATTTCACTGCGATAAGAATTTGAGAAATGCACCCATCCTCTTTATTGATAGTACTTTGGCTGGTTTTGTTTGGTTGGTTTTTTTGTTTGTTTTCTTTTTTCCTGCTACATTTGCACTAAGAGAGATAATCCATATCTATTCTAACACTAACTAAATGCTGGTTTGTTTTTTTTTTTCAAATTTGCTAAGCAAAGTTTTGAAGAACTAAAATCCATGGGGAAAAAAAAAATTAAAAAAAAAAAAGAAGTATAAAAATTTACCCGCCAGGGTTTATACAAGCAAACAAACAAAAAAGAGCAGCAGTAACAAAGCATTTTGGGAACCTCTATGGGACAAAAGCTGCCTTCCTTTGTGGTGGGCCCGTGGCCGCCCCACACGTCTTCAAGGTGACACGGGATATAGAGGGAAGGGGGAAGCACCGCACCAGTGGCAGGTGCAGAATGTTTAATCTAGAGCTGAAAAGCCACCGTCCCCCCACCACATGGCAATTGGGCTAACAGGATTGACACCAGGGGGAACTGGCTCAGCAAGTACACCAACCTCTGAATGGTGGGGGCTTCTCCCAGCAGCTGCCTGGACGTCAATCAGTCGAAGGGGAATGCTACAGGGGTCAGCCTTCGGGGCTGGCTCTCTATGCCTGACATTTCTATCCGTTAGTTAGAAAGACAATGAGAGAGCCACAAAGCCCAGGGCATTACTATAGTCCCCATTCAGCAGCATGACAAAATTGAGGGGAGTGGGAAAGGCCTCCCAACACAAAATGATCAACAGGAGAACAACCCAACCCACCCTTCCTCCCAGGGAACCATTGGGGGAGAGCACCACGGCGGCCACTCTGCTGAGGAAGGTTAATCCTACACAAAGACATAATTTTTTTCAGTTCAACTCTAAAGTTTAGTAAAGCTTAATGCTAAGGAAAACTGGACGTCTGCGTTTGACCTTGTGGGCAATGCCCTTTTAATGTGAACAGCCTTTTTTTTTTTTTTTTCAAATA
>VZTY01003234.1:0-30761 GCA_013400935.1 Turnix velox
TGCATTACACCAGACAACATAAAGTTCTTCCTATAACTCAGGTTTGTTTGAGGCTGTGATTTCTCTGTTTCCCAGTTATGTCCTGGTAACAAGCCCACCATCAAGGCAAAGATGTTCAACAGCCAGTGGTGAAGGTCAGGTAAGAACAGATACAACCACCGGTAAACCAGTTGTGTGACAATCATTAAATTTTTATTCAGGTCTCCTAAGGTGAGTACAGATCCACATTAAACACACCATGCTCTGTTCAGTGCTGTTGAAGAAGACACTGACATGAAAAGTCACACAGCTTGAAGGAACACAAATGTTGCTGTGGTCATCAGATTTCTGCAGCCTGATGAACAGGGATGAACAGCCATGCCAGCAAAACTGCATCTGGGGCCTGAAAGAGCTGTAATGAACCAAATGAACTCTTGACGTCAATGAAACCTCATCCCTCTCTGGCTTCAAAGGGGCAGGATGTCCATGTGAAGAGCAACGAGTGGCAAACTGTTATGCATCAAAATGGGCATCTACCTTACAGCAAGACACTGAAAACAGTAGTCGTGGCAGATGAGTTTATTACTCTTAGCCACAAGCAGACAGGGAAACAAAGAACTTCTTAGCAATCATGCCTTGAAATACTGCCAATAAACAGAATGGAGAAAGGTCCTCATGTTTGGCAGAAAACAGCTGGTGTCCAAATAAATATTTTTTATCCAGCATGCAATAATTGCTGAGATAAAAATTCCATTGAGCTCAAGAGTATGGCTATGGCAGAAGGAAGGGCAGGACATTTTTATCTTTTATATGCTGGAACAAGTTGCCAGGGCATGTAGTGAGAGGATGAGGAGCAATGGTTTTAAACTAGAGCAGAGCAGGTTTAGATTAGATGTTAGGAAGAAGTTCGTCACCATGAGGGTGGAGAGATGCTGGAACAGGTTGCCCAGAGAGGTGGTGGAGGAAGAGGCCTCATCCCTGGACACATTCAAGGTCAGGCTGGATGGGGCTCTGAGCAACCTGCTCTTGTGCAAAATGTTCCTGCTCACTGCAGGGGGAGTGGGGTAGATAACCAAGAAAGGTCCCTTCCAACCCAAACTTTTCTATGATACCATACCTGCATCATGACAATTAACATTGCTCTCTCCTTGCTCTGCCTCTTCTGTTGCTGCCCAGCTCTCTTAACCGTTCAAGTGTAATTTTCATCCTTCTTCAGAAACAAAAGGTGTCAAATATCCCTCAGCAAGGGTTCCTCACAATGTTTCTTCATTTATTTCTTTTGTTCTTCTTGTCTTCAGCCTTTCTCAAAAACGTGATTCCTATTTCTGTCACAGCATCGCCCTTCAGCCTGTCCCGGAGGAAGGTAACTTCTGCTGCTAAGTGAACCTAGGAAGAATCAAGTTTGATCAAATAAGGCAAGGAAATGCCCAGATGAAAAGTACAAGAAACTTTTCATCTCCCTCTCTCACCACAAGGGGACCCCCCTTTCTCGGGTTTCATAAGAAATAGATTTCTAGATCGTTTTAAAATATGTTTCCCAACTAAATCAATTAAAAAGAAGTTTATATCCACTGGAATTTGTATAATACATTACCTCTCATTCCAGTGCTTTGCTTTCTGCTGAGAATCTAAATCATGTACTTGATTATGTGACCACAACATTTCCTAGTCATGTGCAAATACTTTTGATATAATAGTTTTGTTAATTACTTTTATATTAGACACTGTAATTCTGAGACAGATGTACATACATAATAGTTTTATAGCTTTTGTTTTCTTGAATCATAAAATGTGATGAATTGGAAGGGACCTTCAGAGGTCATATAGTCCAACCCCCTAGCACTAAACAGTCACATGTAAGAAACATAAGACATATGAAAAATTATATAATGACAGAAACAAAGCAGCCAAAAGTTATCTTCCAGACAACACCACAGGAGTTGTAAAGCTCAGTGATTTTCAAATCACTGATTTTTTTTAATATTTTGTAAAAGACTTAAATTTTAGGATACATTTCCAGTGCTTTGGTTCTAGCATCCACACTGTACTCCCTTTCAGCAGGTGCTGCAGAAACCTCAGAATATTATATTCATGTATTAAAAAAGAATCAGGGATGACTATTACTCATTAAACCTAAGTAGAAGAAGACAGACTTAATGAGCAATGGAGGACTCCAGCACGGCCCCTGGCTCTCCACATTAAGTGTTAGCTGGCTCCTTGGTCAGTCTCACCTGGTGTCTCTACACTGAAGAGCCAACAGCATAGAGATGAGACTCTGTGCCTCTCTATCTCGGGGTCCAGGATCAGTCTAGCCCTCTTTTATTCAGAAACAGACATTTAATCTGAGAATCTCATTAAACACCACCAAATTTCCTTCATTTATCCGAGGAAGTGGTTTTGCTTTCCTGCGCATGAGAATGGAGAAAACAGACATGCACTTCCTTACCATTTCCAAGGCACCTCGAATCACCCCGCAGAGGAGGTTGCAGTAGCAAAGTGATGCTCGTTCTGCTGGCAGCTCCTCCACGAAGTCCACCAGTGGGTTTTTGTCCAGGATTAAGGAGAACTCGTTTCCTGCGGCACTACAGCAGTTCACGCTGGCTGTCACCCCGAGGTACATCTTGAAAGCAACCTGCAAAGGGATGAAACTCACTTGCATCGATCAGCTGTGTGCGACCAGAGGGCACGCTTTAGGATGTGATAAGGATATGAGTGCCTCTACAAACAAAGATGACTTTTATGGACAAAGGGGTTGATTAAAACTAGACAATTTAAGTACAGATGTCACTGAAACTACAGCCAAACGAAGTGATTGAAACCAGGCAATTTACATATAGATGCTACTGAAACTGCAAACATGATTTCGAGATGAATGTTAGGCTTTGTTAGGCATGTTAGGTGTTTCCGGGGAGTCTGTAAATGGTAAAAGGGATAAGGGACATTTGCATCCGGGGGAAATTAGGATAGTAATGAGGTTATGCCCTCCAGCAGTTTGAGAGACCTCATCTGAGGTATGTCTCAGTGGACTCTCCCTTTTTTTCGAATGAAGTTAGCTCTTTTCAGGACTCCTCTGTCTTAGGCAAAAGGAACTTGTTACACAGATGTGGCTTTACCCCGGGAAACAGCGTGAAGGGAGAGACAGGCTGGAAATTAAACTGGATTTATCTCTTCTGTGATCAGCTGGAGCCAGAGACGCCAACCTGGAGCACTGTAATACTCCAGGGAGTTACAGCAGAAGGCTGCTCATTATGACTTTGATGTTCCTACGTTTACAAAGTGCTTTTACTGTTATCTCTCATCTGCTTTCAGCCGTGTCACACCGCCCCGGGGACCATTAGCATCTATATTAGGTACTTCACAACATTCCCAGCGACTTCCACAATCACAGTTCAAGAACTCCTGCAACTGGTGAATGCGCGTTTCCACTTCGATCTCCATCTGCAGCCCTCAAAAAAACCCCAAGACCCCACCAAGAGTAAGCCTGCCAAAGCTGCATACATATTAGATGACCCAGAGCACAGCTTGGTTCCCTTCTGCTGCTGATGACTGCGACGGCAAATGTGCAACATCTGCTCTGCTGGCGGAGGGGTCCCTTGGGAGGGTTTTTCTCCAGACGGTGACATCACAGCGTTATCTTACACAGGACGCAGCCTCTTCCTCCTCCAGAGAGCTCTCTCTCTCCCCTGCTCCACCACCTCGGACTGCTAGGACTGAAGATCAAAAGTTGCCTTGCTTTTTACCTCTCTGCAGTGAGTATCAAACATGGATAGTTTCCAAGCAATCCTGAAATTCTTTATGCACCAGAAAACGGCCATAGGTTACAGTTTTATGGCGCTGCTGACGATGGGGGGTGAACGTGTGTTTTCTCTTGTTGCTTTCAGATGCCCCTGCAGCAATGAAAACTTCAGGTACGGTTTGGTATTTCTCTTCTCCCCAGCTTTTGTTTTGCTAGTTATCGGGTATTTCTTGAACAGGAAGACCTGGAAACTCGTTACAGGCTGCTGTGTGAATCCCAGAAAGATATTCCCCAGAGGGAATGCTTGCCATTGCTTTTACGTCTTTGGACAAATCACTTTAAATGCTCTGGTTGCCCCGGTGATGTGGCTCTCTGTGGCTTTGCTCAACGGGACTTTTTACGAGTGTGCCATGAGCGGCTTGAAAAATCCTTCCTACCTGCATGCAGTTTGCCACAGCAAATCGGAGAAGTGCTTTGAAGAACTTCACAAGGTGGCCTGTGACAAAAGCTCCATGCCCTTTGCAGAGAGTGATGAACTGAAAAGAACTCTTCAAGCGCAGTCCCAGGTAAGAAAAAAATGAATAAAGAGCATGATATAATTTGTACTGCTACTGGGAATTATCTGTGGAAGATCCCATTGCCAGAAGCTAAGATAAAACTGTTAGTTTCACCTGCAGTAAAATTTGGCATGATACAGCTTCACAGAATACAATCACTTCATCCTTTAGTTCAGTTTGAGCTGTGCTACACTTCCTGGCAGAGGTCCCACTGATGGCAGGATCAATAAGATGAAAAAACTTCAAGCTTTCTTCTTCAATGAATCTTGCACTTAAGAGAAAAAACTACTATTTAGTTTTGGAAGTTGGATTAACTGATGTCATCCTATTAAAGGGGTATGTCCTATTAAAAAAAAATCCATCCCACACTTGCCTATTTTATAACATCATGACAGTGAAATGAAATCTGGGATCACTGACAGCAGAAAAACACTGGAAAATAAGATTTGTGACCAATTATGTAATACTTGCATTCCTTATGCCCAGGATGCCAGATGAGAGCCTGTTTCTGTCCTGCTTGAAGAAGGTAAAAGCACTAAAATAAAACAAGCAGAACATGCAAATTGGAGATTGTTAAAAATTTTAACATATTCACATCAGAGTGTTTGTCTCAATGCCTTGCAACTTCAGTAAATTCAGAGACAAAAAACACAAAGCAAATTAAAAGAAAAAAAGGCTACAGAAAATAATGGAAACATGATTGTGGAGCCAGCAAGTTTTTGTCAGACAGTTGTATCCATGTGGAACCATTTCTTCCCTGAGAGCTGGTTTTACTTTCAAGTTCTCATGCAAATAAGGGTAATGCAGACAAGTCTTGCACTGTAGACACAACTATGTATTTGAGAGTTTTAGAGGGAAATAACAAATAATGCTTAAGAATTAAAATTGTATGTATAGGTAACAGTGAAAGACCAGCGACGCAGTTCATTCTCTAAGCTGCAAGTAAGTGAAAAGCTGCTAAAAAAGAGAAGTTTCTCAGGTGCCCATAGAAATCCCCAGTCAGTACAAAGCCACCAGAAATACAGAAGAAAGCAAAGCTGTTCTTCCATACCAGTCTCTGAGGATAACTGTTTATCAAACTTCTTTGTTTCACATACTTCCCTCAGGAAATTTTTTGTATTCCCTGGGCTAAATATAGCACTTTACCAGCAGTTATTTTTCTAACTGCAGTGCAAGAGTTCACACGAGAAAGGTTGCAGTTTTCCAAATCATCACCATTAAAGCATGGAAGATCATTTCCAGTTCATGTGGGTCTGTGAAACCTAGATTTGTTCCACACTTGACTTTGTTCCCTTGTTTAAAAACAAGCAATTTTCTTTGCAAATGCTACACATTGCAATAGAGTAAAACTATTGTCTAAGCCAGTGGCATTTGCCATGATAAAGAATTTGTGTTCACTCTCCTGCTTTCCTTAAAACATCCCACAATAACAAATCCAGGCACATTTTTCCACTCTCTGCCCTTGCTCTAACCCTGGAAGTGGCTCCTTCCTGTAATATGTTCCTAATAGAATTTTGTTAAACCTCTGAAGTTGCTGCTGCTGCAAAAAAAAAAAAGTTGAATGATGATGGAAAAGGACATTTCAGTAAAAACCAAAGTTCTCTGAAAATACAGCAACTATTTCTAACCATTTTTATTCCAGTGTCAACACAGACCTGGCAATGCACATGCTATTCTTTTGCTCTCATGTCCTCCCAGCATTCTTATGGGATTGGGCAAGATGATAAATTTAAACCAGTTCTGGCATTAAAATGATTTTCCACGACAAAGGGCTCATTCATCAAAGTCAAAAAATGTTCACAAGAACAGCTCAGATTTCAGTGAATCTCATGAAAAAAGAATCTTGAAGGTTCCTTCCAACCCAAACCATTCTATGATTCTACTTCTGCTCTCAGGTCCTGATTTCTATGTACCACTATTTAGCCATAACATTATTTAATTGATCATTTAGACCCTGTAGATTGTTCTTCCTGCACAATCTTGCAGTTGAGTTGATTCAAGTTCAGGTTCAACTGTCCCTGAAGCTGACTTGCCCTTGCACTGGACAAGTCTCTTGAAGCTGTTGTTATCCAAGATCCTTGTGTTAAAAAAGCAAAGGGGGAGGCTGCCAGACTCTAATACAGGCCAGGTTTTCTTGAGTTTACTGTAAAAATCAACTAACTTTTGGCGACCTGAGAAAGACACATTAAAATGAAGCTTCCTGTTTCCCTTTGGTCCCCATATGGAAGCCCCATTAGCCAGGCACCAAATGCAAACTGGGATGAGATGCCTGCTGTAGGTCCCAAGAGGAGCTGCAGGCTCTCCATACATGATGTGGTCATTCTGTCACACACTCTTGATTTAATTTTCATTTTCACTTGGTCTTTTTTAACCTGAAACTCCTTTCTTTTCTTTCCCCAGATCATAGGCTGGTGTGTGATAGTTACCACAGCTCTTCTATCCCTGCTAACCACTTGCTGTGCCAGCTGCCAGTCAAAAGTCAGCCACCTTCAGCTGATGTTCTGGAGGACGTACATGGAGAAGGAGAAGGAGCAACTGGAGCAGATTTTCCAGCTATATGCCACCAAGCTGAGTGAGAGAAACTTGAACAGCTTTTTTGAGAACAGGGAACCAGAAGCCATTCCCCTGCCAACTCTCCAGGCATGGGAAGATGCTTCCCAGCTCTACTGTTTCACCAGTGGCAAGCAGCATTACAGCACAATTCACAGGCTTGTTGAAGAAGGCCAGAAAAAAAGCAATGAAGAAAGTGAGACAACGATGGACTTTGTAGACAGAAGGGAAATACCATAGGCAAATATATTTTCAGCTTTTTTTATATCTCGCTAGTGTACCACACTTCTAGCTGGTTTCATCTCTGTATTATTTTCACAATGGCCTCTCTCCTTCATCAGGTTCTCTCCCATTTGCAAACTTCAAAAGGATGGAATTAAATTTCATCCCTGCATCAGTAAAAATTTGGCAGTGCTTCATGTCATCTAGGGTCCATAGTCTACTGATGCTGTTGGCTCCAAATTAGGAGCTGACAGTAAAAACAGATGACCCTTCTACAAGAAATGTTTTAACAATATCCTTTGTTAAGGGTGTTATAGTACACTCATCCTATGTAAATCGAGAGGCTGTTGTAAAGTAACATCATTTAAAAAATGTGAATGTGATATTAGAAGATGTGTATGACATTCTGACAGCTCACAGAAAGTGGACATTTTGCTTCCAGGACATTTCCAGGCTATCTGCAGGTAGAGCATTGTTTTGAACCACCAGTGGTCACTCAAGGCATTTCCTGTTGCACCTAAAATGCCAGGGATGGTCACAGTGATCAGCCCTAGTCTTCTAGTCCCTGAGACATCTGCCTGTGACATGGAGCAGCAACCTCCATTGACAGTGAGATGCCAGGTGATTCTTTAGGCTAGTCTTACAGACAAAGTGTGGGGTAAGAAGAACTTGAAATTATCAAATGGCTGAGCATTTTTGTGTTTTTGTTAAAAAGTCACCTTCTGTTTTGCAACAATCAGTTGTTGTTAGCACCTTGCTCCAATAACGAAAATGCATCACTGATATTTTGTCTCTGTAGAGTACTTGGCATTATCTTCTTCCACTGAGAATTTCCCTTGGTTTGGTTGTAAAGCTCCTGTTTTGAGGGGTTTTTGCACTCTGGGTACAGTCTGAAGAGCTGTGTGATATTGTTTGTATTGTGCCTTCAGCCAGTGGAAGGAAATCCCACAAGAAAATTCTTTTGCAGTAGATTGATTTTAATTCTTCTGAGTATCTCAGAAAACTTGTATAGAGTAAGAACAACCAGAAGGCAACACAGGTAGGCAACTGCAGGATCAGTGCTTCTGAGAAATCCATTTTACACCAGAGCTCTACACTTTTTTTTACCTCCCCTACATGGAATTCACTATGTGGCTCTCACACAGAGAGTCTAAAGTCTCTCCAAATACTCTATAAAAGGAGAACAAAGTTTCTGCCAAGTTTCTTTTCCTGGGGTAACCAAGTAAGGTTTTATACAGCATTTTACTGCTGATCTCCCTGAATCTGCAAGGAATCATATTTTAAATCAGGCTCTTATCAACAAGCTGGGATACTCTACCAGACTTTATCAAACCCACTGCGCATCTTCAGTAGAAAAAAACACCTATCTGAGTTTACAGACCATTATTCTTTTCAAAATAAAACCCAAAAGTTAATTCCATGGTCCGCTTGGAATTTTCTCTGTGTGTTTTGAAGGATCTGTGGTCTTTGAGAAATATCTCTGAAGTTTTTTTATCCCAGCTGACCCACTTTGCAGCGGACTTAGAAAAAGTCATAAGCCTTGAAACACAGAAGCAACACTGCCAAAATAAAAGTCACAACAGCAAGTGTGTCTGGTGCACATGCACTTTTCTCTCCATGCTTCTCTACAGGTAAACCAGGCTTTTAATTCCAGGGTATACATCCCTTCCCATTTTTCTGATTTTCTGAGAGATGCTCAGACCCATTTCACTTCTTTCCCTACATACAAGAGAAGAGGGAACACCATCATAGAAGGTGCCCCCATTGCCTGGACCAAGCTTCTATGCATTAAGTCATCATTCTGCCTCTTTTCTCACTGGTACCACAGCAAACCAGACCAAGTAGGGATGCAAAGAGGAAGACACTAAGCAGGTTAATGAGTTGATCAAGGAATATGGGAAACAAATGGGTTGATGTAAAGATGAAGTCTCCACCTTGATGTAAGAGATAAGATACAGAGAAAAAAGCATAGGGAAAGACAAAGGGATCAGTGGGAGGTCAGAGGGATCCCACTTTGGGCTCTTATTCCTCAAGACAAAGCACAAATCTCTGTACCTGAGTAGACCAGTACATCTGAAACAGGAGTGTTTCACAGATCAGCCTTCCCCTTTAACCTCCCCCTCTACTTTGCCCTGGTGAGACCACATCTGGAATAATGCGTCCAGTTCTGGTCCCCTCAGTTCAGGAAGGACAGGGAACTGCTTCAGAGGGTACAGCGCAGAGCAACGAAGATGAGGAAGGGATTGGAGCATCTCCCTCATGAGGAAAGGCTGAGGGAGCTGGGTCTCTTAAGTTTGGAAAAGAAAAGACTGAGGGGGGGACATCATTAATGTCTATAAATATGTAAAGGGTGAGTGTCAGGAGGATGAAGCCAGGCTCTTCTCAGTGACCTTCAATGACAGGACAAGGGGAAATGGGCACAAGCTGGAACGTAGAAGTTTCCAGAGAAATGTAAGAAAAAACTTTTTCACAGTGAGGGTAACAGAACACTGGAATAGACTGCCCAGAGAGGTTGTGGAGTCTCCTTCTCTGGANCATGTTGAGAGTGTCTCCATCTCTGAGATGAGTATACTCAGTGCTGTAGTGTGTGCCTTGTAGGAGCTGAAGTCTCTCACTCATCTTCATTCCCAGGGCTGTGTTACCCTGAATGTGTTGTCTTACCAGAGTGCTTGTGACTTAATGCAACTGCCATGTGGTCACTAGAGTATTTCTACGCAACCAGAAAAAATAAACTCCAATTTGACCCAACGTTTTCAACTGGAATCTGGGTTTGATGAATTGAAGCCTGTCCCTCAAAGAGCTACCACAAAAGCTGCTTTGTGTCAACACTGTTCCTGATTAAAGTTCAGCAGCTACCATTGCATCTCAGAAAGCAGCAAAGACACTATCACAGTTTACACTGTCAAAAGCAAACTGGAAAAAAACCTAACTAGCAGAATCAACGTTTTCTCTTGGAAAGTTAAGACCTTGCATTAACTCTAATGTCCATCAAAATATGAATGCACAAATAAAACAGGAAACTTCTGCTCAATTCTCTCAGCCTTATCTCTCAAATTCATATTTTTCCTCTTCTAGAAGAACCACATTTTCTCATTAAAATTTTTCTTAAATCTTCTGCTGTGCATCTGCTGCTCCACCAGACTTCAAGCCTTTGTTGCAAGAACAACAACTAGTTAAATGTGCTATGCTCTCATATGCTTTCAATTGAGTTTCAGCTGTACTTTGCATTATGGTCTGATGAATCTGTCCAAATTCTATTGTTAACATTTCCTGTGTAAAAGAGAACTTGCATGGAAACTATGCAAAACTAGTAAGTGGTTTGCAATGGAGCATCAAATCAAGGCAAAACTGAAAAGCTATGAAGTGAAAATTGTAGAAGAAATCTTGTCAGAAAAACAACTGAAGTACATAAGTAATTTAATCAATAGAGGGGAACTTTTTTTTTTTTTTAATAGGCTATGAATGGGCAGAAATTCCTTTAAAACTACCATATCCAGCTTCTCAAAGGGCAAAGACAGGGAAGTAAAACGAATGAGCAGTTTTGAAAGTTGCACCCATGTATCTGTCTCATTTATATCTATATGAAATGGAAAAAAAAATTATCTAATTAGACACGTACCGAGGCTCGACATCAAAATGACACTCATGTAAAGCAAAATCTCTCTTTAAATGGTTATATTATATATTGCTTCATGTCAAACACAGAATCTCTGCAGTCAGGATCAAAAATATACCACAGCCTTATTCAAAGTCTCAACCAACATCCCATCTTTCTCAAGCAGCAAGAAGAAAATGAATTAACAGTTTGATGGTGCTCTAATACATTTAGAATCACTGAAATATTTAGGAAGCCACTAACTTATCAATCTCTCTACATACTATTGGGATGTCTTCACCACTAAACATTGTATGCATAAGTAATGTAAAGCAAGTAATAAGACAGGGTGTTAAAAAAAACCCTGAAACCATAATTTCAGCTGACATAACGAAAGGATTAATGAAGGACAATAATTAATCTATTTAGAATGAGAAAGGAAGACAGAATGACATGCTTGCTAGCATACTTTTAATTCCTAGTACTTTTCCACAGCCTCTGTTTGAGAAAAGCAAGATGCTTTAAAGATCTTGCCATCTGCTGCTCATTCCATCACATATTCACAACCTTTTCTTTACTCTTTACAAATGTAGAATCTAATTTTCCAGTGACTGTCTACCACTTAGCACAGCAACCTGGCCTGTGCACTTCCCTCTCATTGTTAAGAACAGACAAGCAGCGTTTATTATCTTCATAAATTCTTCCAGCTTCTGCCAGACTTGTAGGGACTCTGTGTGGAAGGAACTGTCAAAGAAAGGGGAATCTCATCTGTTGTCCTATAGCTCTGGGCCTGAGAGTGACATGGTTGGATTATCCCAGCCCTGGTGGTTCTCAAGGACCTTTCTACAAGTAGGTGCAGAGATATACTCTTGCTGCACTCACAGGATACTGAGCTTTCATGGTCAGACCCATCTCTCCACCCGCTTTTTAGGGACATATCCTCAGGCACAGCACTGTATGATCTCAGCTATGAAGGCTCTGAGCCAGCAGACTAGCTCACTGGAGACCAGGGGGTATGGCCAAGCTGCTGCCAGACACCTCCTGGGGCATGGTGACATTGTTCTATGGTAGGTAACATGGTTAAAGAATTAGAAATAAACCCCAGAAGATTTATTGTTTATTTTTTGCATCTCTTTTGACATGATTAATGACATCAGCATCTTGAGAGGCGGAACTGAGGCGGTAAGAGGATTTTAGCTGAAGAANAGTAGGCTTAGAAAGGAATGAATTTGTTGGAGTGAAAATGGAGGAGAGAGACCACAAAGATGACCAGAGAGCTGAAGCACCTCTCCTACAAAGGTAGTCTGAGACAATTGGGGTTGTTCAGCTCAAGAGAAGAGAAGGCTCCAAGGAGAACTAGAGTAGCTTTCCAGTACCTAGAGAGAGCCTATAAGAAAGCTGGAGAAGGATTTTTTTACAAGGTGATTTAGTGATAGGAAGGTGGGTTTTAATCTAGATGGTTTTAAACAAGAGCAGGGTAGATTTAGATTGGATATCAGGGAGAAATTTTTTCACTACAAATGTGATGAGGGACTGGAACAGGTTGCCCAAAGTAGTGGAGGCCCCACCCCTGGAATTGTTGAGAGACCAGGCTGGATGGGCTTTGAGCAACCTGGTCTAGTGGGAGGGGCCCTTGCCCATGGCAGTGACATTGGAATTAGATGACCTTCAATGTCTCTTTCAACCTAAAGCATTTTAGGATTCTATGATTATAGAGCAAAACTATCATACTCATTTCAAAAGCAATCCTCAGTTACACTCAGATCTGAATTCAGCCTTGGAGCTTTGTTCTTAATCCCATTCCTCAACTGATTTCTACTTTCTTATCCCAATCTTCCAGTGAGCAGCAAGCTTACTTTCACAAGACCGTTTTTGTTTTTTTTTTTTATTCAGTTCTGTTCATAACCACATGAAGTCTCAGCACCAACATGAGAATTCAGTGGAAACTAAGTGTAGAAAAACTCACTTTGCCTCATCATCAAAACCTGCTGGCCCTTCTCCAGTCCAGTATAAGCCAGTTGTAAGTCTCAGGCTTTGCAGCCTGAACCAGTGGTTGAAGATTTAAGCCCTCAGTCACTGACTTAGGAGGATTTTCCTCCGCTGTTTATTTCTTAGAATGGCAAGCTGGCTTTGTACTCCTCAATCTATGTCTTTCCTTTTGTTTCATGTCCTTCCATTTTCACAGCCTGATCTTACAGACTTCTCTGCTTTCCAGAGGACTGTCAGATAACAGCTATGTGTACAGGATGTTGAACTACCTGAAGTACTTAGTTGCCTTAATTTCTTTAATTTTTTACCTAACTTTACATTACCAAGTTTCTACCTCAGAGGAGTTACTGCAGTTAAGTAACTAAGCAATTTCTCCTGGCTGGAAATACTGTTGCTGAAGACTTAGAGATCATGTAACAGCTGTAATTCTGTACTTATAACTTTAAAAGCATATTTGAAGTTACATGCTGGATCATTTTACATACATTGTTTTGTTGGCATGTGCCTCAGACAAAAGTGCTTGAAGACTATTTAAAAATGTTTTGACAAAGAAATGTGAAAATGCCTTCCCTATCACTTTTTGCCTGGGAAAGATTTTCCTCCTACTACAGAACCCTCTTAGTTTGCCAAAAATAGACTTTCCAAGAGACTGTGTACTTTAAACTTTGTTCCAAACTTTGCAAGTAATTTTATTTCTCTCAGTTAATCTCTTTTGAAGTGTTATCTGCAGAGCAACAGTGTCTTTTTCCTTACTTTGATGATTAAATTCTCATGTATTTGCTGTTGAATCCCCTGTGCTTAACAGTGATGGTTCAACTGGACTAAAGCACTTATAAATAAGGGAACCATAGGAATAAAACAAAGGAAAAATAGATAAATGGACATCTGGCATATATGTGAAAATACCACATACAAATAACAGTACAAATACCACCTGGAGAAGAACATAAGAGTGAACAAAAAAATAATTTTGCAGCCTGGTATCATTTCTTTAACAAGATAGAGTATTTTAATGCAGTGTTTGCAATGCTGCTTGTCTCATGGTTTGCATTCAGTTGCCCTCACTATCTCTAATGCATCTTCTCTAAAGTATATTTTACTTTAGGAAGAAAATTAATTTCCACTATTCTATGAACTAATGGGATTGGTCTGGCTTTTAGTAATGTCACCTGCTTCTGCTTTAAACTTTGGCAAATGGTGGAATATGTGACAGCAAATGTGAAGAGGGCCCCTTGTTTCTGCAACAGCAATCAACTCTTCTATGGATAAGCATTTTGCCATGAGAACATTAACTTCTGTCTCTCCATTTCAGTCAGGTGTAACATGGGTAATTCTGATATAGTTAATGGGAGCAGAATCATGCATCATCTGATAACATCCATGTACATTTTGAATAAGATTCTCCTGTATAACAAGTCAGAGTTCAAAGATAATGCTCACATTTAGCTGACACTGCTAATTCTCAAGCAGTCAAAGAGTATGCCAGGTATATTTTTTAATCCTAAAATGGAACAGTGGAAATGACTCTCAGTTCAACTAACTGATGCCCTGATCTCTCCTCTTAAAACAAATGGCTACCTAGCAAACAGTTCTTTCTTATGTGTGCATAATTTTTTGCCATTGGCTTAGCTTCACAGGCAACACTTCATAGCTGGGAATCATAAGGGATTAAAGGGACTAATTCCTATGACATCAGCAGTTACCATTCTGAGCTTGCTCTCTATGAACTACCACCTCTCCTACAATGATTCAGCAGTCTAAAGGGGCTGGACATCCTATGAATTTCTCTTCAAGCTGCTCCAGGAAAGCTAACTTGCCTATAGGGGCAGAATTACATCTTTAATATATGCCTCCAGATTTCATTCTAGACCTTTCTTTGACAGTAGTGTGAAAGACTACTCCTCAAAGAAGGCAAAAGTACTCACCCTGATTTTTTTTTTTTGTTTTATTATTGGATTTGCACATAATGAGGAAAACTTTCCACTTATTTTCTTTTTTTATAGCTCTTCTCTACTACCATTGAGTCTTTCTTTTCCAGAAAACCCTGCAGCTTATTCCTAATAATATCATTTTAAGGTTAAAACCCATCTAAGGTAATTTTGGTGATGCTGAGAAGATTCAGATGGCAGGAATAGAAATATCAGTGTTTAAGATCTGTACAAGATGGTTAAGGTTTATGCTCCTAGAAAAAGGAAGTGAGGGAATAGACAATTAATAGACGGAATAATTTTTTATAAATTGCTACAATCTCTGGGAGGAGTAGAAGAAATCAATTTAAACTGCAGCAAACAAAAAGAAACTTTTTAATTTTCTAATGCCTAAATGCTTCACAAACTAATAGGAATAAAATAATTTTAATTTAGCAAGCAACTGACATTTAAGTCAGTTTAGGTCAGGGACTGGCAGCCTCTCAAACATGATATCCCATTTTGTTCTCTTTATCCTTAACTCAGAGGTAAGTCCAACATGAAACAATTCCATGGTTCTGGTAACTGTTTTTGTTAAACTTATTACCATGGGTTTATCAAAACTAAATGAAATTTTTAAATCACACTAAACGTTTTTGTGTTTTATTGAATGCTGATACAATTTATTCTAGTCTGATGGAGGACTATGCTACAGAAGCAGAAATTGCTATCTCCTCTCAAGGCCAACCTCTGTGAGATATTGTTTGATATAAAGTTATAGGTACGGAAAAAGTTCTATTTCACCCAGTGAAAGCATGTGCATGATCATAGAATCATAGAATGGTTTGGGTTGGAAGGGACCTTAAAGATCATCTAGTTCCAATCCCCCTGCCATGGGCAGAAACAGCGGGGATATTCACAGCCTCTTTGGGCAACCTGATCCACTGTCTCACCACCTTCACAGTAAAGAACTTCTTTCTTATATCCAGCCTAAATCTCCTCTCTTCCAACTTGCATCCATTACTTCTAGATTTGCATCCATTACTCCTAGAATGACGTGGAGATGAGTGGTTTTTAATAAGACATTCATGACACAGCAGAAAATATAGGTAGTGGTTTTAGAATAAAGTGATAAAGGAGGAAGGAAAAGTTAAAGGTGAAGCTGATGAAGCTCTAGAGAATGTAAATCTCCTTTACCTGTGCAATCATGTCTGTGGTTTCAGAATAACTGCGGCACTTTTTCACAGCTGAACGAGCCAAAAAATCATCAATTAGCCTTATGCCAATGTCATATCCCCTAAGAATAAAACAAAGAAAGTTAACTTTCAAAATGGGGAACTTCTTTCCACTACCATCTTCCTAATCCTTCTCTTGTGTTTTTTTCAACAAAGCAGCTACATGTTCCTAAATGAATGGTCTTTTGCTGGCCTAGATTCTTCTTCCTACCACATTTTGCAGCACTCTTCGTGTAGTCATTTAAGGAATTCTACAACTTTAAGCATGATACACCTCTAAGAATGATAGGAATGTAGTTTACATACACATTATCCATATGTACCTTTCTATCTGCATATATGAATAAATATTAGATGTTAGATATATGAGTGTAATATATTAATAATACACAAACAGTATGACTGCTTAATACTGACTTGGCACTAAAAATAGGATAATGTAGAACAGGATTTTCTCCATTCCTCTGTGATCCCCTGAGTTCTCATGTTTTCTCTGCCAGGAACAAAGCAACTGCTCCTTCAGGTCACACCATTCATCTCTGGGCACATTCACTCATTGCAGCATTCAGTTGTGAGGAAAACTCATAGGAAATGGGCTCACACCTGATCTCTTTCACTTTATTCTCTTACCTCTTTATGTAATTGTTTGCTCTTCTTCCACAATTCCCCTCTTTGCCTTTCTCCTAACATGTTCTCTCCCTTCATTTACTCATCAAAGAATTCAAAAAGTGGTAGTAAATATACAGTTTCAGCACACCACCACCTTCATTTTGGATTTCAGGCACTACCATTCCAGAGAAATGAAATAAAGGAGGATAGAAGTAGGTGGAATTTTTTATAAAGCAAATATTCAGTCCCAGCTGTCACGCATTAGCAAAAGTCATGAATATGAACTCAACTCAGAAATATTTTTATGGAATTTTCCCCTTCCATTTACGTGGACGTTGGCAGTCTCTGCCTGTTTATCAGAGGCACTGCACGCCTCAATTTGATGGGTTTTCTTACTGATTCTGTACCACATCTTCAACAAGAAGCCAAAAAGTGATCTGGCGTCTAATGTGATGACAAGACCCAAAAGTGGTTCTGGCAGCAAGAAGCTGTATGTCAATACCAATAATGTTGGTAAATATGCCATTGGAAGTTAAGTATTTAATGGTGGTGTACAAGACTACTTAGAACCTTTTCAACTTAATGCTTTAGATCTTCAAAATCAGAAGATTAATAAATTGACAAGCAGCTACTTGAAAATTGTACAGTGAAAAAAACCCCTTCTCACTATGAATTATACTTGTACACCGTGAGAAATCAAAGAATACTGTCCCAAACTGCCAAAGGTCTGCTAATCTTTCTACCTCACACTGGGCTGTTTTCACCTTCACAGAAATAAAGATGGCCATATTGCTTTAATGAAACCTGTCATTATTTTAGCAAGTCTTTATCAAGACGAAGCCAAAAGGATTCTATAGAAACAGCTATAATAATAAAAACACAAAGAGAAAAATATGTCTCAACATCTTCAGAAAATGCCCTTTAGTAATTTCTGCCATAAAATCAGAAAGAAGCCTGATTTTTGGAAGATAAGATTTTCATCAGAGCTGAAAAATAGACTAATAGCAAATAAAAATCTGAAGGATGTCTAATAGGAAATAAAAACCTGAAGGATGTCTAATAGGAAATAAAAACCTGAAGGATGTCATCCCTACTTAGTTTGTGAATGAGATACTTTTTCTTTTTTACAATCAATGGTATTTTTTACTCACTTTTATCAATAGCTATGAAACTACAGCTTGTCTGTAGACTTTCAGGTTAACATTAAAGTGGTCAGTATAGTGTCCCCTGTGAGTTTTGTAAACCACTTTTGAAATTCCTTTTTGCCTAAAAGCAGAAGCCTTACCCTTCTGCCAAAGATTTTATTTCATCTGCTAACCAACTCTCAAGCTGTTTCTTGTTAATTTTCTGGGATATTATTTTTGCTGTGATAAAGCCTAGAAATCACAGTCAGGATAAGAGGATCCTATAAACACAAGATCTTAATTTTCTTAAGTGTTTATTCATGTGAAAATGCGTTCCTCATTGACCATTTCTGCTATTTCACTCATTGCTACATAGTCTTTTATTGGTAAGAAACCTGACAGCCCCTAATCCAGCAAGGGGGAGGAAGAGAACAACCCGACAGCAGACACTTCTGAGCACCCAAGTCAGGCACCTGAATTATATCCTCAGAGATTGTGACTGACTACAAATGGAGGCTGCCTACTGACTGCATCACTTTAGCCAAATCCCTGCAACATGAATTTTGACTGCTTCTTAGCTGTTCAAGTCTTAAAACCATGTGTAGCTTGAAGAGGGACTCACAGGAAGCCACAGGAAAGCCACAGGAAAGCCACAATGGCAGTGAACAAAAAACTACATGTTAACTAGATAATATCCATGAGAAATGAAAAGCTTGTCTAGTTTGAAATAATGTGGGCATGAAGAAATTTTAGAGAGTTAAGCTTGAATTGAATACATGGCATAAGAGGTGAAATTGTGAAGCTTATGTTGCTAATTAGCATAAAAAAAGGATCAGTGATGAACAAGTGTAAGTTATCAAAACAACCCTAATAAGTTTTCTTCTGAGAACTGAAAAGCTGTCAATTCACAAATTAGCTTCATTTCTGCTGACAGAACCTTATCCCCATGAAAGCTGAAAGGTGGACAAATAGTATTACTGATACAATTAAATGTTTAAAGAAATACTTACATTCTGTCTAAACAGATGTTGACATCTTCATCTTTTTCAAAGTCCTTACACAGCTGGGCTACCAAAGCCCCATATGTGAGTACAAAAAGTTCTCTGCTCTGCAAGAAAAGGTGGAAATAAAAAACTCTTCTGTACCTTCAAGCTGCTACTGTGCTAAAAGCCAGCAAAAATAACATTCACATTAATAAAGATATTTTTGTCCATGGGTATGCATCCACAACCGCTCTGGGCAACCTGTTCCAGTGTTTCATTACCCTCATGGGAAAGAACTTCTTTCTTATCTGCAGTGTAATCTTCCCTCTTCCAATTTACATCCATTCTTCCTAGTCCTGCCATCACATATCCCATTAAAAAGTCCTACTCCAGCCTTTCTGCAGCTCCCTTCAGGTATTGAGAAGCTGCTATGAGGTCCCTCCTGAGCCCTATCTTCTCCAGACTGAACAACCCCAACTCCTTCAGTCTGTCCTCTGAAGGGAGATGCTCCAGCCTTCTCATCATCTTCATGGCCCTCCATTCAGTGGGTAGGGACAACCCACACTAGTTCTAACTGCAAGTTGAAATTTCCCACCAAGAGCTGGCAGCTTGTTGGCAGCTCGTTGGCAGCTCACAAAGTAGGTCCCACTGTAGCTACAAATGCAGACAGCACCTCCGTTCTAATACTGGCAGACTCACTCACATCCTTTCAGTACTTTCAGGCTATCTGGAAGAATGACTGTAAAAAAATACATCAGCATAATAATAGCTTATTCTTAGTCCATGCACAATTTTAATCACACATTATAGAAATGTCTTACTATTTTGTTATTCTCCTGCTTTCGTCCTGGTGCCCGAGACATGTTGCTTTTGTTGCTTGTCTAGCACCTGATGTACTCAATTGTCAGTTTATGTTTTTTCTTCCTCAAGCAGCATGGTTTTCTCTTTATCACTGTATTTCTTCTTCCCCTTCTCTAAAGTTATCTCCTTTCTGCTCTTCTGCCTTTTGCATGAGGTGTGTTTACTGCAGCCTGTAACACTGCTGATGCTCCTCCTATTCTCTACGTGTACTGAGCCCTTTGGGAGGAATCTGGCTGGCAGTAGATCTGTACACAACAGGAATAATCCATAAGAATTATTTGTAATCAAATCCATGGCAAACAGCCATGGGAAGTCAAAGCAGGCAGCCTCAGGAGATTCACAGATCTCATGTTTTTAGGGATAGCAAATTAATTCTGTTGTTTGTATCAGGTTTTGGTGTTTAGAGAGTTAACAGAAGCTGCCACTCTGAAGAACAGAGACACTATTGCAAAATCCTGCTGGCAAGGCAATTAAAAATTGATAGTTTTCAATTTAAAGGAGCTATAGTTTTCTGTCAGCTTTGACTGCTTTAGTCTGCAAAGTTAATAAGCCAGTGGGTTCCAAGGCACTACTATCACCACATTTCTTCAAAGCTGGCAGGTGGGATCTACAGCACCCAGACTCCCAGAGAAGTAACCTGTATACCTGCTACAGACATCAGCATGTGAAAATAACACTTCCATTAATGATGTTTCATTCTTAGCCTATTATGATCTATATTTGTAAACATCCCTGCTGTGAACACCCAGGAAGGTTTGGCTGGCTTGGACTGTTTTCCCCTAGAGTAAACTTGGCCTATTCTGTTAGCTTAATTTGTAGTAAATTTAGACCTTCACCCCTAGTGAATTTGGAAAATAATCAGGTAGTTGTCTTTTCTTATGGGACTTATCTCCACACCTATTTCCACTGAGGCCTCTCAGGAAAGGAAGTAAAAATACTTGGTCTCATCTGAATACCAAGCTCTTATTAAATTTAAATTAATTATTAGGTTCAGTGCTAGAATAAAATTACAAGTATTTACTATGCCAGATACACAGAAAGCAGGTGATGTGAATCATTTGGGACAAGAAGGATGAATTTAATTTAAAAAAATTGGTAGTTTAAAGTTATGACACAAGTCAGGAACAAAAATAGAACAGATAANGAGAAGGAATCACTTACTTCAAAAAATTCGTAGTTATGACACAAGCCAGGAACAAAAATAGAACAGATAAAAGGATTTTCAGCTTTTTCTGTGGAAAACACAGTCACCCTAACAGCTTTCATTTTACATGGAATGAGCTGGTGTTGACAACTTTACAATCCAAGAAGTCTTTTCCATTTATTTTTCTAGGCTGTCTTCAAGCCCCGTAAAATGTGACTCTATTTTAAAAGCAAAACCATTGTAGGTACTTCCCATATCTAAATTTTAAATAAATTATAAAAGTCAAGCATTAAAATTCTCTAGATAGTTACCTGACTTTCTAAATTGAGTCTGAGATGGGGTTGTTTCTCAGATTGTCTCCAACTGGCGAGAAACAACAAATACATCTCTCACTGGAAGAGAAAACCAGTAGAAAGTCTACCACATTGCATTTAAAAAAAAAAAACCATCTCTAAAAGGTTATCATTAGCATAATTTAACAGCAGTAAAACCATCACAAAGCACTTAAAGCAACTCATAAATGAGCAGCATTTTATTTATCCAGTTCTGAATGCAAGGACGAATTACTTCAGCCTGCATTATTAATACTACAGTCATGAAGGAACACTATGGACCAGAGATTGCTGAGAACACAACAGCATTGTTCAGAAAAAAAAATGCACACATGTATACATGTAAACTCACACATATAATTTGATGTATTAGGTAGAATGTATTATTCTACCTATATAGGAAACTGTATTTTCAAAGGTTTGCACATAGAATCATAGAATGGTTTGGGTTTTTTCCCCAAAAAGGAATTTCTTTCTCATATCCATCCTAAATCTCCCCTCTTCTGATTTGCATCCATTACTCCTAGTCCTTCCATCACATATCCTATTTAAAAGTCCCACCCCAGCCTTTCTGTAGGACCCTTCAGGTATTGATAAGTCACTATGAGGTCTACCCTAAGCCTTCTCTTCTCCAAGCTGAACAACCCTTACTCCTTCAGTCCATGATTGAGAAAATTAAGCAGAAAGAGTGCATCCAGATAAACTGGGGAATCAACATTTCCAGTGAGGTAAATAAGTCAATGGTGTCCTGCATCCTCATCTTCAGGAATAGTACAAAACTACCTTCTTAATTTTGACTACCACCTGACTGCTGTGACTCATGTGTTCTGCTCTGTGAAAAGAGCATAGGTTGGCACATACCTGGAACCTGTTTTAAATCTTAACAAAGACTTGTCAGAACTAATAAAAGGCAATTTGGAGGAGGTTAGCATGGCTGTCCTAATTTCTGTCACAAGTGTCAGGGCAGGATTTTAGCCACAAGATGACTGGTCTGGATACTGCTTGAGCATTAGACTATGTCAGTTCACCTCTATTAAGCTAGACAAAGAATAAATATACAAAATATCTCCTGAAGTTCAAAGGCATCCATAAAATGTACACCAATACCCCATCTCCTATATTAGACTGGCTCTTATCACAAAGTTGAAGCCTATACACCAAAGTTTATGATCTCTTTAGTATTCTACTGCCTAAGGATTCTCCCAATTGTGAATATCCCACAATGCAATATAAAGGTTAATAATGAATGTACCAAATTCCTGTTAAAAATACCTAAAATGCTCTTTGAGCCAAAAACAATAATACACTTGCCACAAAAGATGGGTGTCCAACTGAGTATAATGCAGGATGAGGCTTTTGTTTGCTCTTTGTCTCCAGCTTGATAGATCTTTTGTTAAATATTTCACAGAATATTGAATTCTTTCAAATCACAACAAGGCAGGTGATGGGTGTTTGAAGCTACTTGAAAAGAAAAAGTACTTAAACATGCATTTCCAACATCACCAATGACTGCTTTTACTCAAAGCCCATGTTTCAGCAGAAAGCAGTGCCATCTGCCACCTTGCCTGTAGTGCCCTGCCTGGGAAGCATTATTAGAGCGACCTGCTGAAGCTTCTTTGGTTAGGTTAGTCATCTCAGGAACAGTTTTCAAGAGGATGTTTTTGGATTTAGGTGCCTACTTTCTGCTGAAACTCACTATAAATCTGCCTTCAAATCACAGATGATTTCTGAAGCAAAAAAAGTTAGTGAAAAAAAAAAAAATTACATGTTTCTGTTCCTCTATTTACGTAAAGTTTATTCACTACTTCATTATTTTCCCAGGTGTTTGTCCTAGTAGAATGGAACTTCTCCCTCAACCAGGTCAAAATTAAAATGGCCTGACAGCCTGAAGTCAACATGCAACCAGGCAGAATACAAGACATGGACAACACTCCAACAGGAAGTCTGTCATGCAGTTACCTTCAATGCTTTCTAACACACAGAGGTGGGCTTGACATCCATGCAAAATATAATTCAAAATGCAGCCAGAGGAGACACACAATGTCAGCCTTTTGATGGCTATACTAAGTGATGAAACCACTTGTGCAGGACCGGAGAGACTAGGGTTCAGTTTCCTCTTCCAAACTTCACAGGAAGCAACCTTCAGATGGACAATACAAAACTTCCCTCTTTCACTCTACATTTTCCTGCCATTAGATAAGAAAATCCTAATCTTTTTCTTATCCAATAAATACCAGAATTCTTTCAGCAAGAGAACTAAGTGCAACTGATAGAACTAAAGCAGGAAAGCTTCTTCCACCACAGTCACATCCCATCACTAATAACTAAGCACTTAGAAGAAAGACATAGAATCATAACAATCATAGAATAGTTTGGATTGTGAAGTGACCTTAAAAATCATCAAGTTCCACCACCTCCCACTAGACCAAGTTGCTCAGTGCCTCATCCAAACTGGCCTTAAACACCTCCACAGAGGGGGCACCTATAATCTCTCTGGGCAACCTGTTCCAGTGACTCACCACCCTCACCAGAAAGAATTTCTTTCTTATATCTAGCTTGAACCTCCCCTCTTCCAATTTACATCCTTTATTTCTAGTCCTTCCATCACATGTCCTATTTAAAAGTTCTACCCCAGCCTTTCTGAAGGTCCCCGTCAGGTATTGATAAACTACTATGAGGTCACCCCCTCAGCCTTCTCTTCACCATGCCAAACAATCCCAACTCCTTCAGCCTTTTTTCATAAGAGAGTTGAGTGAGAAGGTTTTGACTGGATCAGTTGGAGAAGGGAATCAAAACAAACCTCCCTTCTGCCATTGCCTGCTTTATTTCAATCAAAAGCAAACAAGAGAATAAAAATTATTTGCTTAAATGTGGGAGGATGGGAAAGTGTAATATGTCTCCCAATAGGTATGCTTAAAAAGAAAATGTCACTTCTTAAAGAAAAAAATCACTTATTCTTGTAAGTGAGGTTCAAGCTGACAGATCTGACAGATCCCTGCAAACAAGGAAAATCATGGTTTGCCCATGTACTCTATTTGCCTCTCACATTAGCTAGAAGCATCTCTTTGCCTTAGTGGCCAGCTGGCTGTCACCTCAGGTAGTGGTATTTTAGATTGAATTCAGTCCTAACTATTCCTGTGCATCAGATAAAGAGCCTAGATGTCTACTTCAGGACTCCATGTTCCTATGCAAAGGCAGGTACTTAAAGGTTTGATGTGCTGCACAAGCTCTCAACTGGATCCAGCTCTGTAATTTGTTCCATAATAGCATGACCCAGCAGGATTATTTACTGCACAGCATAAAAGCAAATGCCAAAGAAGTGACAATGCAGCAGTACAAAGTTGTTCTATTGATCGTGGAAATTGCCTCATTCAACAGCCTTTGGCTGACTATGAATATTTCAGTGTTGTCAACCTCTCCAGTTTCACATCTAATGTGTTTCTTGAGTAAACAAGTGATGTTTGGGAAAGGCTTCCTCCCATATATACAAAGTAAAATGTGGGGTTTCAGCAGTGATCCATAGAAAATTCTAAAATGGCCTGAGGAGTAATGGAAGACTCTTATAAAACATGTATTCAAAATGACTCTCTAATACTTTGATGGATTTATTCCACTGAATTTAAAGGAAGTAATTTAATTTTTTTTCACTAGTACAAAAAAAGAAGTTACTGAAAATTCTGTGGTACAGAAAGAAAATGAAGCTTTTAAATAGCAATATTCAGACAGTTCTGGGATTTTGCTGTGCTACCACCTTGCCCACACAACTGAGAACTTAACAAGTTCCAGCAAAGGTGAAGCTAAACATTGATGGATGTTTCAGTATGTTTCTCTATGATTTTCAATTCTGTGTTATGGTGTCACATAGTTTTGAGAGGCTGATACCAGCAAGGACCTTGTTCAGAGACTGTGACTGGGAACAAGAGAAAGGAGTGTCCATCCCATCAGCACACAAGGTGTTGCATAGTAAACAGGCAAGATATATGAAACATGCCATCCATATGTAACAGCTGTGAAAGTGTCTTTGCCATCCAAGAAGATACCACTTGCATTAAAACTACCTTTTGATGTGGAAGTTATTATCAGAAACCTTCTTTGCAAGGGGAATGAAGGGGCTGAGCAATCAGGCACTATTATATCATGCAACCAAGTCTATGGGTGCTTGAAGTAGCCATATGTAATGGGAAGACAATTCTCATAGATTTTATGGCTGATTTTTTTCCTCTTCTTGGTAAAAATATTTATAATTCAGGTAGTGATACATCTTGGAACTTAGATACTAATGTTTGCATATTCAGATCAGCCTGGGGTATGTAATACACTGAACAAAGTGTGACCTGGAGAAAATTATCAGGAGTGAAGCATTTTAAATTAACCTCTGTTTAAGGCTTCACTTGTGAGAGATGCTGGCAGCCAAGATCATACATCCCAATATCATAGAATAGTTTGGGTTGGAAGGGACCTTAAAGACCATCTAGTTCCAAAGCCCTGCCATGGGCAGGGACATCTCCCACTAGATCAGGCTGCTCAGTGCCTCATCCAGCCCGGCCTTAAACACTACAGGGAGGGGGCATCCACAACCTCTCTGGGCAATATTCATAAATCAGCTCTGGAAATGAATTAAAAATTTCTATCTACTTCTGTCCACAGAATGGGATAGACAACACCCAGAGAAAATCTAATAACTTTGGGTCAGAAGCATGCTAGATAAATGCCAGCTAATGTGTTCAGCATGTCTGAAGCTGGCTTGACAATATTAATATTAGATTAGACATAACTAAAAGAACCCTTAGAAAGGAAACACAAAGAACACATGCTAGCTTCTTGCCACCTACAGGTGAAACACTAAAATCTTTACACCTCACAGTCACTACTGATGTTAAACATGAAGAGAACTGGGATTCCAAACTTTGTGCAATTTATGGAACCTTTCCTGACTCTGTTTCAATGTTGAAATATTTTAAATCTTTTCTTTTAGAATCAGCCCAACTGGCAAGGCTTTGTTTGCTTGTTTTTTTAAGGAAAACAGCTGAAAGCTTTCTTTTTTTTCCCCTTCTTCTTCCCCTAGGTCCATGCCATGCTTCTGCTAATTATAATTGATTAAGAAACAGCTTGCCAATTAACCCAGACAGGGTAATCATCAGTTTGACAGCACTGCTTGTCATCCCAAAGGTGGGGAGAATTTACTGTTACTTTCAGACAATTAGCAAGGGGCTGGCAGAGCTCACAACTGCCTAAGAGCTAAATGTTCCAGACCTGCTGTGATAAATTATTTAATAAATTAAAACACATGATTGGATGTCTGTAAGTGTATTTAAAGCTAGCAAACAAGCTTTTTAGCTGTCATGGAGTAGACTCAAAAATTAAGGGAAGAGGAAAAACTAGCTGAAGTTGTGCTGGGATTTTTTTTCTGTTGCAGTGCTTCTTTGGTTTGAGGTTTTTCCTTTAGCTTTTGAAGTTTTTCCTGGTTTGCTCTGCCATTAGTATTAGGTGAATGTAACTAAAAGCTAGTGCTGACTCAAAACAAAAGCATTTGATCAAGAGTAAGATCTAAAATGACTTTCCTTCCAAAGTGGTTAACTTTTCTTAAAGGCAAGGAGGTTGTTATTGCTAATGCTATAATTGCAATATTGACAATTGGTGGGCAGCAGCTATTCTCTTTCTTTACATTCAATTGTCCTTGTCACGTTGGACAGAACCTTATTTATGGGCTGGCTTTCCTAGGAGTTCCTGCACTGATCCTTCTGGTTGTTGGTGTTGCCCTTAACAACCAGACTTGGAGGCTGGTTACAGGCAAAAGGTCTCCTCTTCAGAAAGAGATGGCACCAAACAAGTTACTGCACTGCAAGCTGATTTGCTTTGTCTTGTGCAGCATCACTGGCAGAGCCCTAGTTGCTCCAGTAACGTGGCTAGCAGTCACACTGATAAATGGCTCCTATTATGTCTGTGCCATGAGTGAGTATGTCTCTGAGTATTATTATGAAGCTGGTGTGAATATTAGTGCTAGTGAGCACAGAAGAATGCTGGCTGCATTCCCATGCAGTCAGTTAGTTCCTCCAGAGCTGACCCGGGCAAGAGATGAAGTAATTCTCCTCCTCCGATACCAGTCACAAGTGAGTAACTCATTGCTTTTGCTCTTGCTGGGTCTAATGGTGAGAACTGGAGTCAATTCAGCGGGTAAAGTGTTGGGATAAAACAGGATCTTCTGCTTTAAGTGCCAAGCCTCTATGTGTTTTGAAACCTGCTTTGCTCCTGTGAGCAGAGCTGAACTTTACATGTATAAATTACTGCCTCTGTCCTGTTTGCTACCTGTTACTTGAGGGTATATTCTTCCTTGCCACCAAGTAAGACAAATAGAAGCCCAAGAAACAGGGAAAGCATTAAAATGTCTTCATTCAAACATAAGAGATGTGATTAATGGGCCTAGGCTGGAAGAGTTCCATGTGAGCAAAATTAAAACCTTGGATTTATTTCAGATTCAATTGTAAGAGCCTGCATACTGGGTAAAGAATGGAGGAACATGAAGTCATTACTTCAGAGAATTGTTCTTAAACAGGTTGTACTAGGCTAGGAATTTAATTATATGGCATTTCTTCTCACAGTAACAGTCATAGAGGCAAAACCCTTAAATTATACAACAGAACTTCCTTAAACTTAGCAGAAACAGACTTGCTGCATGGCTACCTCCAGCAGTGTTGGGGTTTAACACCAACTAACAGCTCATACCATGCTACTGCAGTTCTCCCTCTTCTTCCCTTTCCTCCCAAATAAGCAGGGAGGAGGGAAAGAAAAGAAAACGAACCTCATGGGTTGAGATGAAGATAATATTCAATGAAACAATAACAGAAAAGGGAAAGTAATAATGTAACAAATCACTCTTGCCACCTGCTGGAGGAGTGATACTGGATTTCCAACTCCTGGACAACCTCCATTTATATCCTGAGTATTTCTTTAGCCATTCAGTTCTGTCTTTGCTCCTTCTCAGCTTTTACGGGAAGCTGAAAAGCCCTTGAAACGATAACATTACTTAGTATCTAAAACATAATCCAGTACTGGTAGTCCTTTCACAGCTATCACTAGAAAGAAAATTAACTTTTTCCCAGATGAATCCAGAACAGGTAGACAGGCACTGGATTTGATGGCAAAAGAGCCTTATCAAGGTTATAACCTGTTGACCTTATTCAAATGAAGTAGGTAAGGACAGTCTTATGGATCTTTTGATGCTTTGATGTCTAGCAGCTGTGTGTTTTCAGCTGTAACAGTAGTGTTTTCTATTTTTCTTTCTAAGGTGGCTGGCTGGCTCCTGATTGCTGTGGTAGTCATCACTGTCTTCCTGTCCTACTGCCTGGCAAGCTGTTTCTCCCCACTCAGCTTCCTACATTTTAGATATTGGAGCAGCTATGTCCACAATGAGCAGGAGCTCTTTGATGAAGCAACAGACCAGCATTCAAGGCTCTATGCCATGCAGCACGTAAGGAAGTTCTTTGGCTTTGTCCCAGGGAGTGAAAATGTAAAGGAAATCCGTATCCCATCCCTCAAAGAGTGGCAAGCTATTTCTGGACTGGCCTTTCTAAAGCAAGTGGATGAGGAGCACTATGACTACAGCCTTCTTCATGACTGGGCACTCAAGGAACCTGCAGATGGAAGATATCTGAGGACTGATGAAGACACTGTTCTCAGAGCATAGCTCTGAGGGTCCAAACCCCCACCAACACCTTGTGGAAAAGAAGGAACACATCTAGCTCCAGGTTAAACCTTAGCTGCTCTGAAACTTTCTGATGCCTTGTTACGTTGATACCATGCTACTTGATTTGATGTGAGAAAGTATGTGACCAAGTTGGTCTTCTTAATGTAGTCCTTTAGCACATTCACAGATGCCTTTCCTGATGATGTCTGGCTCCTGTGGGATGTGATGGTCTATGTCTGGATTAGAGTGGGCTGTTTGAAAATGCAGCACTCTGCTTACTAATAATTATGCAGAAAGATATGAGTATGTACCAGGATATAGTTCTTCCCAAAACTTTTCTTGTTCTTCCTATTAAAAAACTGTAATACTTGGAGTTCATTGGATTCTGTGAGTCACTCTATTCTGTGCAGAGAAAAAGCTGGTGTGCAGCTTTCTCAGTGATGCCTAGCAGAATCTTTCTGATACCATGTGAATAAAATATACTGAGCCAACTACAAGCTAAATCTGTGGCTACAGCAGTGCAAAAGGAACACCTGAGGGAACTTCAGCAACCAAGGCTAAGCCTCAGATACAGCGATAAGAACTTTCACTTCTGTCAGGAGGTAACAAGCCCACTGAGTGGCACAGGGTGGAGGGTTCAAACCCTAGCAGCTGTGTGAACAAACATTTTATGTTTGCTCCATGTTTCATGTGGAAATTTGGATCCAAAAGTACTCTGGGTGAAAGCAATGGCAATGTCAGTCTCCTGTTTCTTCTAGGTATATTTCAGCATTTGCCATTTGTGTGTTTACCTGCTGTACAGATAGAAAATCAGGAAGGGAAATGAAACTCGCTGCAGTTTTACTTGTGGAAAATTTGCAAAATAGTTGTACTACTGTGCCTAGAAATAATTCTGTGATTAAAACCTACTGAATTTAGTGAAAGAAAACTGAAAGTTTTTTGTTTGTTTTTTTATTAATACATTGTGGGATGATGTTACTGCATCTCCTCTCCTCCTTAAATCCCTGTGCAAATTGTTTTTAACTCAGGGGGGCAGAGGGGAAAAACACACACCATAGTTTTTCCTAATACTTCTTGCCTTGCTATGTATGTATGCGAGCTAGAAAGTCACATTAGATTATAGGATCTGCTGATAATTAGTCCCAAGAAGTTGATGTGGAAAAACAATTATTTGGTACATCTTACTAGAAAATGGAGGTGCCAGAATTTAAATTGCTGATCTTGGTAAATGTGTTTACTCTTGAAGTTTTAAGGCTCTAAACAGAAGCAAGGATGCTAGCAAATGCAAATCATGTATGTGCTGAATGAGTAATTGGAGAATGACTGCATATTTTACATCACTAAAACTCTTACAGAATCACACAGGTCATATGAATCCTAAACTTAGAGTTTAAATAATTGTGCTGTTTATATGCACTCCTTGGGAAGAAAACTACCTCTACAGTAGACATAATCTCTAAAAATCTTTTTTTCCTATTTTGAGATGGAACCCTACACATAATCTGGAATGCAAGCCATTGATATATCAATCTGAAAGTCTTGGCAAAAAAATCCTATACTCATGTCTGGATCTAAATGACAGAAAAATAGTTGCTATTTATTCCATGTAAACTTGCTCCACTTCTGACCTTGTTTTAGGGTACCACTAGAAAAATGATGCAATATTGGCAGTTAAAAAGAATTTAAACAGGTCAGTCTTTTTGCTAAACTCAC
Source organism: Turnix velox (assembly GCA_013400935.1). Lineage (NCBI taxonomy): Eukaryota > Metazoa > Chordata > Aves > Charadriiformes > Turnicidae > Turnix > Turnix velox. The sequence continues at coordinate 30,221 of VZTY01003234.1, forward strand.
TTTTAAATCAAAATTTGGGTTTGAGTTTTTTCACAAATTATCATTTGACCTTTATTTTTCCAAGTTATAAGTGCTGAGTGGAAGTATTACCCATATGTGTCACTATGAAATCAGTTCATCATAGTAGGGTATAACCCCCTAGATAAGTTAATCCATGGTATTAAGTAGGTGTTCTGATGCATTTCCCTTCACTTCTCTGCTCCCTGAGCTGTGTCATACATTGGTAGTGAAGGCATAGCTTTCAAAAGAATGATTATAGAAAAAACAATGAGCTGATGTGGAACAATCTAACTGTGCCTGCTAAAACCTAAGTCACTCAAAATGAATTCAGAATTGCAGTTTGCTCACTTCAAGTGAAAATGATTGTGTACATTGCCCATTATATAAAAGCTTTTCTGGAAACTCTTAGCTTGTAAAATCCACCTAAAGCGCTGGCAGTAAGCCCAGGAAACTGATGCACCCTAAAGCTACTCTGTACTAAGTACCCATGAGGGTCTGCTGTTGCTTAACCCTCAACAGGCTTGAATCATAGAATGGTTTG
>VZTY01003235.1:0-21450 GCA_013400935.1 Turnix velox
TTCCTCATGAGGATACCCCAGGAATCTTTTGGAGGTACACATGCCATATGGTTTTTTTACCCTCTCCCCATTTCTCTTTTATTGTCGTTCATTGTTTATCTTCTGGGGATTTTGTTGAAGCCATTAACAACGTTGCAATAATTGTTCTCTCATGACAGTTTTCCTGAGCTCTTTTGCTACTTTGCAGTCTCTGCATGTTGTCAGGCTGCAGCATGCTCATGGCTGAGACCAGTTCCTTTACTAGTGTTCTTGAGTCCTTTTCTGCTATTGTGGCTCCCATGAGAGTCCATAGCTGCTGATGTTTTTGTCAGCTAACATGCACACAGATTTTTGGCATGATTCCATGAAGACATGTGTGAGTACACTTGGGCCAGTCTATAATTATGTGACCATAATCATGTTATGGGCAGGTCATAGCAGGGAGAATATTCCCACCTATGTCCATCAGCAGTGAAGAGTAGCTGCTTGCCATTGTAGGAGAAGTCCACGTATGGTGGTGTCTTTAGCCCGTCAAAGAGGTTTCCAGAGCCCTCCAATTCTTCCTGAATGATGTGGGAGAAAGGAGAAGAAAGCCTACAAAATATGTAGGCTGTGGTCCTTGAATCAATCCCCTTATGATGAAGTGTTTCTGTTGACTTGATGGTGCGCAGGCACCTCATAGCCATGCCAAAGCCCTTTTTGCTTTGGCAGCTCATGAGCATGGTGTTGAGTGAGTCAGGAGCCAAGATAGGAGGAGAGGAGGTGTGGTTCTCCTCTATCTGCATCCTGGCATAATGCTCTTCTATGCAAGGCTGAGCTCTCAGGAAAGGCCAGCCCTTCTCCTCTGACACTTCTATTTCCCCAAATGAACCAGCAGTCTGAAAACCTCTTCCTGCAAGGGACTTCAGAGAACAGAGGAAGGTAACAAAAGATCTTCTGACATAAAACTGTTCTTCCTCTGCACTGCAAGATGCCTACAAGAGTTGCTGGGAGAGACACAGGCTATTGTTATTGGTGCTTTCTTCAGTACCATGGGAGAAGCTGTCAGTTGTGATGTGTCCTTTTGCGGACACATGTAAACAAATTTTCTGTCTTAGAAGTCACTTTCTAATGGTTGCTGGCAATGAGCAAGACACCTCATGCCTGCAAACTGGTGAAATGCAGCAGTGGGGCTGCATGGAACCCATAAATGCATGCAGTGCCCTGTTCTCCTGGAGATGAGTGGGATTATGGAGAGATTCTAGCCAAAGTGGTTTCTTCTCCCATCTCTTCCTTGCATCCTCATATCATCTTTCGTCTGAGCCTTCTTCCCCAGCACAGCCCCATGCAGAGCAAGTGGGAGTGCTTCTGGGGCCACCTGCACCAGGAAGTCCTCCCTTTACAGCAACACAGATTGTGATCTGCATCTGTAAGTTGTGTCCTGAGGCCAAGGGGAGTATTTCTAGTTAGAGATGCAGCAAGGGAAGTGTCTGATTGGGACAGGAATTGGAGTAACCAGGGCTGTCTTCCTCAGGTCCAAGGCAAAGGACATAAACAAAATGCACTGCACACACCCACCCACTTGCTCCACTTTTTTCCTTGAGCAGTGTGGAAGTGTTGACACAGATGGAATGAGGACTCAGATGCATGGACATGGATGCAGAACAACTTTAATGAATCTAAAGAAGAAAAGGGGGCGGCTGAGGGGAAGCCCCAAGAGCAATCACTAAGATGCACTTATGCTCCTGCAAGGTGTCCATCTGCCTGCCCTGCAGTGGGAGGGAAATCAACAACTCTTTGCAAGGGTGGTATTACGAGGTAGTGACAGAAAAGGTAAGGAAGAGAGTATAAAGGAAGAGAACAGTAGCCTGAGGCTCTAAATACATTGCCTCAAAACTCTAATAACTTTGTCGCATCATGTTCTGAGATCCTGGGAGATTCTTGCCCAAGGACATTTCCAGCAGCTTCAGCTGGAAAATTCTGTAGCCACAGTAGTGGCTGGTGATGCAGGAAAGGTCAAAGCAGTCAGAGTTGATGTTTCTCTGTAATTGTCTTTTTTTTTTTTCCCCTCGGTTATAATTACTTGTGTGCAACTGCACATTTGTGTCCATGTGCACATTTACTTGTGCCCATGCATCTGTACATATCTTGGTGCACACTTCAACCTGCTGTGTGCTGTGTAGGTTTCACTGTCTGAATGGGTGTACAAAGCTTTGCCTGACTGCATGACCACCACAGCCCGTTTCCAAGACCCATAGGGTCTCTCCAACATTTCCAGGACCTGACACATTCTCAGCCCCTCCTTGTCTAAGGGGTCACAGACAGGGCACTGGTCTCAGCTAGCAGAACTTCAATCTCTGTACACACTTTTCATGCTGCCTCTAAGCAGCCTGAAGGAGCTGAACTACTTCCCAGGGTCTCTCCTCCTGATCCATCTAAAAGCTTTGAATTTGTAAGGTTCTGCTCACTCTGTGGCATTGGAGCCCTCTCCACCTCCAGACAGTGACCAGAGTCTGGAGCTATGGGAGAAGAACCTTGGGAAGGCTGGAGGGTAGTGAACATTAAAACTGGAGTCAGTGGTACCAGAAAATAGCCCCAAGACAGGAAGAGGCTGAGAGTCCTTACTGCCAGCAGCATTGTAGGAATTCAGCCATGGCCTAAGCTTCTACTTGGAGCCTCAGATATGGACCTGTCTCTGGGATCCGCCTGGTTTACCCCACAGTGCTTTTCCTCTTCTCCATCAGACTGCAAGAAGACAACACCGATTCCCTCCAAAGGGCATCTTTAAGGAGCAAATTGAAGAGAGGAACTCTGAGCTGGGTGGACTGAAGTTCTTGAGCATGCCTTGCTTCACACCCATGGGCTGCCTGGGTATTTATCCTCCACTTCTTTCTTCTCTGGGTTTGCTGCAGGATTTCTTCTCAAACACATTTTTGCTCATTTCTCATTTCCTGTTTAGTCTCCCTGTCTCCAACATCCTCATAAGGAGGCAAGCCCAAGCACAGACACAGGCTGGGTGGAGAGTGGATTGAGTTCAGCCCTGAAGAGAAGGATTTAGGGGTGTCACTGGATGAAAAACTCAACATGAGCCAGCAGTGTGTGCTTGCAGCCCAGAAGCCAACCAGTCCTGGGCTGCATCAAGAGAAGTGTGGCCAGCAGGTAAAGGGAGATGATTTTGCCCCTCTACTGGGCTCTGGTGAGACCCCACCTGGAGTTACTGTGTCCAGTTCTGGAGCCCTCAACATAAGAAGGACATTGAGCTGTTGGAGCGGGTCTGGAGGAGGCCACAAAGATGCTGAGAGGGCTNCTCATAGCAGATTCCCAATACCTGAAGGGGTACCAGAATAGCTGGGGTAGGAATTTTTAATAGTATCACCTGATGGTAGGAATAACGGATGTAAATTGGAAGAGGGGACATTTAGGCTGGAGAGAAGAAAGAAATTGTTTCCTGTGAGTGTGGTGAGACATTGGAAGAAGTTGCCCAGAGAGGTTGTGGATGCCCCCTCAATCTCTGGAGGTATTTAAGGCCAGGCTGGATGAGGCACTGAGCAACCTGGTCTAGTGGGAGGTGTCCCTGCCCATGGCAGGGGGGTTGGAACTTGATGACCTTTAAGGTCCCTTCCAACCCAAACCATTCTATGATTGCCAGCAGGTTTGGCATTTGTTAGCAGTGAGTCCATTTTGGAGCTGATGGGAGCTGATCATTTCACACCTGGGGGCACCCCTTCTCACTCAGGCCATCCCTGTAACATCCTCCTCTGCTACCAAAGCCTTGCCACAAGAACAATGAGTGGGTCAAAGAGAGCATGAAGCACAATGCAACTTTGAATAAACTTAAGAAAAATTATATTTTTGATCATTCCTTAAGCTTGGTAACAAAATTGTCCCAAAATATAGCAGTCTAATAACCTTCATAACCCTTTATGATGCCTTTATCAAATAGAAGAGCAGGAGATAATTATGGGGATTTACCTTAATGTTATTATAATCAGATCTTAAGTGCTTTGCCTCACATTTTCCCCTGGGCCTGCCAGAGCACTTTCCCAAAGGATTATGCCTGTAAGGTCCCTGAGGGAGCACAAATCTACCCCTTAGGCAGTGCAGAGTTGCAATTTTGCCTTCTGTTTTGCACAGTCCTTGCACATTCCAAACATGAGAGCTAGCTGAAGTTTTCCTCAAAATCACAGTAAGATGATAGATCTGCAAATGAGCTCAGTGTTTTAAATTTTCCTGCTCAGGTCTTTGACTTACAGATATGAGTGCAAAAAGGTGAGGAGGAGGTCTTCTGAAAATTATCAGAGTTCAGCAATGTCCAGAGATCACTAGTGTGATCATAGAATCATAGAATGGCTTGGGTTGGAAAGGACCTTAAAGATCATCTAGCTCCAAACCCCCTGCCATGGGCAGGGACACCTCCCACTGCACCAGGTTGCTCAGTGCCTCATCCAGCCTGGCCTTAAACACCTCCAGGGATGGGAGCACAATCTCAGGTTAAGCTGGAAAGTCACATTCTTATAAGAGTCCAAACTGAGATCAGTGAGGTCCAGCTCCAGACAATAGCATAGATGTAACTTGGGTCACTGCCCAGCACTAGAACTTGAAAGCTTGAAAGCTCCATGGGAAGGAGAGCTGTCCGTGACTGAACCCTACCAGCAGCATGATGTGGGAATACTCTCCGCAACATCAACAATGGGCAGACTTCAGTTACACTTTGCTTGACATCCCTCATAAAGGAAAGAAACAGCAGTGTAACTTGTGCCCTGAAGCACATCTCTCTGCCTTCCCAGACATGGCTGCTGGGAATTCAGATGTGATGTGACATCTGTCATGGGAGACTATTGGCATTCTGATGAGAAATATGAGAACTGTACCCATTTCCAGACAACTTTGCCACAGACATGCCTGATGGGATGACCCAGGTGCATGCCAATTGCCTGTGTGGGACCCCCCTTTAGCACGTGAACTGAGTCTGCTTCCTGCTCTGGTGTGATTCTGCTGCAGAAATCCTCAGGTCTCTTCCCCCAGCACTTACAGAAGGTTTCAAATGTAAAAGCACGTGGCTTAAGCCAGGGAATGAAAAGGTAACAGTGCAGGAAACCAGGACAGACCCCAGTCCAAGATCTGGGATATTTTGCCTTTGACATGAACTCCTCACAAAATTAGTATTTCCACAGAGGGAGCCTCTGGGCCTGAGGCAGTGCAGGGCTACTATAAAAGGCAGCCCCACTCTCTGCTCTCTCATCTACTTCTCTCACCTCCTTCTACTTGGGAATCGGGTGAGTGTGGATCCTCAGCTCCTCCTCCTCCTCTTCCTCCTGCAGGACCAGGTTCATCCACCATGGTTGGCTGAACGTAGTTGGTGTGTCCTGGCCCAGTGGTGGGAGCTGGTTGTGATGGGAGGAGGAGGAAAAGGGGAGAAGGTGTTTTGCAGAGAGGGGCTGGGATGTAGCTGAGGTGTGTGCTGGGCTTTGAGCTGGGCAGGGTGTGCTGTGGCCCCCTGTGCACAGGTGCTTTGTGTCACCTGTGCCTGTGTGCAGTGCTGCTCCTCATGTCTCCCTGTGCTCTGCTTCCCCCTGTCCCCTCTGCCAGGTGATCCTCTGACCCACAGCCATGTCCTGCTGTGAGTGTGAGCTGTGCAAGCCCTGCTGCCAGCCCTGTGGCCCCACCCCACTGGCCAACAGCTGCAACGAGCCCTGTGTCAGGCAGTGCCAGAGCTCCAATGTCTTCATCGAGCCTCCTGCTGTGGTGGTGACCCTGCCCGCACGCGTCCTCAGATTCTTCCCTCAGAACACCGGGGTGGGCTCCTCCACCTCTGCTGCTGTTGGCAGCATCCTCAGCTGTGATGGAGTGCCCATCAACTCTGGGTGCTGTGACCTTTCCTGCATCACCAGCTGCTACTGTGACAACAGATGTGGGCCTTGCTAAAGCTGCTGGAAATATCTTCTGGCAAGAACCTTGAAGACCTCAGAACACAATGCTGGACAGGAGATATTGCTTTGGTCCTTTGGATTTAGACGTTTCGGAAATTTTTCCCTTCTTTGACTCTCTTCTCTCTCTTTCTTACCTTTTCAGTCACCACCTCCCAACACTAGCCTTGCAGACACCTTCCTCCCTCTGCAGGGTATGCAGAGAGACACCCTGCAGGAGCTCAACCACATCTTAAGAATTGCTCCTAGGGCTCCCTCTCAGCTCCCTCCTTTTCCTCTTTATATTCATTAAAGCTGTGCTGCATCTAAGCCTCTACCTCTGAGTTTTTCTTCCTTCCGTGGCAACTCTTCCAGTCTCCTGAAGGGAAAAAAGGTGGAGCAAGGGGAGGGTGGGACTCACTACATTGCATTTTGACTTCTGCCCTTTCCCTGGAAAATGAGGATAACATCCCTGGCCAGCAGCAAGAGAATGGTACCAAACTTTGCAGGAATGGGGATGGAGAAATAATAATAGTAATAATAATAATAAGCCATGTCCAATCNAAGAAAATAATAATAATGTTTAGGGAGTGTCCACAGCCTCTTCTACATATTTTCCACCATCCATTACCAGAACCCATGGGCACATGTTCATGAGATATAGATCTCATACAGTCTTTCAGCACCTGGAAGGGCCCAGGGGCTCTCCAGACATGCAGGTCTGATGTAATTCACAAGTACAAGTTAGTTTTGTCCATGCTCAGGCTACACAATAGAGTAGCTACACCCTCATGTGGCTCTCAGGGCTTTTTTGTCATGTGCATTTTAGCAGTCCAAATGACTCATAGCTTCACTATTCATTATAACTTTTAAGTTAGACTAGAATTTTTCTTTTTAGGTGTTCTTAGTCTTAGCTGCATTGGATGCAGATTATCTTTTTCCTTATAGTGGTGCATTAGAGTAGTTTCCATGTGATGACATCACTGAGAGGATCACGGTGTCATTGATTTGTGCAGGATAGAAGGTAATACTTGGTTTACATTTGTACTTGGTTTACAAGGTTTTGTAATCAGAGGGCTCTGCAGGGTTGTCTTCTGTGAAATGATGGCAGAAGCTGTCCTCATATTCGATGCCACCAATTCCAGACAGCTTCAAGATGGACCTGCTGCTGGTCAGAGCTGAGCCAATCATTGATGTTGCCAGCATCTGCTAACATATTTAAGAAGGTAAAACAAGTACTGTGCAAGAGAAGCCAAGAGGGATGAGTGAGAATATGTGAGTGAAACAATGTAAATACAAAAAACAATTTAGAGGCTGAGGGAGGAGCTGCTCCAGGATATTTTTCTTTCTTAGGGTGGGAACAGACAGTAGTCAGTGGGCATTGTGCCCACAGCTTACCCTAACAGACCTGGAATGGTTTCTCCCAGAGAGAAGGAATCACACAGTTGTTGAGGTTGAAAGACAGCTCTGGACTACACCTAATCCAATGCCTCTGCCCAAGCAGGGTCAGCTGGAGCTTGTTGTCTAAAAGTGTGTCCAGCTCCATTGATGAGAACTCCATGAACTCTCATATCAGCCTGTTCAACAGCTTGACCACTCTCACAGTGAAAAGGTTTTCCGTNAAAAAAGGTGGAGCAAGGGGAGGGTGGGACTCACTACATTGCATTTTGACTTCTGCCCTTTCCCTGGAAAATGAGGATAACATCCCTGGCCAGCAGCAAGAGAATGGTACCAAACTTTGCAGGAATGGGGATGGAGAAATAATAATAGTAATAATAATAATAATAATAATAATAATGTTTAGGGAGTGTCCACAGCCTCTTCTACATATTTTCCACCATCCATTACCAGAACCCATGGGCACATGTTCATGAGATATAGATCTCATACAGTCTTTCAGCACCTGGAAGGGCCCAGGGGCTCTCCAGACATGCAGGTCTGATGTAATTCACAAGTACAAGTTAGTTTTGTCCATGCTCAGGCTACACAATAGAGTAGCTACACCCTCATGTGGCTCTCAGGGCTTTTTTGTCATGTGCATTTTAGCAGTCCAAATGACTCATAGCTTCACTATTCATTATAACTTTTAAGTTAGACTAGAATTTTTCTTTTTAGGTGTTCTTAGTCTTAGCTGCATTGGATGCAGATTATCTTTTTCCTTATAGTGGTGCATTAGAGTAGTTTCCATGTGATGACATCACTGAGAGGATCACGGTGTCATTGATTTGTGCAGGATAGAAGGTAATACTTGGTTTACATTTGTACTTGGTTTACAAGGTTTTGTAATCAGAGGGCTCTGCAGGGTTGTCTTCTGTGAAATGATGGCAGAAGCTGTCCTCATATTCGATGCCACCAATTCCAGACAGCTTCAAGATGGACCTGCTGCTGGTCAGAGCTGAGCCAATCATTGATGTTGCCAGCATCTGCTAACATATTTAAGAAGGTAAAACAAGTACTGTGCAAGAGAAGCCAAGAGGGATGAGTGAGAATATGTGAGTGAAACAATGTAAATACAAAAAACAATTTAGAGGCTGAGGGAGGAGCTGCTCCAGGATATTTTTCTTTCTTAGGGTGGGAACAGACAGTAGTCAGTGGGCATTGTGCCCACAGCTTACCCTAACAGACCTGGAATGGTTTCTCCCAGAGAGAAGGAATCACACAGTTGTTGAGGTTGAAAGACAGCTCTGGACTACACCTAATCCAATGCCTCTGCCCAAGCAGGGTCAGCTGGAGCTTGTTGTCTAAAAGTGTGTCCAGCTCCATTGATGAGAACTCCATGAACTCTCATATCAGCCTGTTCAACAGCTTGACCACTCTCACAGTGAAAAGGTTTTCCGTTAGTTTCAGATGAATGTGATGTGCTTTAATTTTTGCCAATTTCCCTCTCATCTTGTCATTACTCAGAAGAGTCCGGCCACAAAGATCAGGACTCTGCTTCTTAGTGCCCCTGGAGCCAGACATGCACTATGATGTCTGGTGTGCCTGGAAAGAGGGAAAACAGGAATGATGGAGAGATTGGGATGGCAGACTGAAGACACAAGGGAAGAATATGATTGGTAGAGAAAGAGGATCCTCTCTGCACATGGCTCCAGACTGATGCCTCATGGCTGCTCTCCCACATCCCCATTTGGGATCTCAATGGAACCCAAATGGAGTAGGTTCTGTGATGTCAGAGCAGCGAGGCTGCAGGTCTGAGGGAACTGCCTTAGGGACAGGTTGCCACAAATGTATGGTAGTGGTTGTGGTGCTCCCAGGGAAAGAACCCTTCTGGGAAAGGGAGACCGGGCTAGCCTGAAAGCACTAACAACAGTCAACAGGGCTTGGCAGAAATACCACTGGAGGAGACAGAATATGTGTCTTCATCTCCAGATGAAAGGCTTCATTTGGCAAATACCAAATGATTTTGAGGGAATGTTTGCTTTTATGGAAAAGAAACCACCCGTGGGTGGTTTCCCCTGTGTAGTGACGCCAGTTGATGATTCATTTCCACTCTCATCCCCCAGACCATGGAAAAGCCTTGGAAAAGCCTTGTCTCCTGAATCTCAAGCAAAGTAAAAATGTAGGGAACCATTGTTTCCAGACAGTCTCTCATTTGAGTTTTGGAAGGGGGAGCTTATGCTATGGCTCAATTCCCATAGTGCTGCTGGTTGGGAGAAACACTGGTGATTCCAATATTCAGGCTATTTTCTGGTGTCATTTTCTTCAGCCCTGGTACTCAGCTCCTTCCTCCTCCCAGCATCCCCAAGCTCACATTCCTTTTCCTAGAGCTGCTGCAGCTTTTGGGTCTGCTCAAGGGCAATTCATGGCAGAGGGCTCCCCAGTAACCACAGAGACAGCAGAACCCTCCAGACTCAAAGCTTTCACATGGGTCAGGAGAAGAAAATCTAGGAAGAAGCTCAGCCCTATCTGTACCCCCTGAGAAAATGAGGGTCTGAGACAGTGTCAGGGCCTATAAATATTGGAGAGGGATGTCACTACAGGCCTGAAAAACTGGTTGTGCCCATGCATGATGCTAAGCACAAGCACTAATCCATGCACAACAAGCACAAGTGTGCACACAGATATACACAGATGCTCAAACAAAGGGCACAAGGACACAGAAATTTGTAGTTGCACACGTGTAATCACATCTATGAAGGAATCATAGAATCATAGAATAGTCCAGCTAATTTAAATAGACAAGTACAGGGAAATGTGATCTCACCAGAGGCACACAGGCATGGGCACAAACAAGCACACAAGCACATAGATGTACAAACAGATAATTACTCAGACTGGCAGACAATCACACTCCCACACAGAATCATGGAATGGTTTGGGTTGGAAGAGACCTTAAGGATCATCTAGTTCCAACTCCCCTGCCATGGGCAGGGACACCTGCCACTGCACCAGATTGCTCAGTGCCTCATCCAGCCTGGCCTTAAACACCTCAAGGGAGGGAGCAGAAGACCTCAGAACTATGAGACAATCCAGCACTAGCTTTTCTGACTCCATGTCCCTTCCATAGCTCATGTGCTATTGAGAAGATGTTTATAATCTCTTGGACAACATTCATAGTTGTTAAGAGCAAAAGGGATTATTACACCACCTAGTCTGACTTTTCACACATGTTATTGCAGATGAGCACAAGCGGGAAGAGACTGAAGAGCTGCTGAAGACCTCCCTGCCAGAGCTGGAGTGGGACATTCCAAGTAGGACAGATGCACAGGCATCTAGAAAAGGACTCTCATGGAGGTAGAGGCTCAAGAGGCCTCTAGAGAGAGGTGGAGGCCAAAGAGGCTGGAACTTTCTTTCTGAGCACAGATGAAGGGGAAAGACGACAGAAAGGCTGAAGAGCAGCCTGGATGCTCAGAGAGGTTGTGGATGCCCCCTCTCTCCCTGGAGGTATTTAAGGCCAGGCTGGATGAGGCACAGAGCAGCCTGGTCTGGGGGGAGGCATCCCTGCCCATGGCAAGGGGATTGGAACTAGATTATCTTTAAGATGTCTTCCAATCCAAACCATTCTATGATTCTGTGTCTTGCCAGCCGAGAGCCACTGACTGTTGGAGTAAGCTGGGTAGGCAGGAAAGAGCACATGGCATCATCAGGTCTTCTTCAGGACTGCAGGGCTGGGAGCATCTCAGTCCTTCCTGTCAGCAGGATCATTAAAAAAACCATTAATAATGCCCTAGGTTGCCATCACCTGCCTCCACTGCACACCTCAGGTACTTTGTCTCTCCTGCCTACGCACATGTATCCTTGTCCTGGAAATCACAAGGCCTTTCATGCCAGTACTCAAAGCCAGCATCTGTGAGTAAACAAGCATGACATAGCCAGAAAACACAAAGGCAGTGTAGAAGGAAGTGGCAACATGTGCCACGTCATTACCTGAGGTACCTTATGGGCATTTTTTATGGAGCCCGTAATAAAATTGTCAGTTATGCCAAGGATGTCTTTGGGCCCTGGGGCCAAGTTTGGGCAGTATAAAAGCCAGTCTCACTTCTTGCTCTCTCAATCACTTCTATCACCTCCTTTCTCTTGGGAACCAGGTGAGTTGGAAGTCTCTTTCCTGTCCACCTCCTCTAGGACAAGGTCTAGCCTAGAAGTTGGTACCTGTTCCTTGGTCTTATGTTAGTGATCTAAGATCATGGTAATGGGAGAGGGCAAAGGAGGCCTGGCTGTTGGGCTGAGAGAAAGGATCCTCATTCAGACAAAGGAGAAAATCTCTGGCCCATGGTCCACTATTGGATTAAAAACTGGCTGAAGGTCCAGTTCCTGAGGGTAGTGATGAATGGGGTTAAATCCAGTTGGTCACTAGTCAAAAATTGTGTTCTCCAAGGCTCAATACTGGGATCAGGTTTGCTGGTGTTCTTTAAAAGACATAGAATCATAGAATCATAGAATAGTTTGGGTTGGAAGGGACCTTAAAGATCATTGAGTTCCAACCCCCCTGCCATAGGCAGAGACACCTCCCACTAGACCAGACATGGTGCTTAGAGACATAGTTTAGTGATGGGCTATTTCAGAGTAAGGTTGATGGTTGGACTAGATGATCTGAAAGTTCCCTTTCAAGGCAGGTGATTCTATGATTTCTTGTTTCCTCTTGCACAGCCTTCATCTCCAAACCTAGCAGGTGTTTTGGCTTCCACTTGGTGGGATTGCACATAGTTCCTCAACTGTTCTTTTCTCTCTGCTTTCTTCCTGACCACTCTCTCAGGTGCACTTCTGACCTGTAGACATGTCCTGCTCTGAGAAGTGTGAGCCCTGCCAGCCCCGCTGCCAGCCCCGCTGTGAGCCCCGCTGCCAACCCTGTTGCCAGCCCCGCTGCGAGCCCCGCTGCCAGCCCCGCTGTGAGCCCCGCTGTGAGCCCCGCTGCCAACCCTGCTGCCAGCCCCGCTGCCAGCCCTGTTGCCAGCCCTGCCGCCAGCCCTGCCAGCCCTGTGGCCCAACCCCACTGGCCAACAGCTGCAATGAGCCCTGTGTCAGGCAGTGCCAGGACTCCACCATTGTCATCGAGCCTCCTGCTGTGGTGGTGACCCTGCCCGGACCCATCCTCAGCTCCTTCCCTCAGAACACCGTGGTGGGCTCCTCCACCTCTGCTGCTGTTGGCAGCATCCTCAGCTGCCAGGGAGTGCCCATCAACTCTGACTGCTGTGACCTCTCCTGCATCACCAGCTGCTACTGTAGCAACAGATGCCAGCCCTGCTAAAGCAGCTGGAACCACCTTTTGGCATGAACCTCTCAAGGTCTCAGAATATAGTGCTTTTACAGGAGGTAGAATGCCGGTTCTTTGTATTTAGAATAGCTCTTCATTCCTAGCAAAGAGGAAGTGTCCAACATGGGCTGTGTATAAGCTGACCTATGTCTGCTTCTTCTTCCTCCAGTCTCTCCACTCTCTTGTTTCCTTCTTTCTCATCCATTGCTAGCCTAGTGAGTACTTTTTGGTCTTCCTTTTCTAAGCAGCAGCTCCACTACATCTTATTGGTTGCTTCTGCTGCTCCCTGTCATCCCTCTACTTTTCTTATTTAGACTCATTAAAGTTGCATTGATTCAAGTCCTGGGCCTCTGAGTCCTTCTTTCTGTGGCAACTCTTTAAGCCTGCTCAGGAGAAGAGGTGACTTTTTGGAGAAGATTAGGTTGAATGCAAAAGACGTCCCTTCCTGGGACCTTGGATGCAAACTGGAAGAGGGGAGATTCAGGCTGGAGATAAGAAAGAGATTCTTTACAGTGAGTGTGGTGAGATACTGGAATAAGCTGCTGAGAGGTTGTGGATGACCCCTCAATCCCTGGAGGTGTTTAAGGCCAGGCTGGATGAGGCACTGTGCAACCTGGTGTGGTGGGAGGTGTTCCTGCCCATGGCAGGGGAGGTTGGAACTAGATGATCTTTAAGGTCCCTTCCAACCCAAACCATTCTATGATTCTGTGTTTGTGTATCTGAGCTTTTTTCCAAAGTAACAAAAGAAGAAAACGCCTTTTGCTCTATTCTGCGGCTTTTTCCCGAGTTCGGCCCCGGCGGGCAGAGCTGCAGCGGCCCCTCCCGGGGCTGTCCCCCCGCCCCCGCCACACACGCCCGGCCCCGCCCGCGCCGGTTCCTGCCCGGCCGCAGCCCCGGCTCCTCTGCCCGTGTCTCCCAGCGCGCAGTAATACACCGCCGCGTCCCCGCGCCGGGGCCGGGCGAGCCACAGCCCGCTGGACTGCCGGTCTGCCGACACCCACAGCCGACCCTCAGGCTCCCGCAGCAATTTTTCTCCGATGAAACCCGTCGCAACGTGCTGCGGTGCCCGGTCTGGAAGCTGGCGGTACCACTGAACGTTCATGTTCCCCGCAAGGTCGGGGTGTGAGCAGTTGATACCGGCGCCGGTGCCTTCATTGATCGTTGCCGACGGCTCCTGCTGCACCCGGGCTCTGCCCGCAGCTGCTGTTGCGGAGAGAAAGAATAGAATAACCTCTGCAAAAGCAATCAGAAATACAAAGTGGCGGTTTGAAGTGGAAGTCCTGGAGGATGGCATCATCATAGAATAGTTTGGGTTGGAAGGGACCTTAAAAATCATCTAATTCCAACCCCTCTGTCATGGGGTGGGGCACCTCCCACTAGACCACACTGCTCAGTGCCTCAACCAGCCTGGCCTTAAACACCTCCGGGGTGAGAGGGGGCATCCACACCCTTTCTGGGCCACCTCTTCCAGTATCTCTCCACCCTCACAGGAAAGAACTTCTTTCTTATCTCCAGCCTGAATCTTCCCTCTTCCAATTTGCATCCATTACTCCTAGTCCTGCTATCAGGTGATCCTGGCAGCTTGACGCAGTTTTGTGTGTATCCATTTCACAGAATGACAGAATGGTTGGGGTTAGAGGGACCCTCTGGAGATCCCCCAGCCCAACCCCCTGCCAGAGTAGAATCACCCAGAGCAGGTCACACAGGAATGTGTTCAGGCAGGTTTGAATGTCTCTGGATATAGAGACTCCACCACCCCTGGGCATTCTGTGCCAGAGCTCTGCCACTCTCATAGCAAAGAAAGTTCCTCCTCAGGGTTAGATAGAACTCCCCACATTCAAATTCATCCCTGTTATCCCTTGTCCTGTCCCTGGGCACCAGTGAAAAAAGACTGGTACCACCCCTTAAGTTTCTGTAAGCATTGATAGGATCCTCCCTCAGCCTTCCTTTTTCCCATCTAAAAACATCCACGTCCATCGGCTTTTTTTCTTAAGAGAGATGTTCCAGTTCCCTAATCATCTTAGTAACCCTTTGTTGTAACCATTTTATTATTATTAATATTTACAAAAAGTAGTTTAATTCCCTCTGAGCTTGTAAATCTCTTCATCTCCTTGGAGTGTGCAGTGGGTAAAAGCATCTGTTGTCTCTTCATTGACTAATTTGACCCAAAGTAGGACAGCAATGCACCCTTATATTAGGGGCTCATCAGCGTGCTGGGATTACTAGCCTAATTGATTTCAAACTCCCAAGCTATGGGAGGGGAGGACTCCCCTAAGCACCTGCCCTAATCCTTCCACACACCCTGCCACCCAGGGACTACCACCTCAGGGCATGTTTTGCTGTTGCCTCACCTCATAGGTGTTTCCTCCAGCAGAATGACACTGACATGAAACCGACAATAAGGCAATGGTGTTAATTATTGCAGCTGTTAATTAAACACCTCACATAAAGGTGAACAGGGACCTCAGGAGCCTGTGCAACAAAACAACCCCCCCTCATAACACTCCCTCCTACCCCTCCACCTTCGCCCAGCAGTCCTGTATGGGAAGAAGGAGGTGCATTCCCTCATCCTCTCCCCCAGCAGAGTGAAGGGCTCATGTCAAGGCAAGGCACAGCCTCTGACTTTGTGAACATGTTCCAATAACAAAGAGATAAGCAGTGCAGCAGGAGGGAAAAATCTGTGACCCACACAGAGTTAGTAACAATCACAACATGCTCAATTCAAAACTACCTTTTCAAGTCCCATATCAAGAACCAAAAAGGCTAGTGTCCTGCTGCTCTTTCACTTCCCTTCTTCAGTGGGACAGTGTCTGAAGGGGGCCTATAGGGAAGATGGAGACAGACTTTTTGCAGGGATGTGTAGTAAAAGGACGAGGAGGAATTGTTTTAATGTGAAAGAGGGGAGACTTAGATGAGATCTTAGAAAGAAATCCTCTCTCGTGAGGGGCTGAGCCCCTGGACCAGGTTGCCCAAAGAAGCTGTAGCTGTCCCATCGCTGAAGGAGTTCAAGGCCACGTTGGACAAGGTTTGGAGAAACTTAGGCTGGTAAGAAGTGTCCCTGCCCAGGGCAGGGGGATTGGAGGTTGCTTCTAACCCAAACCATTCTATAATCTGATTCTGATTCTGAAATAAAGATGGTCAACTCATAGATCGAGACAAAGGTCATTCAATGAAGAAAAGCAGAGTCTGCAAAAGCAAAGCAAAAAGATGTTTTCTATCAGCAGGTGATGCCCAGCCACTGCTGGGAAGCGGAGCCAGAGTCTGTGTAGTGGTTGCTTCAGAAGACACATATCTTAATAACATATCTTAATATCTTCTTCTTTATTCTGCATTTCATTGCTGAGCATGATGTCACATGGTATGGGATATCCTTTTGGTCAGTCTGGGTCTGCTACTCTGTCTATGTCCCCACTCACAGCCTCTTGCCTACCCCTCGCCCAACTGACTTTCAGGACAGGGAGCTGGAGATGGAACTTTGCTGCTGGGAAGGAACTGCTCAGCAGCAGTATAAACATTAGTGTGTCACCTGTATCACTCCAGCAAAAAATATGAAGCACGGTACTCTCAGAGTGAACAAGAAATGTCAGCCCCGTCCAAGAGAGATCCAGCACCTGTGTGCTGACACATGAGTAAATGTTTGTGATTTGTTATGAGTGTAAAATGTGCACACATGTCTGTGTCTGCATCCTTGGAACAACACATACATGTGTGTCCAGATCGTAGAATAGCTTGGAAGGGACCTTAAAGATCATCTAGTTCCAACCCCCCTGCCATGAGCAGAGACACCTCCCACTAGACCAGGTTGCTCAGTGCCTCATCCAGCCTGGCCTTAAACACCTCCAGGGATTGAGGGGGCATCCACAGCCTCTCTGGGCAACATCTTCCAGTGTCTCACCACCCTCAAAGGAAATAACTTCCCTCTTATCTTCTGCCTAAAACTCTCCTCCTCCAATCTGCATCCATCACTCCTACTCCTGCCATCCTGGACCATATTAAAAAGTCCTACCCCAATCTTTCTGTAGCCCCCTTCAGGTATTGAGAAGCTACTCTGATCCTCCCCCCCCCCCCTAAGCCTTCTCTTCTCCAGGCTGAAGAACCCCAACTTGAGTTTGTNGCCTGAATCTTTCAACTTGTCCTCAGAAGGGAGCTGCTCCAGCCCTCTCAGCATCTTGATGGCCTTATTCTGGATCTGTTCCAACAGATCAATGTCCTTCTTATGTTGAGGGCTCCAGAACTGGACACAGTAACTCCAGGTGGGGTCTCACCAGAACCCAGTAGAGGGGCAAAATCCCCTCCCTTGCCCTGCTGGTCACACTTCTCTTGATGCAGCCCAGGACTGGGTTGACTTCTGGGCTGCAAGCACACACTGCTGGCTCATGTTGAGATTTTTAACCACTTACACCCCTAAATCCTTCTCTTCAGGGCTGCACTCAAACCACTCTCCACCCAGCCTGTGTCTGCGCTTGGGGTTGCCCCAGCCCAGGTGCAGGACGTTGCACTTGAAACTTGCACAAATCGCTACACAGGTATGTGCAGCCTTTGCGTGTGTGTGTGTGAGCATGTTTTCACATGAATCTATTGGTATGTGGCTGTGATATTCCTTCCATCATGATATCAGTAATTGAGACCATGACAAAAACTAGGGGTCCAACTGAATCCGTCAGAACCTGCTGCTCTGTAGTGTTCATGGACAATGAGCAGCATGTTCCTTTGTGATGAGTGGTCCACAAGAACACACAAATACACACAACTGTGCTGATTTGCACAGAATTTGTGCACCCACATGCATTGGAGCCTTGGCAAAGGGTGCTCAGAGGTGGTGGAGTCTTTGTCTCTGGAGACATTCAAACCTACCTGGACATGTTCCTGTGCAACCTGTTCTGGGGGACCCTGCTCTGGCAGGGTGTTAGACTGTGGGATCTTTAGAGGGCCCTTCTACCCCTGTGACTCACAGAGATCCATATCCACAGGATTATGCACCTCCACACAACTGAACCATGGGCTGAAGTGAGGAGATGTTGGATCCCAGCCTCACAGAGAAGATTCGGAGAACCTCAGGGTCAAATAAATCTCCAGATCCATCAAGCATGCTGATGACTCCCAGTCTGTTCCCAGACTGGCAGGAAGCCAAATAGGCTTTTGGTTTTTAAATTAAATCCAAGCGAAACAGCCCACTCACCTGAGGAGGAGACAACAAATGCTTGTCTGGAAAGCCGGGAGGGAGAAATCTGTGAGGGAAGGGGAGATGAAGGAAGAAAGAAGTGTGTACCAATCCCTCTCACACACAAGGGTCAGCCTAAGGACTCTACAAATGTCAGTAGTGGGGGTGGAGCCAGTGTCATCTGCTCACATGGGATCTTTCTGGCATATCATCTACCTGTATGAACAAAGTTCTGTCCTTGAAATCCTCGTTCCATTCCTTCCAGCACACCATGGAGCACTGTGGCCCCTCCAGTTTCTGCAGCCTCCTAAATTTACTAGGGAAAACTCTGGTGAATGATACCCCTTCACTATTTCCAAAGTGTAGAGTGGGGCATGTCAAGTAGACCCCTTTCAGAACATGTATATTGGAGCTAAGGAAGTTTTTTCCAGAGCCCGTTCTACCTCACTTTGTCTCTTAGCAGAGATGCCCTTGCAGCTTCAGAACACAGAATCATAGAATGGTTTGTGTTGGAAGGGACCTTAAAGTCCATCTAGTTCCAACCCCCTTGCCATGAGCAGGGACACCTCCCACTAGACCAGGTTGCTCAGTGCCTCATCCAGCCTGGCCTTAAACACCTCCTGGGATTGAGGGGACATCCACAACCTCCCTGGGCAACCTCTTCCTATGTCTCACTAGTGCTGGGCTCTGGTGAAGACCCTGGAGCCTCTGAAGGCTCCTTGGGTAAGGATGTTCCTCTTGATCTGCATTAAGTTGTGCTGAGGAGATGGCCTGAATAGAAGAGGATCTCTAAGGATGGTCCATTTTCTTGTACAGTGGGAGAGGAATGGGAGAGAGTTGTGTTGCAGGAAGAGAGGATGGGCTGTTGTGTACATGTCCCAAGGGTATTCAAAAGATTTCCAAATTATTGTTTTCACCAGCAGATGTCATCTACCTGAACTGCCTGCAGGAAATTGTTGGGTATGTTGACATGTATCCACCCAAAGATCTGCTCGAGGATCCCTGAAGCAGAAAGTGAATCCCTGCTCTGACCCAGGGCACCTTCCAGTGCATCACAAACAAAATGGCAGGGGGGAAAAAATTAAAATCTATTGAGAGGGGAGGTAATAACATTAAGAGAGAGACAGGAAATGACATGGAGATAAAAAATTTGCATCCACTAATTAGGAATTTTTTGCATGCTGAATAAATAAAGTAGTTAAATAATTGAAGTAGCTTCATCAGCTCGGTTTTATTTCTATTTCCTCACTTCAGCTTTTGCAGCTCGTGACAATTCAGGCTTGTCCCAGACTCACAATCCACTGCTGCAAAATGAAGTTCCTGCACAGGAGCTCTAGCTGGTTCTAGACATCTCAGCCCATAGAGGAGAAGGCTGAGGTGAAATCTTATCCTTCCCTACAGATATCTGAAGGGAGAGTGTAGCCAGGCCAAGTCAGTCTCCCAAGAAATAGGGGATAGGACAAGAGGAAATGGCTTCATGTTGAACCAGGGGAGGATTAGGATGGATATTAGGAAAGATTTTTGTGCTGAAAAGGGTTGCCAAGAACTGGAAGAGGATGCTCAGGAGAGAGGCTGAGGCACCATCCCTGAAGGGATTTAAGTCAAAGAGTGTAGAGATATGGTTTAGTGATGGTTCTTGACTGTGTTAGGTTGATAGTTGAACTCAATGATTTGAAAGGTCCCTTCCACCCTGGGTGATTCTATGACTCCATCTAAAGGCCATGTACCATCAAACATCTTCAGGGAATTTGGTTTTAAGCATTTAACTCTGCTTGTGTAGAATTTCTAGAAGAACCTGTACAGAGAGTATTGGACTGTAACAGTAATTAATGTGAAATCCCACCCAGCTGTCTCTAGTACTGGAGTAGGAATCCACTGGAGGTTTGTATTTCAATTTGCCACATACTTGATTTTATAAAGGATCTATGGAAATCTCTGGAAGAACTTCCAGCAGAAGCAGACACATATACTTAGCTTTTTTAAATCTGAAACTTCCTGGATGCATCATTCTTGTGGCTATCTTATCCTGATTCAAGATATGTTTCATGATGGCTAGTATTTCTACCAGTAGCCATTACAGCTCTTGTAAGACTGTCAACAAAGTTGATATTTCCCTTCCCTTCCTTCCATTACCAAACATATTTAATAAATTATAATTAAAATATTTAAAATAATAGGCTACATGTTAAATGAGTCAGGGCATATACATGCAAAATGCAGCACCCATGCCTTGCACCCCAGCACTCAACCATTCCATTGACTTGGCTACAGAAACACTTCATGGCATTTGAGAAAGTCATGGAAGAAGGAACTTCTCACAGCAAATGTAGACCCCTGAAATGGTAGGTGGGTAACAAGTAATTTTTTTCCCCAATGGGAGGAGAGTAGCTCTTTGGAGGAGCATTATTTCATAACCCTTAGGCATTTTATTTTGGAACAAGACAAATCCTGCTTTCAGAGTTCTTACTTTTGCACAAAGGTGTCCAGATGAGCATCTCAGATAGAGATATCACCATGGCAGAGCAAAAAAACCCAACAGTATGGAATCATGGAATCATAGAATGGTTTGGTTTGGAAGGGACCTTAAAGATCATCTAGTACCAACCCCTCTGCCATGGGCAGGGACACCAGCCGCTAGACCAGGTTGCTCAGTGCCTCATCCAGCTTGGCCTCCAGGGCCAAGGGACATCCACAGCCTCTCTGGGCAACCTCTTCCAGTGTCTCACCACCCTCACAGGAAAGAATTTCTTTCTTATATCTAGCCTGAATCTACCCCCTTCCAATTTACATCCATTATTTCTAGTCCTCCCATCACATATCTTACTAAAAATTCCTACCCCTGTCTTTCTGTAGGGCCCCTTCAGGTATTGATAAGTTACTATGAGGTCCCCCTTTATAGTTTTATTTTACCTAACCACAGAGGTGTCCTAGTGAGTCATGAGCCTGAACTGATTGCCTTCTCCTCCTTCCCAACAGGATTTCTGGAGATAGTTCTGGTATTTCTTCTGTACATCAATCCTGAAATAGGAAAAATGTCTACCTAAATGTGATTGACCATTTCTCCTGTGAGGAAACTCCATTGCTAGAACTTTCCTGCAGTGATATTGGAGTCATCGGAATTCTTATCTTTCCCAGATGTCTTTTCCTATGTCTGCATCACAGCTGCCAACCTCAGGATCCCATCCAGCACAAGGCCTTTTCTACCTTCTCCTCTCATCTCACTATGGTTGGTGTTTTCCACAGGACCCTCGTCATTGTTTACCTGCTGCCCAGAATAGTGTCATTGAGACAGCTCAACAAAATACTCTCATTTTTTTTACACAGTCCTCACACCCCTCATCAATCCATTCATCTGCAGTCTGAGGAACAGAGAGGTTAAGGGAAAAGGGTGCTCAGGAGGGCTATTTTCAGCTCCAACTAGGTGCATACTTTAGGACACAGGTCTGATTCTTCTGCTTGCTGGTTAAAACATGGAAAGGTATGTGCTCCACCCCAGAACTACCCGGATTTCACTTCAAATATGCAATGGCAAGAAGCAGAGAGAGAAGAGTGCCTTAGGGAAACACATGTCAAATTGAGAAGATAAAGTAATATCTTTCTTTTAATTGATTTCTCCTTAGAGACAATGGGATGTTTGTGCTATTCAGTGTGGGAATTGGGACCAGATGCTCAGCTTCTGTTCATCAGAGGAAATCAGTAACCTGAGTCAAATTGATGAGGTTGCTCAGTCC
>VZTY01003235.1:22336-33479 GCA_013400935.1 Turnix velox
ATTGAGAAGCTACTCTGAGGTCCCCCCTGAGCCTCCTCTTCTCCAGGCTGAACAACCCCAACTCCTTCAGCCTGTCCTCACAAGGGAGGTGCTCCAGTCCTCTCAGCATCTTTGTGGCCTCCTCTGGACCTGCTCCAACAGCTCAATGTCCTTCTTATGATACAGCAGTCTGTATGGACACAGGGAGAAAATGGACACAGGAAGGAAGATGAAAGCATCCGAGAGGGCCCCTAGCTCTAGAGTAACTGGACCAATTTCTTTCCTGCACACAAAACCTCTTTCCCTGCCACCTCTCTCTTGATAGAATAGTTTGGATATGGGTGCAAGGCTCAGCAATTGGATAGAGGTGGTTGTACAAGCTGCTGTGGCAAGTAATGAGTTCACTACTGGACAGTTGATTATCAACAGCTATTTTATTCACATTGGCTTTACCAAGTTCTTCTGTGCTCTGCACTGGATTATCCCCATAGCCATACTGTGGAGATACAAACTGGAGAAGTGGAGATTAAAGTTGGTGAGCTCAGAAGATTCTCAGCAGAAAACATTCCATATCCCATTAAGGCATCGTTATCCACTGAATTTTCAATCTCAATAGTCTTGTCTTCACTAGAAGCAAAAGACAAAGGCTCAGACAAAGAAGTTAAAAAGAAATGCCATTGTTTTGGATCTTCTTAAAATCCTCTTGTTTACTGTCTCCCTTGCCAATAAATACAAACAAGCCAACAGAACTGGATAAGCTTCCTAATTAGGTATATGAGAATGACTTATCTTCCAAGTCTTAATGAGCTGTAAGAAACATCCCACACGTCAATTGGTGCAGGTCTGGGTGGCCTTTAGGACTCCCTGGGGGGATTGCAGTGCACACATGTCTTTAAATATTTGCATGTACCCTGGTGAACAGAAGCCTTGAGTCTTTTTCTCAGGCTACTGTAGAAAAGCTGTTCCTCTAGGAGCTCTAGGAGGACCAAGGGGTTTAATTTCTCTATAGAATCTCTTCAGTAGTACAGTGAACTGCACAGATACAACATCAATATTAGACTCAAGGGAAGGATGAATAAATAGGGGGAAAGCAGATGACACTGATTTTTTACAAGCTTTAAAGATCAACTTCTGCTCATGCTCTTTTTAGTCAAGATTTGACTGTGTTCCAACTTAAGGATGGATATAAATTAAATGACATGGTGCAGAAAGTAATTAGGTCACCTTCTACAACATTGAGTCGAATAAGATGGGTCAACTTGTAAAGTAAGGTCTCCCATTATTTCTTCCATTTTTCCAGATTTATAAGAGTTTAATCTTCCTTTGGGGTCTTGTTGCAATTGCTTCTACAATGTTCATTCAATTCCATACCTGTTTAGCTTCAGAAAACACAGATATGGACTTTCAGGATATCTGACTAACTTCCTCTGAAACATTCCTCCACTGCTATCCTAGAAGAGTGAATACACACACCCTCAACTCCTTTACTCCTCACCCAATATAGAGAAATACCTATGAGAACCAACCTATAGAAACTTCTCTCTGACAGGCAGTGAACATGATCAAGGGGAGATACAGACTCTGCTCCATCCTGAGGGAGGTGTTTTTCACCCACTAGCAAATCCTTTCCTGCAGATGGGGGCTGAAATATGTGACTCCTGGAAGGAAATTCTCTTTCCACCTCCAACCATGATACAGTTTTTTAGTCTTCAGGGTCAATGAGTATTGACTTCTAGTAGAAACGATCATAGATAACAGAAAAATGGGTAACTGGTAATTGTTGACATGACTTTTTGGGCAGGATTTCTAAAGTAGTGAGGTAAAGGAATGTCCCAGGTGAGAGCCTTTCCAGGTTGAGTCCTTCCATCCTGCTGATTTCCTTGTCAGATTAAGTGATCCTAGTGACCACAAAAATGCAGCTTGGATACATGAACACAAATGGGAGGACATATAGAAGTTATCTCTGTGATCAGGTTTCCCTCTGGCTCAGCTTGAAGGCCAAGCTGAACATGACCTACATGGCTAAGAGTCCTTGAAGAGCTGCTGTGTTTCCTGTTATGGAGTATCAAATCTGACAGCCCAGCAGAATTGTTTCCACAGTTCCACATTTTAGATGGAATGATTTTCTCAGTGTTGTGCCTGCAGAAGGAACAATTCTATGCTCCAACAATTGTCTTGGCAGGAAGTCACCAGCACAGTCCTGAACACAACTTCTTGGTATTCAATTTACAATGTTACCTGCCTGCAGAGATAAAGAACATTTGCCACCACACAGAATGACCTATGTTGTGCCCCTCCTAGCTGAGCAGCCTAAACAAGTAGTGCAAACCTCTTGACAGAGAGTCTGTCCCTCTCACTGCCCCTCAGACCAAAGAGAGAACTGGCAGAAGAAAGCTGTGAGTTGTTTGGGGCAGAGAGTGTCTCCCAACAACTTCTTGGACGACAGTTCATTGTGATGTGCTCAACTGCTTCAGTGCAAGAAGGGGACAGCTTGGTTGTCCCACTTACATTTTAAACCAGTATTTTATTTTTTTTAGAAAAGATTAGTGCAGTGCCAGAAATAGGGCATGGACACAGCTTTTTAGCTATCTGTTCTACTCCTCGTGCTCTCACTTCTCTTTTGTTTATGGTGGACTTCCCTTGTCTAGCCATGTCTGGAGTTCTCTCTCAGTTAGAATACCTGACTACAAAGACTGTGATGCAAGGCTTTGTCAAATATTTACCATCATTGATCAGTAGTCCTTGCTCATCACACTTCCCTGGCAGTCAAACTCACATTTGATCCCATGGATAAGTTCTTTTTTATTCTAGACTTTCCATTTTGGGCTCTCACACCCGTAGTTTACTCCAGGGGTCTGTAGTCATTACAGAAAAACTTTGGACATTATCATTTATGCCCACATCAAAGAGCAGCAAAGGGTACCACTCCAAAGGGAGGTCGAGCCCAGTAGACCCTTTGCATCTTCCTCTTGAGATTCCAAGTTAGGTTGGCAGACTGGTACTTAATATTTCAGAGGGAGTCTCCTAAAGATATCACACATCTCTTCTCACTACTGGAGGAAAAATTATTTGAGCACATTTCCCCTTATTGTGGTTTTTTTTTGCCTCAACAATTCCCAGGCAACAGTGCCCATCCTGAAGTTAGAGTCTGCAGGTAAATCTGAAGACTTTTTCCTATTGAAAGAAGTTCCCTATTTCCAGTCTTATCCACCTTCACCATCTCTCTGTGCTACCTGGTTGGTCATGGTTGTCATCTGTCCTGCCTGCTTTGTTCTGGGTAGCTTAAGCTCTTGTCTGCACAGAGACAACCACCACCAACATGGCACTGGAAACTGATCCACTCAAGTTTTCCTGCACAAAGAGGACAGAATTTTGCAACATTTCTCTCTGGATAAAAAGATAATGGTTTTTTTTGAGCTCTTTGAGAAGAGACAACAAAGCCCCCAGGGACAGGCAGTGCTAAGGAACTCACAGCCACTGGCACAGTGCATAATACACAGTTTCCAAACCGGAGTTAAAAAGTCTTTCTTGGTCTCTGAAACCTACAGCTGCAGAGCACAGGATTTGAAAGTCAGGAAAAAATATGCATCATTTGAAAGTCGGGAAAAAAAGGCACGGAGACAGGCTACTTCTCAACATCTGCTGATGGAACCCTTTTACACTCAGAGCTGTCATGGCTCTGCTGAAGTTAGACCCTTCCTGGCAAACTGCAGCTCTCATGGCCAGAGAAGTGGAAAAGTCCTCAGCCATAACCACCATACTTTGTGATGAGGCTCGAGTATATACAAACAGATGTGTTCATTCTCACCTGCAGGAATTGCATGCAAATTTGTTCATACCTTGCATTGGAAAAAATCTGTCAGATGCATAAGCACACCCATCAAGAACACCCATCAAGCCTGTAAATGACCACCAACAGATTCTACTAGGCACAACCCTGGTGGGGCTTGAGCGCCCCAGGGAGCCCCAGAGCTGATAACATGGATTGGCTGTGTATCCTTAGGCATGTCTTAGAGAGTGAAGAAAGCCAAAGAATCTGGGAAATCTCTCCTAAGGTTAGAAGGAGAAATGTTGTAACTCAGCAGTGAAGTCCACCTGTCTGCATGGAAAAAGACCAGTAATAATCAGAAAGATATGGTACATCCTCAAATATGGGAGTCCATAATTTCATAACCATCTAGGTTGGAAGGGACCTTTCAGATCATATGAGTCCAAATCTGACAAGCCTCATACTTGAACCCCTCACCCTCAGATTTGGAGTCTGATGCTCTCCCCACTGAGCTACACACAGAGGCCAAATTAAAACCTTTGACAGTATCCAGTCAGTCCTTCCTCCAGCAGGGAGCTCACAGGAAACCCCCATCAGCCTGTCCCTCTGTGTAGTGCCTCTGGGCACCACAAACACCTGAAGATGGTCTGGAAATACTTTGTCTGCACCTCTCCTTCAGAAAACTTCAACCCATCACCCAAGGAAGCAAGGATGTGGTGGATCCAGATCTCACTTGGGTCAAAGATTGCAGGGGTGAGAGGACATTGGTCTTCCCTGCCAATCAGGCTCAAAACAACTTGAGAGGAATGCCCCAGGCCAGTGTCCATAGTGTATATAGGATCCCTCCAGCAACTGATGTGTTCTGCCAGCAATGATACGTTGCTGCCCCAGAAATTTTAGGAGCTCTCATTCGAACACTCAAAACAAACATCTATGAGGGAATGAGGACAACATAAACAAGGAAATGAAAAGGTACCAGGAAACTGAAACACAGCCTGTATCATTAGGTGGGGGTTGTCTTACATTTCAGAAGAGCTTGTCTGAAAATTATTAACCCTGCTTTGGGCCTGGGGCAGTGCAGAATCACTATAAAAAGGTAGTGGAAGTCCTTGGTCTCTTATCTGCTTCTTCTTCTGCACTCTCCTTCTTCTCTTGGGAACCAGGTGAGTTCGAAGTCTTTTCCCCTTCTGCTGCTCCTACAGGATGAAGCCATGTCTCAGTGGACATGTCAGGTGATACCTGCTCTGTCCTAAGCTGGGGCTTGAGGCTGCCTGTCCTGGGAGAGACAAGATGTCCTCTCATGGAGAGAGGCTGAATTTTTGTTGAGGGAACTTCTGGGTTCTTGGCTAGGGAAGAGATTTTCTGGGGCTGGCTGTCTTTGCATGGTGCCCAAGGGGAGATGTGAAGAGGTGCATGGACCTCCTTGCACAGCCTCCATCCATCTCCCTGGTGGTGGGCAGACAGACTGCTCTTCACATACTCCCATGCTCCTTTCTATACTTTTTCTCTCTTTCAGGTACACCTCCAAACTTGCAAGATGTCCTGCAACATCCAGTGCCAGCCCTGCCCACCTTGCCCACCCTGCCAGCCCTGTCGCCCGACCCCACTGGCCAACAGCTGCAACGAGCCCTGTGTCAGGCAGTGCCAAAACTCCACTGTCATTGTTGAACCCTCCCCTGTGGTGGTGACCCTGCCTGGACCCATCCTCACCTCCTTCTCTCAGAACACCGTGGTGGGCTCCTCCACCTCTGCTGCTGTTGGCAGCATCCTCAGCTGCCAGGGAGTGCCCATCAACTCTGACTGCTGTGACCTCTCCTGCATCACCCCCCGCTACTGCAACAGGAGATGCCCACCCTGCTAAAAGCACTGGTGTCTTCACACAGAAGGATCCTCAGGAACAACAGAGTATTGGGACATCCCTTTCAGAGATGCTAAGCATTCATGGCTCCACCTGCAAAGCAAAGCAGTGAGCAGCATGCCGGAGCACTCTGAAAACATGGTTTATGTGTAACTTGCTTGCTTCACACCCCTTTTCTGTCGCTTTTTTCTGTGCTCTTCTGCACCCCAGGGCCATGGTTTTTCCAAAGCCATGCCTGGAAGGATCTGCTGCCCCCTTCCTTTTGTTGTGTAGAAAGCTGGACAGCTTGGGAACTCCAACCTGGCCTCCAGGCAGTCTATATGATGCTCCCTGCTTCAGATTCTCCGGTGGTTTTCCTAATTTCTGTCTTTTAAATCAATAAAATTCTGCTGCAATCAAATTTGAGCTTCTCTGTTCCATACCTCTCACAAAGTTCTCATAATCCATGCAAGGACGAAACATTGCCCTCTTCACTGCTGTGAGGGGAAGGTGAAATTGGGGCACACTGCACTGGGATGTTTTGTGCAATGTTTCTTGCACCTGGGGAAGATATTGTCAGCTGCCCAGGTGACAGGGGCTGACAGAGACTGCCTTGCGGGATCTCTGCCCAGAAATCCTCCTCGAATTTGAAGTGTGTCCTGCAGACGCGAAGCCTGCCTTCTGCTGACTCCAAGAGGGCAGCTGGGGGCCTGCAGGAGGACATACAAGCTGTTAGGGAATAGCATTCCTCCTGCTCTCAGTGGAGCCGTGTTGGAAGAGTAGGTTCAGATGGAAGACTACTTTGAAGAACCATCAGCAGGAATAGGATTGGGTGAATAGCCTCAGGAACAGCCTCAGGAAGGGGCACGACCAGTTCCCATGGACAGAGATAATAGTGACAACACCATGATCACTGGCTTCACTCAACTGTTGCATAGGCAGGCAGAGCTGAACACCCAGATCAGGTCACACAGAAAAGTGTCTGGGCAGGGTCTGAATGTCTCCAGAGAAGGAGACCCCACACCCTCTCTGGGCAGCCTGTGCCACTGTTCTCTCACTCTCACCCTGACCAAATTTTTTCTCTCATTTCTGTGGGACCTCCTGTGTTCCAGCTTGCACCCATTCCCCCTTGTCCTATCATTGGAGGTCACTGAGAAGAGCCTGACTCCATCCTCCTGACACTCACCCTTTCCATATTTATAGACATGAATGAGGTCCCCCCTCGGTCTCCCCTTCTCCAAGCTGAAGAGCCCCAGCTCCCTCAGCCTTTCCTCAGAAGGGAGATGTTCCAATCCCTTCATCATCTCTGTGTCGCTGTGCTGGACTCTCTCCAGCAGTTCCCTGTCCTTCTTCAACTGAGGACACCACAACTGTGTGATTTTAAGGCACGAACTCCAAGTGGTGATTGAGACATTGTATTGAGCTGCTGTGCAGGTGATACAGCAGCTTGTTAGCAAGCAGTAATTTTCCATCCTAGAGGTTATATTTTATCAGTTACTTTCACAACCTAAAACCTACTGATTAAACATCCACTATGTGCACAAATACCAGGTGTCCTTGCTTCTGTTCCCAGTGCTTTTCACTGCTCCCGTGGCTCCATTCCAACAAGTAACATCATATCATACCTGCAGGGTCAATCCTCATCTGCAGAGCTCAACAGTTCTGCTCCCTGTATCCTCACAAGCAAGTACTCTCTTACTGCCCAAGTACAAAGAAGTAATAATGTCTTCTCTGGGCCACACAATTGTCAGTGATTTTCATTCTGCTTTGACTTTTCTATGTATTATTTTTCAAAGTAGTGCTTTTCATTGTGAGCTGTCTCTCACTGTATGGCAACTTCTGCACCAAGGGCAGGAGTGATCCCTAGAGGTGAACTTGGAGATGTCCACATCCAATGCCTGCTGTCTGTCCACACCACCAGGAAATCAACCTGCCATCAGTGGACACTGGCTGAGTCCTAACATTACCCAAAAATAATCCATTTAGAAGAGTTAGCATGGCTAGATGCCTTTTTCTTTGAATTTAATAGATTGGGATTGGCTCAACCATTACATGAGTGATTCAACACCCAAAAATCAAACTCACGAGGCTCAAATCCAGTAGCCCTTGTGAGCTGTAGTCTGCAGTCTTTGGAAACTCAAAACACATTCTCACTACAAAGCCCTGCAGAAATACCAGATTTTTGCAACAGGACTCCACAGTTCATCATCACTTCTGAGCTGATAGCAACAGGTTGTGGAGGCATCAAAGGAATTTAAGCTTTTTACTGTTCCATAACCCTCTGTCTCCATGCAAATTACACAGCAGATTCAAGCCATTGGCTCCCTTTTGTTGCTAATGTTCATGTCACTGCACTTCTCTGTGTCCATCTGGTTTGTGTTAAAATCACTTGGCTTCACTATTAATGCTCACATTTAGGTACTGTTTCCTACGATACTTCAAAATTTCACAGAATAACAGAATATCAAAGAATTGGAAGGGACCTCAAGAGATCATCTAGTCCAATCCCCTGCTGGAGCAGGAACACCCAGACCAGGTCACACAGGAAGATGTCCAGGTGGGGGCTGAATATCTCCACACACCCTCTCTGGGCAGCCTGTGCCACTGTTCTCTCATCCTAGCAAAGTTTTTTCTTCTGTTTCTGTGGAATCTCTTGTGTTCCAGCTTGCACCCACTTCCCCTTGTCCTATCATTGGGTGTCACTGAGAAGAGCCTGGATCCATCCTCATGACACTCACCCTTTCCATATTTATAGACATCAATGATGTCACCCCTCAGCCTCCTCTTCTCCAAGCTGAAGAGCCCCAGCTCCCTCAGTCTTCCCTCAGAAGGGAGATGCTCCAATCCCTTCATCATCTCTGTATCTCTGTGCTGGACTCTCTTCAACTGAGAGCCCCACAACTGGACACAACACTCCAGATGCAGTCTTACTGTGGTTGTGAGTGAGTCTGGAGCTTCCTTCTCATCTCAGGGTAATGATTAAAATGCTGGTACACCAAAGCAGGAGAAAGGGAGGAAAATCCTTTTCAATGTTAAACTCTATCATATGGTCCAAAAGGAAGATGGTGAGCACAGTATTTACCTTTAAATTGTTGTAACCCGTGACTGAGTTATAAAAATTATACAGAAAGTCCTATAGCAGGAACCAATCAAACCAATGGACAAACCTCACTAGAAGCAGTCCAAATACGTCTATGACTCTACTGGCTTTAGAAGCCAGTAACTCTATGCAACAAATAATATTTTATTTTCTAAATGGTCACTGTAAAAGGAGCCTGAAATAAATGAATAAGTTACCTTAACATATATTTATGGACATACTATAGATATTATACAGGGGTGGTTCATATATTAAGGGAATTATATCAAAGGATGGGAAGAGGGGGTGGTGGTTAATAAGTATGTATTAGATAATGTGGGACCTGAGCATGACACAAATGGTATGCAATGATATGTTGCTGAGAAGTGCATACACAATGTCAGGGCATTTTCTGCTCCTTAGACTGTCCTGCAGGGAGACTAGGAGTTGGAAGGGGACCCAACTGAGACAGCTGATCCTAACTGACCAAAGGGATAGTGTATAATGTATAACATCAAGAGAAGTGTGGCCAGCAGATGAAGAGATCTACTCTGCTCCAATGAGGCCCCATCTGGAGTACTTTTTCTCCAGTTCTGCAGCCCCCAACATAAGAAGGACGCTGAGCTGTTGGAGCAGGTCCAGAAGAGGGCCATGAAGATGATCAGAGAGTTGGAGCACCTTCCTTGTGAGAACAGGTTGAAGGAGTTGTGGTTGTTCAGCCTGGACAAGAGAAGGCTCAAGGGGAATCTTACAGTAGCTTCTCAGTACCTGAAGGGGGCTACAGAAAGGCTGGGGGAGGACTTTGAATAGGGTCCAGGATGGCAGAACTCAGAGTAAAGGATGCAAATTGGAAGAGGGGAGATTTAGTTTNTCAATTTTATCATTCCTGTGTGGTGCTTGACTGCTGTTGGCCTTAAACAACAACAACAAAGTGTGAGTCAAGGTATCATAACAACATTCAAGTCTCATGACAATAATCACTGCTCAGAGAAGTCCAATGATAACTGGGTGCATTCTTAGAGATGAGACATGTCTCAGGATTACCTAGGGAGCCACTCACATGTCCATGGCCAGACACAAATGTATCATCACTGGAGAAGTAAATCAGGTCAGTGACAAACACTAGAACGTGAACTTGAAAGCTTCTCCCATGGGAAGGAAAGTTGGCTCTGTCTGAATCTTCCCAGGAGCATCATCTGCCAATGGTCATAGCAAGGCCAGCAAGGTGATACCTCTTAGTTGGGTTGGTCCAACCATCCAGCATCTCAGAACAGCAATGCCTGCCCAGTCCCTTTAGTGAAACACAGATCTGGTACTGGGTCTTGGACCCCACCTCAATCAGCACCAGGCTGATGAGCTGTAGAAATGCAGATGGAATTGGCTTGGCCATGAGGAGCCTGTGTCCCATCCCAGTCACCAGCAACACAACACCATAAGAGGATTAGTTCAGGGAAAACAGCCTGCTTAGACCTAGAGGCATTCTTGTACTTTCTCTGTCAATATAAAACAATAAATGGAGGGCATCAGTGACATTTCAGGACTTTGGATACCTCTATGCCAGGTCAAAAACACAACCATCCACCTGAAGATCAAGTTCTCCAGTCAAGACCAAGCTGCTACTCTGCAGTTTCATGAATACATCAAGGGAGAATGCCCCTGCTATGACCTGCACATGCTGTCATGATGAGGTCCAAAGAAGCACAGGTGTGCTCATGCACACCTGGATGGAACTCTGTGAAAATCTTTATGCATGTATAAAGCCAAAAAACCCATCAGCTCCCATGGACTCTGCTGAGGAAAACATTGGCAGAAGTACCCTGGGGTGTAAGTGGGCCACAGATGTGCTGATGATATTGCCAGAGGTTCCACAGAGACAGCGAAGAGACAGGATGAGACAAAAAATGAGACCAGAAAATCTGTCCTGAGAAAACTGTTTATGTTACAAGAGTGTTGAAGCTGGACAGATGAAGCTCACCTGTGTGCAACAAGGAGCAAACATCAGGTGGGAGATGAAAGGAGAGAGAGCAAAGGTTGTGCCATGTGCTTCTCCATGGGAGTCCTCGGACATCCTGATGAGAAATACAACAGCAATTCTTGCTTCCTGAAAAATTTGCCACAAATTATCCCACAAGAATGATGCAGGTGACATCACTTCTCCTCAAAGGGCTCCATCAACTCTTGGGCTGCATCTTCCTCCTGAGCTGATGTGATTTTGCCAAGGAAATTCTTGATTCTCTCCTACTGGCACTTCCAGAAGCATTCAAATGGGAAAGCACGTGTCTTAAGCCAGGAAATGAAAAGGTAACAGTGCAGGAAGAGGTTTATCCCATTACCTGGGTTGTTTTTCATTTGACATGAACTCATCAGAAAATGAGTACTTCCACAGAAGGAGCCTCTGGGCCTCGGGCAGTGCAGGGCTGCTATAAAAGGCAGCCCCACTCTCTGCTCTCTCATCCACTTCTCTCACCTCCTTCTCCTT
>VZTY01003236.1:0-14223 GCA_013400935.1 Turnix velox
ATTTTTTTTTTCCTTTCACAGCGAGTTATTTCTTGCCATTGTAGACTGCAGTTATTTTTCAGGAAGACGATATGCATAGCTGCATTCTGCTAGAAAATACCTCAGAGCAGAGATTATTAAAAATGACAGGCACGTTTCTGTGTGTTTGATAATGGGAAGAGCAGAAGTGCCTCATATTGGGTGTTATGAGATATCAGAATAATTCCCTTTTCTACAAAATTTGTAATGCCTAACGGAAGAATGTCATTTTGGTCTTGCTTGCAAGGGTAATTACATTGTGACTCAATACAGCTCCTTGAGCTTGCTTGACTTCAAAACTATCTTTCAATTCACTGCTATTCATGACAGCACTAGGAAAGGTGTGCATTTAAGTGTTTGCTGAAATGTTTTGCTGAATTTAGGCTTCAGAAATTAACTATTCTCCATCAAGCAGCATTTGCTGCATTATACTCGAAGTGATATACTGAAGCTGATACCTTTTCATTAGAATCATGGAATCATAGTATGGTTTGGGTTGGAAGGGACCTCAAAGATCATCACCTCCCACTAGACCAGGTTGATCAACACCTCATTCATCCTGGCCTTAAATACTTCCAGGGAGGAGGCATCCACAACCTCTCTGGGCAACCTGTTCCACTGTCTCACCACCCTCAATTTGGCAAGGTTAAAACTTGTGCAAATCAACTGGCTAAGCCTGACAGTATCAGTGGCAAATTTGGAAAGAACATCAACCAGAGGAAAATGTGACTCTAGGAGTGACTTTGATGTAGTGCTTCCTACTTTACCTATCCTTCTTTTGTCCTCAGCAATGACTCTCTTTGGACTCATCTAGACACGGTGAGATATCCAAGTGATCTGCTGGGGCTGGCTTTGAAAAACTCACTCTGAATCTTTCTTGTGCACTCCTTGGTTATTGACATAGAACTCCATTTTTGTAGATGACTCCTTGCCCCATGTTTCTTCTGCATTTCTTCTTTGAGACCAAGGCCATTCTCTACCCACAACATGTGCAGTCTGAGTCTGTCTTACATGTGGGGATCCACATGATTCTTTGTTTGGTGTCTTCAAGGTTTATTGGCAGGGTGGAAATTAGTTTGTTTTAGTATAAGGGCATAGAGTTAAAATGCACCACTTCATGTATAAACATAATTTATATGACTGGTTTTGTAAAATAATGCAGACTGAGTGGCTTTATCAGCTGTATGGGCAAATTCCAAAAGAACTCATTTATCCCAATTTTGATCCATTTGGGTGCTCTCTGTGCCCTATAGAACTAGTGGGGTGATGTCCCATCCCTGGAAAAAGGGGTTCAGGGATGGTGGGAAGTGTCCCAAGACTTTAAGGTCCCTTCAACCCAAATAATTCTGTGACAAATTATATCAGGAGCTTCTCCTTTATAGGACAGGCTGGAGGATTTGGGGTTTTTCATCCTGGAGAAGAAAAAGGCTCAGGGAGGACCTCATGGTGGCTTCTCAGTACCTTAAAGGGGTTCCAGAAAGGCTGGGGGAGGATTTTTTAATAGGATCCAGGATGGCAGGATGGATGAAAATTGGAAAAGGGAGGATTTAGGGTGGAGAGAAGAAAGAAATTCTTAATTTTGAGGGTGGTGAGACCCTGGAAGAGGTTGTGGGGTGTTTGAGGCATTGAGGGTTAGAACTAGATGATCTTGAAGGTCCCTTCCAACCCAAACCATTCTATGATTCTATGATTCTATCTGTGTGTGTGAGAGTGTATGCATAAATAGAAATGTTCATTTTGCACCTACAGATTTGAAGTCTTTTGTAACCATACATAAAATTCTTTGAAAGTATCCTTGAATTATGAATAGCGGTTACTGGAGCTTGCATATTTATTTTTGAATTCTCTTTGGCTTTTTTCAGCTCTTCTTTATGCAACTATTTTTGGGAACGTCACCACCATTTTCCAGCAAATGTACGCCAACACCAACCGATACCATGAGATGCTGAACAATGTGAGGGATTTCCTCAAATTATATCAAGTCCCAAAAGGCCTTAGTGAAAGAGTCATGGATTATATTGTCTCAACCTGGTCCATGTCTAAAGGAATTGACACAGAGAAGGTATGAATACATGAGGTAACAATTTAAGTAGCAAGATTTTATGTCCATTGTGTGCTTTCTTAGAAAAAGGACTATGTAACAGCATATAACTCACTAACGAATTCTTAACTGCATGCTACTCTGTTGTTATGTTTGTGTTTGGATCAAAACCTTTATTTGTTTTTAAAAGGACTGTTTTGCTTCTTTGGAAATAATATGCCTTTATTTTTCATTGTGGTAAATGTTTTCTGCTTTCCTCTCTCATTTTTCCTAAATACTAATTTTAATGTACTTAACTACTGAAATCAGTGTGAAATTGGCCTTCAAATTAGGCCAAGAACATAATTTGATGTTTCACCTTACGTCAGTAGTATTCTGAAAAGTATTGGCATCTGTGAGTTGCAGTGAAATTACTTTGATTGGCATGGACCTCTTGCTGATGCTCAGGACATCAATGTATACGTCTGCATAATTAGAATAGGATTTAATGGCAGTAGAGATTGATCTCGTTGAGCTGAAATCTCTTGGCTAGGACTTGATACGTTTGGTTGGAAGATACAGAAATTGTGGCACAGAGTAGAGATCTTACAAAATTTAGCCCTCAGAAAGGACTGGTCATTTAGTTTTCTTCAAAAGCTGATTAAAGGAGAAGGTTATCTTCAGATTCATGGTGTGCCAGGATGGACTAAGTGAGTTGTCCACAACGACTCTCTTTCTCCATGATATGTGCAGTGTTTCTATCTAGCCTTGGATGTTTTGAAGAACTGAAGTGAGATGGAGAGGTTTCCACCTGCAATACTGTGAATGTAGCTTACATAGAGCATTTTTAGGTCTATATTTTTGGTCAGTGGAATCAAAACCTGGGTGTGTAGCTCAGTTGGGAGAGCATCAGACTCCTGATCTGAGGGTCAAGGGTTCAAGTCCCTGTCCAGGTATGAAGCTTGTAAGAGTTTGGATGATGGTTGGACTTGATGATCTGAAAGGTCCCTTCCAACCTAGATGACTATGACTATGACTATAACACTGCTCCTGTGGTTTCTGTGGAGCTGATACACATCTTCTGAAACCTGGTATTCAAGCTCCAGCTTCCATGAAGATTTTCTTCCCAAGAGCTCAAAAGGAAGGTGTCTGAGGGAGATTAAGGAAGCATCATGGCAGACTAATGTTTTAAAACATTTAGTGTTTGCAGGGCTTTGCACTTCTTCAGTTGAATCTATTGCATAATGTGGGATGATGGTGCAGTTTGTCCAGATATGCCAAGATGAAGTTCCTACACTGATTAAATTAATCTTGCATCATGCTGATGCAATAGCAGATATCTTACTGATCATCTGCTCTGAAATTCAGGTTACCATCACAAATATAACTATTTTAAGTATCAGGGATTTTGATTTCTTTGATTCCTGTGCTTGTCACATTCTTTTATACGTTAACTTCTTGTACACTAATACCCTAACTTCCCAGTGATGATGAAAGTGTTTAAAGTGAGCTTTTATATTGTGAACTACTGTAAATGCATTCAGCCCTATTATGTAAACTCAAAACCATGTGAAAATTCAACTTTAATTTACATTTATCTCCTTGCAGTTAAACCAGAATCCTGTATTTTTCCACTACAGTTTCATTGGATTTTAATGATACTTTGCAGTTAATTAGGAGAACCTATGCTTTAATTACTGAAATTTCCTCCCATAGTTTCCGCATGTTTGGTTTTACAGATTTTAAAATGCAGTTAGAGCCATAATCTTCAATTCATGCTAAGCAGTGTTCTCTGGTCTGTAAGACAGTAGTGGCTGCTTAACTAGATAATTAATGTGGCTGTAAAAAAAAAAAAATTAAAATCTGTGACTTAAGTTTTTAACAATTTTCCCTTGGTAAAGACTT
Organism: Turnix velox; assembly: GCA_013400935.1. Classification (NCBI taxonomy): domain Eukaryota; kingdom Metazoa; phylum Chordata; class Aves; order Charadriiformes; family Turnicidae; genus Turnix; species Turnix velox. The sequence continues at coordinate 3,944 of VZTY01003236.1, forward strand.
GGCTAAACTTAGGCCTGGATCCAAAATCTATTTAAAACAATGGAAGGATTTCAGGAACCTCTTCATCTGGACATCAGTAGTTGCAGGTAATCGAACTTCTGAGAAAAGCCCTCATTCCAGAAGAACAGAGACAAGATAAAAGTAAGAACTTGAGCACCTGTTTGAATATTTTGGTGTTTTATATCCCTTACAAGCTGAAAGTCTGCAGAAGCAACAGCACCAGAAGCCTGTAGTGCCTGCTCTGAGCATCCCTAGGTGTAAAGATCATTCAGAACCTTAGCCAAAGCCAGGATTTGTATTAGCAAAAGGATAGAAAGCTGTGCTGTAGACAGACAGCCTTTCCACTTCTACTCAAGAAGGTGTTATAACAATTTCCACCAAATCAGATGAGAAAATGTTGTAAATTTCAGCTGAGAAGTTATGTAGTGAGTGGTACAGTCCCAGAGACTAGGCATGTAGAACAGAAAATTTCTTATATATTAGTTCCTTCATTCCTCCTCCAAGCGTTTCTGTGAGACCCTCTGCATTTAACTTGAATCCATCTGCACCAACCTTAGAGCAACAAGTGGATGGCAATGCACTAGAGGGAACCTCCAGGGTACATAGATTTCAGTAGGCAGAGTGGGACTAATGGGACTGCATTGCTCTTGCAGGTGCCCTGCTGAATCCAGAAGATAGAGCTCCAGTCTAGGTTGGAATAGGAGATTATTGCCCCAGGTCTTGATTTGCTGCTTTGCACTGCTTTGGCTGACAGCCTGGATGTGACCTTGGGGATTTCTTCCAGTCTAGTTTTCAAAACTCCAGTAATGAGATTCAGATCAGTGTGTTGTCTGGGTATCTTTGCATCACATGGATTCCCATTCTTCATAATTTTTATGAACTTTCCAGTAAGCTTCTTACTATCTTGCAAAGCTCGTGTGCTCATAACACAATAATTAGTGAGGAATTTCTCAACATTTCAGTTTCCATCATCCAAGGATGTTTTTCAACTTAACAGACACTATTACATCCTAAACTGTTACAAATTTATTTGCATTATCACACGGGAATATGTTTTGCAACATAATTTGCCACAGATTTATAATACATTTCATTCAGTCAGTCAGCATGTTGAAATGGCTTTCTTTTGAAATCCAGACTCAAAGAAGAAGAAGGTTAATGTACTAAAAAAAATTGAAATTTCTTGTATGAGTTCTACTATAGATTCTTGTGGTGGTGAACCAACTTAGAAATTCAATAATAATAAACACATGCGTATGTGTTTCTTTGATAACTGAAGATTTTAAATTCATATCCTTGATATTAAAATCTAAGTTAACAACTTGATTGGAATTAATACTATTGCTACCACTTATTATGTGCATATTTATTGCACAAGAGCCCAAATGTCTATTCTTGAAAGACAGATTCAGTGCATAATCTCAAAGATAGTCTTGGCTAAAACTGGTGAGGACAAGATGGGAACTGAAGGCTAAGTGGAAATTAAAATGGAGGAAGTTTAATGAAGGTCTCTAGTCTTTGCTGCTTGTCAGAACAAACTCCCCAGAACAGAACTTTGTTTTAAAGACATGTTGTGTTGTCCTTGTATGTGGAAGTGGACTTGTTCTCCCACAATGAAGTGCCTTAAGCACACAGTTTTGACTTCCATAGCTCAATGGGAATAGCTCATTTTCAAATCCTGTTTTCAAACTGCAGCACTTCAGCCTGTCTCTGTTCACAAATAAGGAATTAATAGTGACACTAAAAGCATCAGTGTATTTATTATTATTACTTAAGGGGAAGCAAGTGGCCTCTGATCCATAATCTTAAATCACTTAAACATGAGAGCTCTCCTCTGACAGCTGGGATGATACATGTAATACATGCATAGGGAAGCTTATCTCTGCTGTAGCAATGCCTCAAACAAGATAAAATATTTTTTTTAATGTTTAATACTACATGTTTTGTTCTTATTTTGATAATGAGCAGAGCTAAACACATGACAAACATAAGAAGCCCCCATGTCTTTCATTCAGCAGAACCTGTTTCTTTGAGAGGAAAAACAAGAACCCATACACTCTCTGTACATGACCATTTTTAAGCAGCTGAACAAAACCTTTACAATAATAATTTGATACATGAAGCACGCACTGAATTCTAATCTCTTAGTTTTTATTGAAATCTCTAGGCAGCAAATGAAAAATTTATAGCTATTAGCTCTTCTATAAGAAATAGGTCATTTTACATGAAAGCCTAACAAGTATTAACTAACATGCAGATGTCTCAAGGTCTCATCTTATGATAATGTTCTGAAATGTCAGTAAAACCCAAAGATTTTCGCTTCTTGACCTCTATGCTGTTGTATGGCTTAAGATATGCTCAGAAAGCAATTAAATAAATGTCTATCATATTTTAATAGTTCCTTCAGGAAAGCCATAACTTGAAAAGAGAGAGAAAGCATCTATTTAGTCTCAACCCAATCATCAATGGCAATTCAATTAATGAGAGCTAATTCCACATTGCAATGACTGAAATGAAAATAATGGGAAAATCACACAGTATCAAAATATTCACTGCTGGCTCACTAAGCTTTCCTACAGGAGAGATGGGTTTATGGTAAATAGACCCAGGTTGTTGCTTTAAAAATATTAATCTACAGAAGGACAGTGTAGTTTAGTTGTGTTTGATGTTAATAATATCTTGAAGAGCTGTTGTAATAATTAGTGACACCCTGAGATAAATAGGGGAATCAGTCTGCCATTCCTTTGGTGTCCCATCACATTGAGATGTCTATGAGTGCTGGATTTCCTCATGGATGACCGGGGTAGAAGGCTTCCAAGCTTCATGGCCAAAGAGAACTTCTACAAAATTAGGTGTGACAGCTGCGTACAATTCCCAGCTGAAAAGGGAAGGTAAAAAACATTTGGACAAGTATTTTTGTTTCGTTGTAGAGGCGAGGTTGTTGGTCGTTCCTTGCAGATCGGGACGAGGTGAACAAGATGTCGTCCCTCACAGAGCTGAGCTAGGACCAGGTACAGTTTGCAATCCACGGTTCTTTGGAGAGCGGGATGCAGGAGAGACAATCAGGGTCTCACTGTTCTTCACACGGGTCCAGGAGTGGGGCCTGTGCACCAGTGGGGCTTTCTGTTGCACCTTAATAGATGGTATGGCTTCTTATTTACCTTCTGTATGTACTGTGTGAAGCTGGAAAAGATCATCTACAATTATCTCTGCCTCTTGGATATGTTCATTTTGGGATTGATGCAGATTAAACTATGAATTTATCATTATTGAGGACGTGTCAAGGTTGTACATCATGGCTGTGGAGCCATTCATGAGGTTGTTTTCTGGGGCAGTGGATGGATCAGGCATTTTCCTGAGCACTGCCAACAAGGGGATGTAGCTGACTATAGGGGCTATCAGTTCCAGAGATCACATCTGGTCTTCTCCAGATGTGTTTTCTTAATGCTTTCACCCTTAATACTGCATTTTAGGAAGGAAAAGCACCTCCAAGAAAAGCATAAAATAAACCAAGCCACTAATTGACTTCATTCTTCCAGGGTTGCCCTTTGTGACAGAATTTGCCCATCTAAAAACTGTTGTGACTTGATGTACACCATATTTTTCTTGCTGTTTGGTTTTCTTTCTTGTCTTCTTTTTTATCTAAAAAGTTGATTTAAATGAAAGAATTCTCTGTAGTCTGCTATCCTTTCCCTCATTATGTGATCTTGTGATGATTGTGTTTGGGACAGATAATACAGCAAAATTGTTCTTAGACTTCTGCAGCCCTCTGGGATCTGCTGCTTTGAGTAAATGATGTATTTAACTAGGATTGCACAGCATTAGACAAACCAACATGCTCAGGTGAACCCCTTGATTCCTTAAAATACATGGTGATGCTTCTCTTCCCCTGTTTTTCATACCTTGACCCATATTCTCTCTGTATTGACAATGCCAAATATCCAGTTTATAGCAATTTTTAATGTCTATAATACTTTTTACTCAGTTAAAAAAATGGCTAATTCTGTTATTGTACCACTAAATCTAACCTTTTGGATCACTGCTTGAGATCATTTGCTGTGAACACAAAACCAAACTGAACACTGCTTGTGAGTCTTGATTTTCAAATCTTGGTTTCTGAGCTTTTTGTAGAATTAAAATGGAGCACACCATTGTAACTGAAATTCAATTCTTAGTGCCAAGAAATTCAGTGATGTATTAAAGATTGCCCTAATTCATGTAGGGTTAATAACTGCTCAGTGCCATACATCATCTTTGTGAATTACAAAATGACTTGATTATTACAGGAAAGTGTTCTGTGATTTGCCCATCAGCTATTTTCTTACCTTTGTCACTTTGGCATCTGTCCACTGCCAAATGAAAATTTTTAGCCAGACTTGTAAAATAATGTAACACTCAAATGAGCCAAATCCTTCTAAAAATCACTTGGTCAGATGTTTAGAGGATATTGTGGTTTTTTGGAAGGAACTGACATTGATTATGACTGATGAGTATGTCTGAAAACCCAGAGTTTCTTACTCCACAAAATTTCTCCGAATTCTCTGTGGCTTATAATTTGGAATTTGTTGGAAATTTGTTGGAAATTGGAGGAAACTGTTGTTAGAGCTGACATTTTTTTAGTATCTCCAATATTTCCTATCTTTATTCATTTAGGAAACCATTCATGGTATTCCACTACTAATACTAAAGTCTTTGCTTGAATATCCCATAGCTACAACCCTGAGAAAGTAAGAATTCTGTGTACAGAAGGAGACTTGCAAATAGCTAGGATTCATAATTCACTGCCCCCTGTCCTTTTTGTTAACAGGTCTTAACAGCCTCTTTGATATTTGCTCAGACTTCCTACAATGTTTTCCAGCTGGGAAAATTAAAAAAAAAAATCCTTAAACCCATCCTAAGATATTGTTTGGACTCAGTCTTCATCTGTACCATTTTTGTTTCAATTCATTTGCTTTTCATTGAGTTCTTCATGATCTCTGCTCCCTCTAGAGTTCTTTGAGCTGTTCAGGGGGCTTATCTTAAATGCCCTGAGCGTGCTGAGGAAATGGATGGGGGAGGAAAATAAACCTCAGTTGGAACCTCCTCGGGGATTTTATTCCCTCTTTACAGATCCCAAGCTGAAATGATAGTCAGAAGTTTTGTACCACTTCCCTCTGAGTCTTCCATAGCTGATTACTGTCTTTCCCAACCTCTATCAGCAACCACAAGGTTTTCAATCACCACCAGCTTATTACATATGTGACAGGGTACTCTGGAGATGACTGTGGTGTTGAATCTCTGCATTGAGTGTCATCATGGCAGGGGGGTTGGAAATCAATGATCTTTAAGGTCCCTTCCAACCCAAACTATTCTATGATTCTATGTTTGAATGTGTGTCAGATGGGTTCCAGTTGATGATGGCAGAGCTCAGCAATTGTCTTATAATAACTTTGAAGAGGTGTAATTTTCTGTGTGGGGAAGGGAAGTGATTAAATATTATTTTGTGCTTTACTTTGCCCTCTCTTAGCTTTGTTCAGGACTTTAAGGATATATGTACTGTTCATGTGTGGCATGGAGCCTTGCTCCTAGAAAAATAGGTTATACAGACAAGATTTTCCTCTGTGTAGAAATTTACTTTCTCCTCTGATTTTTCATTGCAACATATCAGATTCTGTTCCTTCATGCTGCTTGGATGCAGATGGGAAAGCTGATTGTGAAGTCTGTGGCTACAACACTTATTTCAGAGCAACTTCTGCAGCAGCTCAGGCATGTGGTCCCTGCAGACTCTCTGCTCCAAGTTATGTGCTCCAATACCAACAGTTAGTAAAGCATTGCAGTCAGCAACCTTAATATCCTGCCTAGCTTATAAACTGCAGGTTTCACTAAGAAAGGTCTTGAAATCTCTAAGGAAATTTCCTCTTCAGAAATTTGTCTTTCTGGTTTTTGACAGGCTGCTGAAAGAATACACAAATGTCCCAGATGAACTTTGGCTCTACTGACATGAAAAAATTAGAGGCATTTCAGCAAAACAATTTATTTTTACAGGATAATCCTACCCCTTAAATTGAATTTCTCTTTTCCACCCATGTGTGTGCTTTTGTACACTATGTGGGCTAGTGTGTGACTATGTTGCTACTGCTTTGTGTTGTCTTAGTTGCATGCTGCTTTAAAAATGCTGAGATCTCAGTAATAGCATTTCACAGTAAGAGTGTTGAAGTCTTGTTTATCAATAAGAGATCTTTTTCAGAAGAACATTTATCTGAAGTGTTCATTTTCTTATTTTCTGCTCTTAGAATCTTTAGACTGCTTATCATTAGCTTCCAAATGCTTCTGTGTGATCCTTTATCCCATTATGTGTCTTCTTTGGAAGCAGGAAAATTACTCCATACTGTAATCTGTGTCACCAGCAGCCCCTAATAGAGAAGCTGGTGGCATATGTGAGACTCCTTCTGAATTCATAATGCTGGCATTTGTAAACACATCAGTGTCAAATTCTGTGCTTGGACCATGTAGTAAATACTTATCTGAACACTGAGACCTCTGTGTTTATTCTGTTTTCCCCTCTATGTGTAGCTGCATTTAGCTACAGTGCCTGTAGCTCCTTTGCCAAATTATTTTTTATTCAATATTTCTTTTAGTTGTCATCTGTTTCATTCACTTGCAGTGTAGCAAATGAGAAAACTGAAAGAAAAAGTGGTTGTTCCTGGCTAACTCTTGGATCATTACTCATTTACTTCTGTACTACTTGATAAGTGAAGTCCTCATATATCTCCTTACAGTAATATATCGTTAGGAGAATCATTTTATCATCAGAAAATCCCTGTATTACACTTTCTAAGACTGACTTTTTCTGTGCAATGTATTTTTTTCTGTCTTTTCATATTACAGTGTGTGATGATAGAAACATTTGGTCTATAAAAGGAATAACACTTTGAGAGCTCACTTTTAATACTTTGTATTTAACTTTATATTTGTGAGGAACTATATGCTGCTTGGCATTCAAGTGGCTTTTATTCTTGAGGGATGCAATTAATCTACATTCCATAATACAGAGGATCCTGGAACATCTTTGAATCTTTGCAATAGTTTAAACAGTTCCTGCAGTTTGGAAGCTTAAAAATTGGAAATCAGTCATGTATGAATACACACATTTTTCTTAAGAGCAGTGTTTGAGAATTCATACCTCATGGCCTTGTTAAGTCAAAAGCACTTACATTGCTCTAAGTAGTAAAGGGACATAAAAAAAACTTCAAACCATGATTTATGCCCAAGAGTAGATAAAAATTTTAAAATCATCAGTCACGATGCAAAAAAAAGCAGATTTTTTTCATTAAATTACAATTAAGAAAAAGAAAGATGGCAAGTTTCTATTTTCTATAATAAAGATGGGCTTTCTGTTTGATCCAGAAGTAAAGCTGAAGTGAAAAAATCACTCAGAAGTAATTTTTGAGAAACTAAAGTTATTAGTTATTTTTAGTTGTAAATAGAATGACTCAGGTAAGTTTGTAAAATAGACATTTAGTCCTAATAAAATTATTAAAATGTGATGTGGAACTCAGACACTGACTCAGACAAGGCATTATTAGTAATGCAAATGCTGGTTTATGGAGAATAGGTCTTATCAAATCTATTATTAATTTTTATTATAAAACAGAGTTATGCAGATTATTTTGATGTGTTCTGTACATTTTGCTACAGAAAAATAGTATTAAGGCAAATTGACTTATTTTTTGATAAGTCAAATGAGAACTAATTATTTAGGAAACTGGTTTTGAGTGAGAAAACCTCATACTATGGGGAATTTTCCAAAGGCACAAGAAGCATATTTCTTGTTTATTCAAGATGAGATAAAAAATGGACCTGGCCATATTCTCTAAGCACCTACACGTGGAAGAGATTTCCAGTGATCCAGATCTTTGTCAGAGCAAGATTTGCTGGCTAATGGCTGAAAATAAAAAACAAATCAGTTCAGAAACATCACATTTTAAAAGAGAGAGTGGCTGTACCTTGGAACAACTGTGTTATATAATTTTAAAATATTAAATCAAGGCATTCTAGACTGTGTTTTAACAGGTATTTTGGGATTGATATGAAAATTAAGAGAGCAACTATGGTTGCAGTAGCCCCTTCTGGCCTCAAAGATGGTCATAGCACAGGGAACAGGAGAATAAATTCTGCTTCAGCTTTTGCAGTTATTATACCTTTAACTGCAAAGAAACTTAAAACTGTTGAAATTAGAAAGGAACTAAATATTATTATAAAACTAGAAATTGTTTACTATTTTGCCATTCTATACTTTAGGACCTGTAGTAATACTTATCAAACTTAGGTTTTATAATCCTTCTGCATTAAACAGAAATGAAAATCCTGGCTTTACTTCAATATTAACGTCACCATTTGCCTCAGAGCTTAGTCAGGCTTACCATAGTCTGCTAAAATTCAATGGCAGGCAACACATTGACCCAACATCCCTGCCTCTGTGTCACACTGCAGAGCAAGCTGCCAGAATAATTCTATAGCATGAGAAATTAATCAATACCATTCATCTACATTCCACTTCATATGAGACTTAACAGATTTTTCTTAATCTCTTGCTCTTTCCTATTAATTATCCCAGGAAAACTCTGTAATAAGTTTTATACTTCCAGCCTAGACACTCCTATGATTCTATATTTCTCACTTCAGTTGACTACCATGCATTATAGGGTTTTAAATGTGTTTAGGAGGATGGGCAGATATTAAACACAGAGTTTACAAACCTACCAAGACCCTCAGGTTTTCACTTTCTTTCTCTGGGTGTATTTATGTTACTATTTTGATAGGGAAATCTAATCAAGGTAAGAAATGAATTTAAGTTCTTATTTAATTGATCTGCTATAAAGCCAACTTTGTGTTCACAGGGAGGTGTTTCACTCACCTTCTCTTTCCATTCCATATGGTGGTTTCATAATACTTTCTTTTGCTCTGATCTCAAGCTCTTTGGATTTTTCTAGTCTGTAAGCCCTTCAGGGCAGGTTATTTATTATATATCTGTACAGCACTGAAACTAACCCCCAGATGTGTTTGGATACTCATTGGTAAGTAGTCTTCTACATCAAGACTAGGTTTTTTTTCTGGATGTGAGGAAAATATGGCATTCTCTGTTATGAATGGTGTGTCTTTGCATGTCTTCAAGCTCCTTCAGCTTTGAGCATGTGTTCTGTGCAGAGACTGAGCGTAGCAGCGGGTGGATGGTCTGAGCACCAAGTTTGGAGGGTTAACCACAAACAGGGCCATCTGCAGTACTGGAAAACAAGTGTGGAATCTGCTAGCAGTGAGAACAGTGTAACAGAATAGTCCCTTCTTCCACATCACCCTTTCAGTGGCAGTGAAAGCAGTAGACAGGTAGAAAAAGACTACCTCAATTCAAGATAAAACTCCCACCACAAGCTTTATGAAATAACTGGATGGATGTGTGTATCTTAAGATCCACCCAGGTGAATCTTGAGATCCATCCATCCAGTTATTTTATGAAATGCCTGGTGGCTCAGTGCCATATCCCCAGCTGATTATTTTTCATCTTTCTTTTCTTCAGGTTCTCTCAATCTGCCCAAAGGACATGAGAGCAGATATTTGTGTGCACCTAAACCGGAAAGTGTTTAATGAGCACCCTGCCTTCCGTCTGGCCAGCGATGGCTGCCTGCGAGCCCTGGCTGTGGAGTTTCAGACCATCCATTGTGCCCCAGGGGACCTCATCTATCACGCTGGGGAAAGTGTTGATGCTCTTTGCTTTGTGGTCTCAGGATCCCTAGAAGTCATCCAGGATGATGAAGTGGTGGCTATTTTAGGTACTGTGATTTCTATTGCTATGCCAGTGGTTTGGATGTATTTACCTTCTGCTTGGCTTTGAATATTAACTAGACTTGCCTACCATCATCTGGGACCACAGGAGGCTAGTGATTGTCATAACATGGAGATGCTGTTTCTCCAGAGATACTGCTCTAGAAGCAAACCCTTCATCTTTTATACCACTGGGAATGCTCATTCTGCCCAGAATGGATCAGTGGTCACAGTTACAGTGTCTCTGAGCAGAAGAGAATGGCATCTATGTGTTTGACATATTTAAAATAACCTGGGAGAGGAAATACACATTGTTTTATATTAGACTCTCAGGAGGATTTCCACATCAGTCTTTTCACTGGGATTTTCATTTGTCTTGTTATTCTTGCTCAGAATAACACCTGCAGACAGTCTCTACAAGGAAGCAGAATTGTCACTTGTAGTGAACTGACTTTGCAGAACATAAATAGAATCATAGAATA
>VZTY01003237.1:0-40830 GCA_013400935.1 Turnix velox
TTATTTTTATTATTTATTTATTTATGCTAATTTATTTGAACCCTATCTTATTTAAGCTAAATGCTCCATGTAGCACCTTTTAAGATTGTTTTTTCTCATCCTGTGATCTCTGGTTCTGCAAAACAATTTCATAACTGCCAAAGCTGTTACTGTATTTCTCCTCTGCTTTCCCTCTGGGCTCCTCTGAGCCACCCCAAGGATGACAGTCTTGCCTCCAAGATCATGGATACTAGGCCTATAATCTTGGATCTTCTACACTGGTTTCTCTCAAAACGATCCTGTCTTTTTTTAATTTGAGCTGAGATGTTACCAGTGACAAACAAAGCAGAATGTACCTTTCACACATCTCCTTTTTTCACGTGTCCTGCTGTGAAGTTTTATTTTCTGAACAGTGCAACATTACTTATGACTCGTCATACATACCTACATGCTCATGCATCCCACAGCCTTTACTAAAAGGCATCTTCTTAGTTCACCATTTCATATTCATACAATGAATTTTACTCCCCAAAGTAATTTTGAATTCCAATTGTGTCCTCCAGTATATGCCCTGCTCATGGGGGCTACAATGTCTAGTGTCCAAATTATTAAATATTGAATAATACCAGACCAGGGTGAAATCCTAGCACAGATTTACTTGTCCTTTTCTCTACAAGTACAGTTTTCCAGTCAGTTGTACAACAATTTCAGTGGTTTCAATGAAGGTGTTCGCTTAACTTGTTTATGAGACCCTGGGAAGCAAAGTCAAAAGCAGTGTTGCAGCTAGTATAAAGAAACCTACTGCTTCTTTTCTCATTTCCTTTCTATAAATGATATTCACCTTCTTTTTGCCCTTAGCAGTGAACCACTTTTTTTCTTGCCTTCATGTTCTAGCAAATGTTCTTTCAAGGTTTTTTATTTCTGTTCTTTTTTCTTGTTACCTCCTGTGTTAATTCTGTTTTATTCCACGCTTTGGACTTTCTGATTTTGCCCTTGTAGGTTTATACTAGTCTTACATATATCTTCTTAGTAAGTTGACCTACTTTTCACACTGAATAATTTTCATGTCACTGAAAAACTCCTGAGTTAGCAGGAGTTTTTCTTACTATACTTCCCATATCTCCTCCATATGAAATAATCTGTGTTTGTCTTTTTCAGGCTGCCTTTTTAAGAATTTCCTTTAAACTCCCTTTTTCCTCCTGCCTTGCTTCTCTCTCAGTTCTCCAAGTTGAGTGATGCTCCCTTATTCAATTCTTCATTTTTATTTTGCTGCTTTCCTTTCTGCTTTTGCTAGATGTTGGGAACACCATTTTTTATGATCCCAGTCACAGGGTTTGCCTTCTCCATTCACTGTCTGGACCAACTTCTCTTTGTTTGGCAGAAACAAGATCCGAAGGAGCTTTTCCCTCTCTGAGGACCAGATAGTAATCTCCATTGCAGCAGGGCTGCTTTCCCTCCTCTTTCACACTCAAAGACTTTCAACAGCTCTGTTGCCTCCAAAGGCTAGTGTTCACTGCAGTCGTATACAATCTTTATGCACACCTTAGAAATGTGCCTCTTCTTCCCCTCCCCCTCAAATAAATAATAAAATAAATTAAGTAATAAAATGTATATATACATATAAACTTTATTATATATTATATACACTTATATACCCCACTATTGCCTCCTTGCTGAGAAACTGTTCCTGGTGGGGGGGATTTAGTGTCCTGCTTTCAAGATGTGCATTATTCACCTCAGTCTGTGCCTGATAACATTTTCACTTTTCTGTGTGGGATGAATTCTGTCTTTCTTCAGATGTTATTGCCTCCTTGCTGAGAAACTGCAGTTGTTGCTGAGTTTTGTCTCCACTGTGTCCTCTCCAGATGCTGGTCCTTGTCACAGGTTTTGCCCTCAGCTGGAGAAGCTGGATAGGGTCATCATCACGCCTCCTCTCATAGTCCTGCACCAAAGTACCTGCTCTCAGCTTTCTCAGGGGCTAATTTAATGGGAGAGGTTTACTAACAGCTCAAATATAGGCTCTTAACAGATACAGCGACCTTCTGGGATGTCGGGTTAAATCTGCAAAAGGATGTCTCTGTCACTTTCAGCCTCTTTCCTTGGCAGACTGCTGGTTTTGCACATCTCAGACTAATAAAGAATGACTGTCCTCAAACCTTACTATTGATGATTCCTCATTTGGTACCAAGGGTGAGACTGGATAGCTATGCCCATTGTGCAGAAGAATCTTGTTAAAATGCAACAATGCATTAACAATGTAACTGCATAGCACTCTCCCAGTTTTCATTAACACAGGATGACAATGGTCATGTCACTAGTATTTTGAAAACAGGGCACAGTTCTATGACCCCAGTCCAGCAGGATCTCTAACTATAAACACAAGTCACCCCAGCTGAGCTACCAAAGCCAAAAATAAATGCCTAAACAGTGATCTTATGCTTATTGTTCATCTGAGTCTAGAAAAATGTCAATATTCTAGAAATACTGTTTTTTAAAAAAGTAATCCTAATCTGTGTTGCTAAATACCCTGAAAGCCATATGTGAGAACAAAGCTGTTCTTATTGCCAAGTCTGAATTTAATTCCAATTTACAAAGTGTTTGTCCTGGGTTCAGTTGGGATGGAGTTGCCTTTTTTATTAGAAGCATAGAGCTGTTCTGTGTTCAGCTGGTGATAGCACATTAATGATTTTGGCTGTTGCTCAGTGATCAAGGCCTTTTCTTCTCTTCCCATCACCTGCTGGTGAGGGCTGGAGGCAAACAAGAAGCTGTGAGGGGACACAGCTGGGACAACTGACCTCAACTGAACAAAGGGATATCCCATTATATATAAAAAGCTGAGAGAAGAGGACAGAAGGTAGGGATGTTCAGAGTTACAATGTTTTTATCTTCCTAAGTTACTGCTAGGCATGATGGAGTCCTGCTTTCCTGGAGATGGCTGAGCAATTGAAGTAGTAAATTAATTGCTAGTTTTGTTTCACTTGCATGTGTATTTTATCCTCTGCTTTCTTCGACTATCCTTATCCCTGCCTATGAGTTTTCCTCCCTTTTACTCTTCAGATTCTCTTCCTCATCACAACTGGGGACAATGAGCAAGTGGCTGCATGGTTCTAGTCCCTGACTGCAATTAACTCAACAGTATTAAACAGTTTTTCTATTTGACTTTATTTCTGAAGACCTCAGATTATTTGAGAATCCAAACTTTGATTAAAAGCTGAGAAATTCCTTATTATTGCAGAGAGAAGCTTGGAAATGTGCACCTTCATAGTCCAGCAGCAACATAGCAGATTGAAGGAATTAGGAGTTGTCTTTTTTTAAAAAATCCTTTTATTTGAAAATGAAGTCTATGACTAATTATTTTGAATTGTTTGGACTTTACACAGTGCCAAGTATGTGTGGTAATGATTTCCTGATAGATATCTGGTCCCTAGGTTCATGAAGGATATCTGAATTGTTCCATTTTGTTTTCTTACCTACAACAAAAAGAGAAATAAAGGAAAAGCTATGAATAATCCAGCCAAATGTCGGCATCATGAAGTCAAATTCATCTTGGTACAGTACCTTAAATTAGGTTTAGTTTTCTGAGCAGAGAAAGCAGTTAATAGACAGAGGCTTCCTTTTTGTTTCAGTGAAAACAGTAATGAACCTCACAAGCAAACAGGCAGCCCATGAACTCCATGTGGAGCTCTAAGGTCTAGTGTCTTTAAGATAAATACTACCACTTATTAATTGCAGAGTAGGATTTTGGATGGAGAATAAGACTCTACTTATTTACATTCCCATGAATGCCTATTGTTCCATGTGGAAAAGAACACAACAGAGAAAGAGGAACTGGCTGTTTCTGTCTCTGCCCTGCTTGGCTGGAAGGAGGCCATGAAGCATGAGGAACAGGCCAGTCCCTCACAATAGATTGAGCAGAGCAGATAGCAAGGAGGAACCTTGGGAGAAATTGCATGTTCCAAGTGGATGGAGCTGAGGGTTCTCTCATGTGCCCTGCATGTGACAGTGCTGCCCATAGCTGGGCACAACTATAACAAAAAATCTTGACACTCCAGCAGCTTCAGCAGCTGTTTAAACGGGTGAGTACTACAAAGTACTCACAATACAGTTGTAGCTTTCACTGGGACTTAGCAGCTCAATACATGGAGAAGCACCAACTTGCTGTGATAAACCAGCTCTCCCAAAAAGAACTGCTCTGTATGTATTGATTATATTTGGAGTAATAGCACAGATTTCTTATGGCCCAGGATTCCTCTCATGAGCAAAGGATCCTAATGCTTTTCTTCTTTCACACTGGTCTGTCTCCACCGACAGTGGAGTTGTTTCCTATGGATCTTACCAGTAATGTCCAGTTTTGGGTACAACATCTCCTTTGGCAGCAACCAAATCCCACCACTTCCAGCACCAAGAACTGCCTTTTGCTGCTGGGTGATTCTTGTTTGGGCCAAAGCAAACATTGAGCAATCTGGTCGAGTGGGAGGTGTCCCTGCCCATGGCAGGGGGGTTGGAACTAGATGATCTTTAAGATCCCTTCCAACCCAAATCATTCGATGATTACCAAAGTACAGGTCCTAACAACTCAGGATATTCACCAAAAAGTGCAATTTGCCATATAGCCTGCCCCTCCGTTATCAGCCTCTTGGATCTCTGCTGACCATCTGGGGTCACTGTGGGTACCAAAAATTGACGTTAAGACTGCTGGGTTTTTTGTATGTTTTTTTGGGTTTGTTTTTTTCAAAGATATGGAGGCAAAATGCTGGAAGTCAAAACTTACACCACTTGGCAAACTGAGCTAAAGTCTCTGAACAGCTGTGCAGGCTGCTGCTGAGCACTAGGAAGTAGTTAATAGTGAGTCTGAATTCAGTTTGTGTTTCAAAAGACCATTTGCATGCATCATTCAGAAACACTGGTTCATTTAATGTGGTGACTAGCAAATTTCTGCTAGGTTGGAGTTTAGTATTTTACCTTCTTAACAATTGCACTAAGTACAGGAAAGCAAGAGGAGAATTTTTTTTACATGTTGGAAGATGATTTTTCATATATTGATGAGAAAATTATATTTTCACCTACAGTATTGCTGATGCCTCTGTACCCCATAGTTGAGCTCTCATGTGCAGGGCTACAAGAATCAAGTGGTTTCTTTGGTCCACTTCAAGCTAAAGCTGAAACATGAACACCTTTCTCCATCCTCACTTGCTGAGACAGCAGGGACATCAACATGGCCGCTGCAGGGAGTGGATGGCAGTGCATCTCCCTGTTGTGGGCACAGATGCTGCAGGCAAGTTCGACAGGGATGCTGTCATTTAGCACTACTGGCCTCCTCACTTTCCCCCCTCCAGAAGCACCAACGGATGCAGAGAGGTAAAGCTGCTGCATCCAGACTCAAACAAACACAAGAAGTCTCTGGGGAGAAAGACAAATCCCTTCTGCATCCTAAATTTAGCACTTCTAAATAAAAAAGGTTTATACTGCAGTGCCTTTTTTCTTCTCTAAGATGTAGCTCTTAACAGATGGTGGTGAATGGCTTGGAATTGAGCAGCATTCTGCTGCAGTTCTTAGATGCCTATTTACAGCACTGTGCTCAGGGTTGCATCTTCACCATTCACAGTTACTGGAAGGTAATTTTTAGCTGCTCGACTTGTTATTGCCAAAATTGACTTCAGCTATAGATGCTGTTTCTTCCAAACTGTCAGATGTCCACATTTCTACAAGACTGCCCATTGGCAAGGACTGAGTGATGACAGCTCAGAAGTGTCACACTGAGTTCAAGTTTGTGATTTACCTATGAAGGATGACAAAGATGAAAAAGTGTTTCAAGAATGGCACATCCGGCAAACTCTTAAGGGAATAGATGAAACACTGGAAAAGTCATTATAGTGAGCAAAATACCTATGGCAGGCTAACCCCTCCTCAGACTTCCCATGGGGAGCCCATGCCATGAGCTAGCAGGTGAAAACTTGCCTTTTCCATGAGTGGATGTCATCACCAGAAGGACATATAGATCCTCAGGAAGAGGAATAATCTTCCATTTGGTCTCCTTCGCTGTAAATGGTTTATATACCCATACAGTTTTTCTTGTTTAAATAATATCTCTTATTAGTTTAAGTAAACAGGTAACAAGGTTCTGCCTTTTGATTGTGAGAAATAGAAATAAAGCTGGATTGCACTTTGAATGGCACCTTGCGTTCTGGCGGTATGTTAAATCAGAGGTCCCACTCAGATGCATGCCTTCATTTTACCTTTAGGATAATAAAAATTTTCTGCCTTCTCAATGACTCCCAGATGATTACTGTAGTATTTCAGGTAGCCAGTTTGCCATGGGCATCTGCTTACAAGTGTCAAACCTGAATGGTCCATGCAGGATGGAAGTATCTCTTTGGTCAGGCAGTGGAGGCACATGCTTTGATAGGCAGAGCATGCATGGTTCTTATTGTTGTGTGATCTGCATGATGACCTATTTGCACCCTGGAACTAGGGATTTTTTGTTAGACAGAACTTTCAGATAGCTCTCATAGGCCATAATGCTCCTAAATGTCTGAAGATTTGCTGGGAGACCAGCTATGAGCTGGCTACAGGGCATTTGTTGCCCTGCAGTAAGGAGAGCCAGAGGGATGAGTCACAACTGCATCTGCTGAAGCTGCAGCTCATGTAAGGCCAAACCTGACCTGCTTCTCACTTGCATGATTTGTGTGCTATGACGTGCTCAAGGGTACTGAGCTTGTGTTCATCATCAAGGGGGAGAACAGATGAGTGCTTGGAAGACCCCAGTCCCTCCAGTGCTGCTGGAAACAGACACTTACACAGCCAGTAGACAGTCTGAACCCAGCTCTCCTACAGTGTGGGTGTGAGGGTTTGACCCCAGACTTCAGCTGTAGCCCTGAGCAACAATCACACAACTGGCTTCAGAGCTCATGGCCTTGCTTTCAAACCTGCTCTTAATTTTGTAAATTAATTTTACAAAATAAATTGGTCTCTTCCAATCCCTGATATTCTGTGATTCTGTGAACTAGTTCCTCACCCTTCCTGGGGCATGCTCAACTTCATCAGTAATACTTTACATTGAAATGAGCTATGTTTTCTCTGACAGTCCTCTAAAAGCAGAGGAGAAAGGATTCGGGCATTTCTTTTGCCCAAACTAGCAAGAACTGCTTGTGGAAACTGATAAATTTTGCTTAACAGCCAAAGGAGGAATGCTAATGATTCAGTACGTCAAGTTAAGTGGAGCAAATCAGGGAGGTTTGGGCCAGTTGGTAATTTTTCCTAGGGAAGAAGCAGAAACCAAAAGTACCCAATTTAGGGAAGAGAAGATAGTGAATACAGAAAAGCAAATTCACTCCTCCTCCTTCATAACAAAGTCCTGGAGACAGAGGTGGGATTTTTGCCAGATACACGTAACAGGATCTGTACAGTACTGTGATGTACAGATTCTTTACACCAAATATTTCCCTCTTGTTTCTTTAGTTATGACTAGACTGACATACANATTCTGTGATTCTGTGAACTAGTTCCTCACCCTTCCTGGGGCATGCTCAACTTCATCAGTAATACTTTACATTGAAATGAGCTATGTTTTCTCTGACAGTCCTCTAAAAGCAGAGGAGAAAGGATTCGGGCATTTCTTTTGCCCAAACTAGCAAGAACTGCTTGTGGAAACTGATAAATTTTGCTTAACAGCCAAAGGAGGAATGCTAATGATTCAGTACGTCAAGTTAAGTGGAGCAAATCAGGGAGGTTTGGGCCAGTTGGTAATTTTTCCTAGGGAAGAAGCAGAAACCAAAAGTACCCAATTTAGGGAAGAGAAGATAGTGAATACAGAAAAGCAAATTCACTCCTCCTCCTTCATAACAAAGTCCTGGAAACAGAGGTGGGATTTTTGCCAGATACACATAACAGGATCTGTACAATACTGTGATGTACAGATTCTTTACACCAAATATTTCCCTCTTGTTTCTTTAGTTATGACTAGACTGACATACATCAAATGGCACTAAGGATTTACTACCTTCGTTTTGTTTTGGTTTTTTCTTTTTAGCATTGCTTGATTTTTTGATTGATGGATGAGAAAACTTATTGAGGGCCAAGAATTAAATAAACACAAGTTATATTTTCAAGAGAAAAGATGAGAAGAGGTAGATCAGCTGGAGCACTTGAGAAAAAAAAAATAGATCAAATGAGTGATAACCCCTGTTAACTGCCGTCAGGGATGCATCTGGGAAAACATAAAGATCAAAAGAAGTACCATTTCTAAGGAAAATATGTATCTTATCAGGATGGATTAGCAGCTTCAATTTGAAATTTTAGATTATAAAATGTTGGCAATTAAAATTGTATTTTCCCCACTAGGATGTCAAATGCTACTCCTTGGAGGCCTGAGTCATGAGGTAATTATTTGAGCCAGTCAGTTTCAGCGAAATTGAGAGCATGAAATAAGCTTTGAGCTCAGCAGAGGCATTAGCTGTTATTGGAGTGTGACTCTAGGTTTGATTCCTCAGTAACCCACTGAATGCAACAAGGAATCAGCAGCCTCCTTCTTTGCAGCTTTTATTATGTTCCCAGTTGCCACCAAGTAATAAGTGATTATGAATCTGTTTTCTGATCTCTTCAAACTTTTCTTATTGGTTGTATGCAGGGAGCCTGTCCTGTGGGCAAGCCAAACCAGCAGGAAGGAGGTTGAACAGTTTCAGGCTGCCAACTCTAACACACATTTATGAAATGTTTTTCTTTACAGGTTGAAAAAACATTTTCAGGTTATTATAATTTGGTTGCACAAAATAAAAAGCATGTATGCTAAGAGGCTACTGCAGGGAAAATATTTTATATGACAAAAGGAGGAACAGTTGTCCATGTAAACTGTCTTGTTAGCTCTTTGTTTTGACAGTGATGGTTTATTAGTTACCTTCCAAAACAGGCCAAGAATTCTTCTGCCTCAGCAGCCAGCTTAGTCTTGCTGCTGATATTGTGGCATCACCAGGGACATGCACTCTTACAAAGGGGCAGCAACACTCTAGATAATCTCCCCTAAACACTCCATGTCCACCATTCAAAAGAGCTAGGCATCAACACTTTGGACATTTCTACAAAACCAGACTCTCCAGTTCCTGAATGTTTATGCTTTGTAGATGTATTTTTAGGGATGGGTAGTGTGGGCTAACAAGGCTAAGAATTCAGGCCATCTGTCTCCTGACCTTTGAAGCACCGACCCTGCAAATCCTTAATTGCAGAAACAACTTCTATTTCTCTGGTTGAGGTACATGCAAACACAATAATTGTAGAGACAAAAATATAAACTATGTGGTTACCAGTTTCAGGCTATGTGCAGAAATAACTTGCAAAAGTCTCTCTGCCTCAGCAGCATATGATGATGCTCTGGTAAAACAGGGAAGGCTAATGATCCTGTCTAATGGCTCAGTTCACAAATCTCTCACATCCCACCTGGAAGGTGTGATTGCTGCATCTGTCTGTGCCCTTGTCTTTTTCTGGGTCTGCTCAATATATGTGGATGACCAAAATATGCCCTCCTCCCCCAAATTAGTAACCTCTGAAATGTCTGGACTGCCTGTAACTTTGAGAAAACACAGCAGACACTCTTTCTCTTCTACTCGACCTGCAGGAATGTACTCAGCTGCTCTGAAAACAAGATCTAGCTATGGATGTTTATTCTGCTCCCTCTTCCCTCCCTTCCTGAGAAGCACAGTGAAAGAAAGACATTCAAGAACAAAAGCTGAAGTAAGTTTTTTTTAAAGTTGCACTGAATTAAACAGCTCTATGTAATATTTAAGAAACAGGAAATATGAAAAGACAGCCATACAAAGGCACAAGCTCACACAGACATATACATTTATTACAATTATTTTATAAATAAATAAGACACTTGCCCAGAGTTAACCTATCATATATTGAAAACAGCATGACGGTATCACTGCTTAGAAAGTGGAGAGCAGGCAGATTGTCCTCCCCTCAGTGCCAGTTGCACCAGCTGTGCAAGAGGGCTTTCTGTAATCCCACATCAAGATAATGCGCTTCTAATCTTACCCTTTAAATGTGACTTCTGAAAAAGGATGCTGCATCCCCTCCCTGTGATTGCATTTTCTGCAAACAACTGCATTCTTCCTTTTCTGCTTCTGAATTATAGTTCTGTATTGTCCCGAAAAAGCCTTGTACTCAGATGAACTTAATTTTCTAATAGAAATTATCATTATTTTACATCAGCAGAGTCAAACATACAATTCCTTCACATGTATAATAGAATTTATCTAAACATATATCACTCCAAATGGAAAATTGATTATAATTTCTTCTTCCACATGCTTGAAAAAACATCCCTCATGGTCTGATGGTAAGATCACTTTACTCTTGTTAAACTGGGATTTTTCTCAGAAGAGGTTAAGTCCCAAACCTGGTTTGCAGTCCTTAATCCGAGGATTAGTCACACTGATTCCACGAATTTCTTACCTACTAATTTGTTTTCTGTTCCGAGGCGATGGCAGCAATACCTTGGGTATTTCAAAATCCCTTTTACCTTCATATTTACACACCTGTGTATCTAAATCTGTATTTCTATGGATGTGTGGAGATCCTGCACCCTCACTGAACTGCATGCACAGGGAGAAGTTGCAGTCAGGATCTGTGGTTACTTCCAGTGGTCGTGAAGCATTCAGAACCTAGGACTCACATATCCCTTGGGTGTCTCATACTTACCTTAATCTCTGTTATTAACAAGAGATGTCCCAAATCTTTGATAGTCCAAGCCTCCAAGCAATACATAAGTGGGCAAGAGGACTGAAGAATAGTAAAGTATTTTCAATCTCAGAAGCCTTTTGAAGTGCTTCCTAATAGCTTCTGAGGTTGTTTCCTCAACATTTTCTATTGTTACATTAGATAGACAAGGCAGCCACTTGTACAGTTTGGGATACTGGGCCCAGTCTTCTGGCTCCATTGCTATCTATTTTCACCTTTTCCCATATTAGGGACTACCCAAAGCACCTTTAAAATATAACATAATATTGATTCTAGAGTCTGACTCCAGTAGCATGGTAAGACAGTGAGGCCAGCCCATCACATAAAACTCTTTGTAGAGAGGTTGAAAATCACTCCCAG
Organism: Turnix velox; assembly: GCA_013400935.1. NCBI lineage: Eukaryota > Metazoa > Chordata > Aves > Charadriiformes > Turnicidae > Turnix > Turnix velox. The sequence continues at coordinate 11,074 of VZTY01003237.1, forward strand.
CCTTTCTTAAGGCTGCAGACTCCTTATATACTAACAGACACAAATGAATCCCCATACAAAACAAAGTACAGATGTTCCCCAGTTAATGTGTATGAACAATGGAAGCCTCTGGTCCCATGGGCAGTTTTTCTTGGGCAGCTTTGGAAAGTATTGCCTGGACCAGGAGCCACAGCAAAGGCAGCCGATCACTGCTGTGATGAGGATTCAGCAGGAAGATGCTGGAGTTCCTCAGAAAACCCTGTTAATTTCTTGAAGTGATTTATTTACACAACCTCCAGATGAGTACACATAACATTGCCTTTGGAAATGATCCATCTCCTCTCTTGGAGCTGAAGGAGAAATTAAAGGCTCTTTTCTGAGGCCATTGCCGCCTGTTAACTTGCTGACAGGTTTGCAGTGGACAATGGCCTCCTGACAGCACATTGCCCCCACAGTCTGCCATACTGACCTGATGCTCGGTGATATCTGTTCAGTCCTGAGCAGGAGCAGCAGTGCCTCAAGTCTCCTGCAGATTCAAGTGCTGGTGTCTGAGCTGGCTCCGCAGCGGAGCCCTTGGTGTTTTCTGTGAGATTTGTATGTCTACTATGGAGTGAATGGGCCATTCAGTAAGTGCTGTTCTTCCTCCTGAAATGATGAGGAAACATGGAGGAATGCAGGAGCCCTCCAGTGAGCCCAGGCCGGATACACATGAGCCAGAGGCCCTGTCAGGGTTGCAGGAAAATGGAAATTTAGCAATAAAAGGGATGCATGAGCCTCCACAAAGACCCAGGGCTAATGCTGGATAGCGATGGGCATGTGTGCCCACAGAGACGCACAGGCACACTGCTTCTCCAGTCTCCACATTTTCCTCAGGGGAGTCCTTCATGTAGCTGGAGCAACCAGAACAAGCATGGCCACTGAGTCTGCTGCCTGGGCTGATCTGGCCAAAGGCCAGCAACAACAAACAGAAGTCAGCAGGGTCCTCACCAAGCTGACCTGGGACACTAGTGCTTTTTGCAGGCTCTTCACAAGGAATATAATGACAGTCTCTGCCTTCTCAGACTTGGAGTAAATTCACAAATGCAGGGGCAACCAAAAGCAATGGGAGACTTTCACTGGGTGTAAAGAAAGAAAGTGCTAATGGAAAGAGCAGGGAGAAAAGGGTTGTGTGAGGTCTGAGACAGAACAAACAGATACAAGTCAGCTGAGCAAGGGAGCAGAGGTTAAACACTGTAAAGAAGACAGAAATAAGGACCGGGAAGACCTTAAAGAAGTGAGATAATGATGAATAGGAGGGAAATGCACGAAGACCTGAGCAAACTGATCTCTGTCCCCTTCCCTGAAGGCTGCTCTATGGTGCAGGGAGTCCACAGTCATCTGTTAAATTCTTAAGAGGGGTAAGGGTCGAAAATACATTCCTCCTCCTTCACACAGATCTGGAGGAGGTTGAAAAGGAAAAATAAAATGAGGGAAAAGCTGTATTGGGAGAATAAATTATCTTGATAGAGGTTGGTATTTTGAAAGTTGCCTGAGGGATTTGTGTTTGTGAGTCTTTCATGATGCAAAAACTGTGGGAGTGGAACAAGGAAGAAATTAAATAAATGGAAGGACACAACAGAAGGGCAAATGTTTTTAAGCAGGAACATTATGTAACTTACATATGCTAGGGAGGATCATTCCTAAATGTTGTAGAATCGGATACAGCAGTCACAGTCCTGAAGGAGCAGGAACACTTGTGAGTCAGCAGTAACATGTCAGGAGAGAATGCATAATTTTTTCCATCCCAGTATGAATCTTAGGGAAGAAATAAGAAAGGACAAAATGTCTCATGCCTTGTGTCCACACAAGAAAATGAAGGGTTGAGTGGATGATGGGGACTTAGATTATGTTGGCCGAATTTTAGGAATGAAAGCCTAGTGTGGAGACACTTCATAAATAAGCATGATGGACATCATGGCTCAGATACTTTGCCTTTCTCAGTCAGCCACACCAAAGGACTGCTTTTGATCTCTGGATGGGATTTGCAGCATCCTAAAGGCAGAAAAAGCATGGTCTGCAAGCAAAGCTTTCTGGAGTTCTGCACATGTTGGCTCCTCTCTGCCATGAGGATTAGCTCCAACACAGTGGCTTCTCCTCACAGATATTGGGCACAGACTGATGATTCCACAAATGCATAACAGGATTGCTATAAATTGCTTCTCTGGGGACTCAGGAGGCCAGTGGCATATAACAGGGGCTGCAAAATCATCATCATAGCAGAAAAAAATCACACTGCATTGGAAGAAGTTATAAATGGAGCAGATAGATTGTTTGGCTATGTTGTGGTCATGGCAACTGCCACATCCAGAGGGACATATCTACCTGCTGCCTCTTCTTGTTCTGCTCAGGCAGAAGTCTCTGAGTTACTGAAGGAGTACCAGAGTATATTAGAATATCTACCTTAATGTTCAGCTGCCTTTTGCAAAATCTGGTCTAGAAATACCATTTAGATGGACTAAAATGGGGCAGGGACCTAAGCATGAGTGAGTTAAACAGGGAAGGAGCAGAGGAAGCTATCATAGACAAAGCAAAAGTAGAAAAAGTGCTATGAGGTGGTAACAAACAGTACACTGGCAAGTTTAAGGAGCTCTAAATAACTGGACTATCTGCTTTGTGTTGCCAGTTGGTGTACATCTTGATTTGGTGTGGGTTTCTAGCTCATAATGTTTCTCTGGTTCATGCAATGGTTGCTTCAGTCAAGAGACTTTCCAGTGCTAGGAAGGTCAAAATATAGGTTCATGAGGTTGAAAAGTTTCTTGAATGCCAGAAGTTTCTTTAGCAAAATGGAGTGAGAGAGCACAAACCACTTCTAGGAAACCTGGTGTTCCAGTGAAATGAGTCCAAAGTACTAAATTTCTCTTTGCAGAAAACAAATCTAAGTTTACAATGGAAGGGTGAAGGAAGTTTATTTATGGAGCAGTTTATTTGGAATAGATGAAACACATGCCTGTCAGCTATTATTTGATAGATGATGGGTTGCTCTTTTAGAAGACCACTCAAGATACCTTCCTAAATGTAAAGTATCACATTGCTTGCTTCACTTTCATTTGATGTCAAGAATTATATTTCTTTTTCCCACCAACATTTCAAATAGCATACAAGCACCTTGTGATTACAGATTAATTTCTTTTTTATGATCTGCAGTGTCAGGACTGCAATTAATCTGTGAGAACAGCTTGCATTAGCCACAAACTCCTTATCTCCACTCCAAAACCCAGTCTGCTATAATGAAGAATTTGTTATGAGTTTCTCAAACATATCTAGCACCTTAGTTTCAGCAGATGGAAAAAGGGTGCTGGAGGACCACATAACCATTGTCTTTCTATATATCACCCAAGGCACTGATGCTATAGGATTTTCCATTACATTATTTGTCAACAAATGTGTTTTAAAAGCAAATGATAAAACTCAAGCAGTATATATTCTTAGTATTTCAGTACTAGTTAGATGATGAACAGTAGCTGAGAAAGATGTGATGTTTTTTGTTACTGACTTAACACTGGTCCTTTAAATGTTAATGGCACACAACACACCAAATATAAGAAAGAAAAGAAAAGCTGGCTGACATGAGAATGTGGCTTCTTTGTTTCAGAATGTAGACCTGCACCCTTGAAAAGCAATGGAAAGAAAGCAGAAAAGACTATACTTCACTCATGCCATCTGCAAATTCTGGCAAAGGATTTGTGCTAGAGGAAGCAACAAATTCTTAAGATTTGGGACAATCTATTTAATGTGTATGAAGCAAGAAACTGATTTTCATGATCCAGTTGAGGACAAAATAAACATGAAGAGATTTACCTATATTTTACAGACATGCTAGTGCCTGTAACACTCCTATTGCTGAAGGTCTCCCGGCACTACCATTTAAGCCTCCAAGGTATATAATAAGCATGACACAAATGATCCTCAGCAGTTACATTATCTTTACAGCTCCAGAGAACAAGCCCTGAACTGGGTCTGATCACTAACATACACATAAGGGAGAGCAGGAGACGTGAAATGGCTGACCAAAACTTATGTACTAGACCGGAAGCCAAACAGAATTAATCTTCATTGCCTGCATTACCTTAGTTCATGTGCTCACTCAACCTCTCTGCAGCTGTAGAATTTTAGTAATCCTACTCTGGAAATTACTTCTCAAGAATTTCCCCCCTAGACCAAAGACTTGGAGCAAAATGTTTACTGCTGCCCTTTCCACTCTGTAGGCAGAAAGGGATGGACATACTAATGGCCAGTTGCAGTCTAGATAAAGCATGCTCAGGTTACAATGTGCCAAGGCTGAGCTGGGTGTAACTTAGACGTCTCAGCTTGAGAAGACTGCAGTGACTGGGCTGCTTCATTAGTCATCCTGTCTCAGTGTACGCAGGCTGTTACTGTCTTCTCCACCACTGCCTTCAGGCAGTGCAAACACGAAGAAGGCCAAAGAATCCAGACATAGAGAACTCTCTCAGCTCATGGTTTTCTTCTAGTACTCCAGAAAAGGGATGGCCCATCCTTGAGGAACTGCAGCCACATGGCTGATCCTCTCCTCAGCCCCTCATAAACTGGATGCTGGATTTGAGAGACTGTGTCAAGGGTTGGCTTGTAGCAAAGACCCTTGGCTGGGCTATGTACTTGAATATCATTTAAACAGTTTGGCAAACTTAGGTACATTCCAAATCTTTCTAAAATACACCAAGGAATGTTCTGGCCATGTAGAGTAACCCTGAAACAGGAGGGCGCAGAAGACCTGGTAAAAGACTCAGGACTGCAAAAGGCAAGTGTCACCGTGTGCACATGTGACATTTAGGAACTTTCAGAAACCTCTGGCCATGACCATGCAAGGCTACTGAAGTAAATAATTGCTTTTAAATCAATAGAACAGCTGATATGAATGGTAGCTTTCAGCTAGTCTGCTCACATTGCTTTGTACTATAATGTGGGACTTCGTATGTCCCAGCACTGTGAGAGCTGGACACAAGCAATCTCTGCAGAATCTCACCTGCTGCACACCCCTGGCAGAAGTTTCTCTCTTCAGGGCCTCCAGCCTGCTGTGTGTCACAGACTGGGAGAAGAGCTGTCCAGTTTGCAGAGATTTGTCAGAACTGGTTTGCATTGTGCCCATACATGCAGTTTCAGTACATGAGAGCATGAGGCAGGGACCAAATCATTATTCTGCATCTACAATGTCTCGGTTACAGAGAGTTGTTTAAATAGCAATTGTTTCAAATGTGACCTTCATGGTGGATACTGCAGCATGAAAAGCACATGATAGCTCTTACATCAATTAAAAATGTTTAAATAGCAGCTTTTAGCTGGAAACATTGGTTTATATCATGGGGATTTTCCTGAGGCTGTTTGTGTTGTTATCTCATCCAATCTTCCTTATTAGACAGCCACATTGCAACTTCCTACTTAGCTGATGAAGTTTCTTAAAATATTTACTCCAAGTGGTGAGAACAGAGCTGATGGGCTGTGTTCTGTCTTTGGTTATTTTTCTATCTTTTCAAACATAGTTTCTGTTCTTCCTCTTTTTATCCATAGTTTGACCCAGATAGCACATAGTCACATCTGACTTGAATTCTGACCCTGTATTATTCAAGTGCCTTAGCTGTTCCCATTAAGTAAAATGATTTAGTTCCAGAGCTCTTGATTAGAGAAAATGAAAAATCAAATAATTTGTCATTGGGTTAGGATGATGATAAGATCCATGACTCTTAAGGAGGAGAATTATTAAAATGTCACATACACCAAGGTGTTTATAATTTTGACAGTCTTACAGCATTCTTCTCTATTAACACAGAATGATACATAATTAAAAAAAAAAACAAAAAAACTTACAATTGAAATTAAAGTTACTGAATGCTCAAGACTTGCATAAATCAAACTAATCCTGGTCAGAAGAACATGAAGTTCAGCATCTACTTGGGAAGAAGAAAATCTGTTATCCTGCTGTCCTCAAGGGACAAGGGCTGCTCAAGCCCCTTGCTGTGACTCTGTAAGATCAGCAATCTCATTCTCTAATCTTTGTCCTTGAAGGGCTGTGGAAGCCCCTACCCTCCCTTTGACTTCCCCAGAGGTGATGGCAAAGTCTTTCCTTATCATACCAAAGCCCCAGATGCCAACACAGTGGCCACCCCAGCCTCTTCTCAGAAGAAAGAACCCCTTGCTAACATGTTTTGTTTAAAGCAGAAGGCTATTTCTGGATGCCACAAAGCTGACTCACTACCCTGAGTTCAAATCTCCAACCACAGAGTTCGGTTCCTTTTACTTTACAGCTTCAGGTTTTTTTCTTCAGAATAAAAGAAGAAGCTTCTGAGCACACGCTGAACATATCCTCATTGTCTTTCCCTCCTGTGCTGACCACAGTCTCAGTGGAAATCTTGTTCTGTGCATATCTGCTTGTGGAGTTTAGAAAAGACTGATCGTTTCCTTCCCCCAGGCTTCGTCCCAGAATTGCAGTTTTCAAGACAAAAGTCTCACAGTCATGAATGAAGGGAGTTCTTCACCCATCCAAAGTCCAATATTCCTTGTTGACATAAAGCCCTACAAACTGTCATCTCATATTGTCTTGCACGCAGGTCTTGGCAATCACCTGTCAGTCCGGGGCTGGAAAGCCTTAATTTTAACAATGTGAGGGATTTCCATGAAAAGCTGTGAGAGCATGCATGGCAGAACTGAATCATATGGAGCTATTCCTTGAAGACCTATTTGCAAAGCACTTTTAATGAGGTTGAATAGCTGATGGTCCTACAGGCCTGCTGGATTGCCAGTTCTGTTGCCCTGCTGTCATGGGCAATCATATAATGTTCTTTATTAAGAAAGATCTACATTTAAATTAATTAATTTTTGCTCATGAGAAACCGAAGCATTTGAGAGACCTGGAGATCTTTTCCAGAGTTCCAGAATAAATTTTATTTACATGCAATTTATAACCATCTGTTTTTTTGCCAAGTACACGCTTCATCCTATATAGCTTGTCTCCCTCCTCTGCACTCATCCCTCAGTATATTTACAATCAGCTGTCATAATCATACTCAGTCTTTATTTTGCCAGGCTGGACAAGTTGTGCTGGTTTAGCGCAACTAAACACATCAACACTGTGGCCCTGTCTATGTCCATTTGTCTTTCAGGTGGTCTTCCTTGTCTGATGTGTCTGATACAGGACAGTGGGCAGCTCAAGAGGAAGTTTCACCTTGGTCTTGTACCATGTTGTAACCCCTTTTTCACTAAGGACATTGCATTCAGGTTGGCTTTTCTCTTTTTGACAGGGACATCACACTGTCAGCCTATTAGTCTTCCTGTAACTCACTAGGAGAACCTGTGTTTGTCTCCTGTTCTGGCATATCCCCTTCACAGTGCATGTGCACATTGGGGGATGCATTTCAGCAAGACTGGTGCTCGCTTTCCCTCTGTTCCAAATATTTTGGGAGTTAGGCACTGAGGTAAGGTTCACACCAGGCAACCTGGCACAGCATGACATAAAGTGGAGAGGAATATGCTTGCATGGAGTAGGGAGATGCCTCCTGGCTGCAGCTTAGCACCTGGACACCCAGGAACAGTAAAATATGCAGAGCTGTTTACAAATTTGAGCAATAATTAATGGCAGCATACATCAAGTTAGCTTTCAGAAAATTAGCCAGCAGAAAAATATTGGTGGGAGAAGGCTCAGAACAGAAATGAGCCCAAGTTTTTTTCCTGAGATCAGGAAAGTAAGCTTAGTTTTAGCTGGTCAGTAAATACAATATTTAAGTTGCATTGACTAGAATCAGACAGAATGAAATAATTTGCAGTTACCTTATTTAGAGTAAGACAATTTCATGTTAGTGACAGTAATTCAAGAATAATAATATAACTTTCTTGTTCCTTGGTAGGTGTAAGGAAGTCAGCATTTCCTTGTATCTTTCTGACAGCAGCTATGCTGCTGTGGAGAAGGAGAGACAAAGACCTGGGCTGGGAGAGTTGTGTTACACAAGAAGGTCAGAAGAATGTGACTTTTCAGGGTAACATAGTGGCTATGAGGAAGGCATTCTCTACTTCCAGGTCCCTGCTCCCTGAATTTATTCTGCACCTTCTATTGGGCAGTCATTTCTATAAAATTTTGTTTAAGTGACTGAAATAAGAACACCAACAAACCCAGATGTGGACTAATTTTATCTGAGCTCATTTTTATCATAAAACTATAATTTTATTCTTAAAATTTCCACTCTGGGGCTCTATTTCAGCATTTAACTCTAAAGCTTCAGAAATACCGTAATTATTTTTCTCTTTCCCTTGTTTCCATTTTTTTTCAACAACTGCATTCAGCAAACTGATGAATAACCTGGGATTTACTGACCTCTAGTGGCTAAATTAAAATCTTCTACCTTTTATCTAAATGTTCCACCAAAATGCAAAAAAACCCAAAAAACATAAAGGATCTGCTGCGTTTTTTGTCAAGACACTCCAATTTCAAAAATATGCTTCCCTTTTCTGGCTTATTCTGACCTCTGGTGACCAAATCCGCGGAACTAAATCTTAGACAGCTCAGTGTTATGCCTTGTCATTCACTCCCTCCTGCTGATCCTCCAGGCAAAGGAGGAGGCTAGTGGGTGAGTGGAGCCATTTTAACCTGCCTGGATTAAAATAGATTAAAAAAATAAGGCTTGATATCATTATGGGATCTAGCTAGCTGCAAGTACATCGAGTGCTACTTGCATTTGCCCCATCAAGGTCAGGCAAAGGGCAGGTGAGTCCTTGTTTACCATTTCCACCTCTGCTAAAAAATACCCACTCTGCTGCATAATGGTCCTCTGACCAAAGAGTGAGAAATTATAATTTTTGCTTATGGTGGTGGCTCAGAAGGTATTATCCTGTTGCCAAGGAAGCAAGCAGAAAAAATTACAAACCAGGGATAAATACTTTTGAAAACAAGATAACAAATTGTGCACTATATATATATATATTGTGCATTACCTTCTAATGTAAGCCACCTTTTTTTTCCATGTCAGACAGGAGTTTCTTCTTGGAAGTTTAACCGTGTAGTCAAAAGGAGACAATCTATCACAGATTACTCTCAACTATGTATGTTCTTCTATTTTTTCATTTTTCCTGTGCAATGTAGGTGTGTCTCATTATATTAGTATATTAATGAGTTAGTGCAGCAAAAGCTATGACCAAGTAGTTAAGAATAGGGTTTAACATTCCTTGCTTTTATCAGCATATCACTTATCGTATAGTCAAATCATCAGTTATTTTACTTCAGACTGTTTTTTTATAGTCAGCAATATGTCAGTAATATGGTTCTAGAGATCCTGTGTTATTCTTAAGGAAAAAAGTGGAACAAAAGTCTGCATGTTTTCAGTTTTGTTCTTCTCCAAGCATCCGGTTTTCACCAAAAGTTGATTTCATAGATCAGCAGATGGGTTTCTGCATACCCACATCAGATCCCAGAGGTAAACTAATCCTGGTTCATTAGCAAAAGTTCCCAAGGCCACGCATTGAACTCTGATTTCCTTGTGAATAGATGGTGGTGGTCTTACAGTACTTATAGAAACCTACAGCTCACTCTTCAAGTGAGCAGGGCCTTTAGATTTTTTTTTTTCAGACAGGAAAGTTGTTTTTAGGGTGCAAGTTTCTGATGTTTTTGGGACACCAGCTGTGGGACTCTGAATTGGAGCTTTGCCTCAAATCCTACCTGTGTGCTGTTTATGGAAAGAGCTGCTAAGACCACCAGTGACAGCCTGGGTGAAAGGAACCAACAAGACATCACTTGATCCATGGATGGTGACAATCTCTTGAGTGGTGACTATGGTGTACTTTCTCTTTTTCTTTCTTTTTCCTCTCTCTTTTCTTTCCTATTTAAACTACCTAAATTCTTGTTAAATAAGTCATTCTGGTTAGATTTGAACATCTGGTCTCATTTGTGCCTTAATTCCAACTGGGTGACTGAAATTGAACTTTAAATGATGTTTGCAGCCTGGTTGTGATACCAGGTTTAGCAAACAAAGTCTAAAGGAGATTCTCCTCAGATGAGTGCAGCTCTGCTCTCTAAATGTCTACTTCTAGCCTCCAGCATTTGGCAGTGACGAGAGACCAGCCATGCGTGCTGTGAGTGCTGGAATTTAGCTAGGTCTGCATTACTGTGTGACACTGGCAGCAGTGGAATAGGACTGTCTCCATGTCCCCATGCCATGTAGGGACAAGCTGAATGTCTTTTCAAAACTGCAGTGGTTTCTGAAACTCCAGCTGGGTCACTGCATTTTTAAATTGTGCTTAAGCAGCACTTCCTCTGGTGGAAAACGGTGCTGGCATCAGTTCATATAACCATCAAAGCATCTGGAGGCTGATGAGAGAGAAATCTTCTTTTCTGGCAAGAAATATAACTGATTTTCTTGACCTTTCTAACATCTGGTCAGCAGGGTGAAAGTTTGCCTATAATTTTTTATAGTGTCTTCAAATTGCTGAAGATCAGTAGCTTCTGCTGGGGTTCCGCGTTTTATGTACTTCATGTTTCTGTATCATCAATTCTCCCTGTATGGTATTGTCCATGGGATACCACCAGAGCCACAGGAGTAAAGTTTATGGAGCCATCAGCTGCCAGTTGTCTTGTGTTTCTCTCTTCTTTCAGTTACTGTGCTGGGAATACAGACCTGGATGGAGGAAAATAAACCTGGCAGCAGTAACGTATGCAGCAGCAGGGGTTTTCAAGCACAGTAAGCTCACCACATTTCCTCCCTCTGCTCTTTTCTCCTCAGTTTGGTCCAACTCTTCTGCCCAAGGAAAAGCAAAAGAAAACCAGCGCTTGGAGACCAGCCTCGGTACCAGAAACAATTATTTTCTGTAGCTCTTTGTACAGGTTTAACACTTCCAAACAACTAACAACTCCAATTACCTGTTGTCATGACATGTTCACTAAGTCTCTGAATGTTGGAGATTGCCAGTTGCAGAGTGCTCACTTGGTTCAAAAGCAGTCTTTACAATTCATCTTGTGAAGCAAACAAACACTTGAAGGAATAGTGGTCAGAGTCAAATCATAGATTCATTATATCAGCCAAAAAAATTTCAGACTAGGCAGTCCCTGCTCTTCTACTTCAGCCATGTTTCAGTGCCTACATCACCAAAACTAAAGTGCTCTCTTTTTTTTTTGGTTATGTTTCTCAGATTTTTGATGCATAGGTCTCCTTCTAATTCATTCTTTTTACTGCCTACAAAACTACCCAGTGCAGAGCTAGTTTCTCAGGAAAAGAGGTATAACACTAAAAAGAACTTCTTTGGGCTTTGTTGTGTGTAGATGTATTGCTTATTTACCATATTTCTGCTATGCACTGTGTCTAAGATGCATCTAAATGTAATAGCTCTGCATTTACCAGGCACATACCATCAGTCCTGTTGATTTTTCATTGATTTGCCACAGGTTATGTACCTGATTTCAGATTTCATTTGCATTCAAAGTCCCAAGCCAGAGCTGCAGAGCAGTTTCCAGCTCATCTGCCTTTTGGTTATGTCCCTGAGGGCAGTACAATAAGGTCTGAAGCAGCAGGATACCATGTTTGCTTTACTTCAGTTATTAACTCAGGTCAGTTGGAGACAGGGGCATGTGGTAACTCTGCAGTTTGAATTCAGTTACGAAATTCACTGCTCAGTCTGTATCTTGGCACTTAAAAGAAGTCTAAGGAAATACCTGTTCCCTGCAGAGCAAACACTGACTATTTTATTTTGTAATTATTGGTTCAGCACTTTGCAAGCTGGCCATGAAGGATGCTACATAAATGTAAACAGCCAGAGCACCTTCCCTCAAGCAGTGTCTGGTCTTATTTAAAATATCTTAAATTATAAAATTTTCACTGCTTCCTCTGGGAGCCTGAGTCACAGTCTAATTGATCTATGCTCCAGACTGTTCCTGAGATAGCCAGGCACATTTTCATGCATGCCCTTTGCCTCGTAGCTCCACTAATTTGCCACTCACCTTGATGTTTATGGCCTACAAATATTATGCACTTCAGAGACACAGTTTAAAAATAATAAAAATAATTTTTAAAAAATTCTAATGGGAGGATCACCTACAAGTTACAGGAGATGATGAGATGGTGAGAGAAGTGTTTCCCTGGCTGACTATAGAGGTGGGTGGAGATTATGTAAAGCACTTCCACCCAAGACACAATCATCTGTCTATGAAGTGCAGTACTTTAAAATTAGTTCTTTGTAAATGAATTCCTGCAGCACCTTAATCCCTGTTGCTCTTCCCATTACTTTCAGAGTACTTATATCTTCCTTCTACTTAAGTGGACTATAAGCAGCTCAAGAGGAAGAGCAGAATGAGTTTATCCCCTGGTGACAGATGCAATTATTCCTGAAAACAATCTTAGATTTTCCTTGTTCTTCCCTACTTAGGGAAGAACAAGGTATGAGGGTTGTCTGTGAAAGGAAGAAAGGGAATTTACAAAGAAAAACATCAAGTAATTTTATGACAAATCTTATTAAATCATTATCACTTAGTTAAAAAAAAGTGATGGGGAGAGTCTGATTTTTTCCTTTTGTCAAGTCACGTATGTGTCCTCCAATATTTAATCACTGGGTCAACACTATGCCAGACAGGATCTTGACAAAACAACAGTGTGACAACAATACTTACTGCATTATTATTACTGCTTTATTATTTTTTTAAAACTGAGTGAAAAGGAATACAAGCAATAACAAAAGCATTTTTATTTCAGACAGTTTCTTGTTGAGATCACTCTTTTCTATCTCCCATATCAACTATGAGCCTTATCTCAGCGTGTATCAAAGAAAAATAAATTGATTTATAAATTATCAAAGAAACATCACCAAAAATGTTATTGAACTTGCTTGTGTTTATATAAATATTTTACACAGAGGCAGAAATAAAATATTATTACTACGCCCTATGAAACATTTAAAAGTATTAATTCAGAAAAAAACAATTCAGCAAGTAATCTTGAGGCAGGAAAATTATAATTCCCTAAATAAATGCTACTACTAGTTTCTGTTCATCATAGTTTGGATATGATTCTTCTCTGTAGCCCACTCCAAAGCACTTTTAGCTTTTTACTTTAGCAATGACCAGTATTTGGATAGTTTGGAATTAGACCAAGAACGCGAAGATTTATCAGTATGTGTTTTGTCTGTACTTCATGGTAACTGACTCCTTTGGTAGTGGCATTTTGATGGAGCAGCTCCCTATCAATACTATTATAATGAGCCTTAATATTTAAATCCTGTTACAAGGGCTCTAAATAAACAATTAAAAGATGAGAGATTTTCCTCATTATGTTATGAGGACTTTTCCTTCTTCTCATCTTTCCTTGTTTTCTTCCTGCTCATGTTTGTTCATTAGGCTGTAGGAGTGTTGCCTGGCAGAGGCAGCAAGCTGAAATGAGCCAGGTGCATTGAATGAACATAACTGCATTAGCAAGAGACAAGAAGTCGAAGCTAGAAGATAAATGACTACAATAAGACCAACTGAAGAGGTCCTATAAGTTACAGGCTGAGGGGAAGCTGTGGGATTGCACTGGGAATTATGTTTATCTGCTGTTCTGACTTATCCCTAGTTGTCTGCCATGGGTATTGCCCAGAACTGGGTGCTGGAGTGGATGGGACCTGGATATGTCTAGTTTTATGCCCCTGTGACATGAATGAGGACAGGAGTGTTCAAGATGAGAGCAAGTTTTACGTGGTGTTGTTTAACCTACTTTCTAAACCCACTCTTTCCACAGAGTTAGCTACCATTTCTGAAGCAGCCTAGGTGCTTTCAGTGCTCCTGTAAACATTAACCTTCAGCTGTTTAGAAAATCTCTATGACTCATTTAAATCTGCAGGCAGCCTGTAACCGTAAGAAATTATCAAAAAAGAAAAAGCAAAGTCCTAGGAAATGTCTCCATGTTTTCCTTCTGAATTTGTTCAGCAATTGCTTGAATATAAAAATTTAATTCTCACTTTATGCTTCATAAATTGATGAAATAATTAGCTACTTGCAATGCTCACGTATTTATAAACATATCTTGAGATGTGGTTTCCCATTAGTTGCAATTCCATCTCCTCAGCTGTAAAGTGCAGAGATATCAGCCTAATGGGAGAATCAAATGCTACTGATCTGGGAGGTATTGTGGTACTTACTTAACATGCATTATTTAAATCAATATTTGGATAATATCAAGAGTAAATGGGAACTATGAGAAATAAGGTGTAAGTCATATAGAACATATATCAATCAATAAAACATCTGCTCCACCAGAAAGCAGTATAGCATTTGTGGAACATTAAGTATTTGACATACCTGCAGTTTCACAGAATGTATCCTGCAGCACATGGTAAGATTAGTCACTGGAAAACAGTATTTTAAAAAGCCTCTGTGAATCACAGTTCATTACAATATGTGATCTGAAACAGACAGTTACCATATTTCTAAATTAACAGCAGCCAGCTGGTATTTAATTACAATAGACTGGTATTTCTTAAACTATCAAGTGTTTTCAGCTATGAGTAACTAATTTTAATAAATTTCAGTGAAATAGAAAAGATCGGGTTTTGACATTAAGGAGCCTATCACTCTCTTGTAGAGACAGTACTAAGGAACAGAAATCTAAGGAAAACAAACCTTAGACAGAAATTATATTAATAAACAGCTCGTGCTTGATAGATTTTTTGTGTGGTGGTAGTGAGTGAACACATGCCATATGGCAGAAGAATTATGAAATGCTGGGGATAGTTAACAGCTCTCTTATAAGTTGGGAAGATCTTCACTTGGAACATCATCTGCCCTCAGGCCTTTCAAATAGTGCTCCCAAAATCTTCTGAATCTGGATTTTGCTCCTTCCCTCTTCTTCAGCAGCAGGTACTGAGCCAGCCCCAGTCTTATGTCAGCCCCATGGAGACAGTAGTAATGTGACTGCTTCTTTGGGAGAGCTTTCCTGGGGAGAGGGGGGAGGAATAGTGACCCACTAGCTCCTAAAAGCAGGCAAAATGTTTAGTCTGCTATGGGTTCTACCATCTGCTTCTTTTCCCCTCCTATTTTTCTTCCATCTTGCCTTTATCACACTGTTGTCAAAATGTCATATTCTGGCAATTTACAATGGAAAATAGAGAACAATATCTTACAAAAAAAATTTGCAAACCCCAAATGTTCTTTAACTACAAATACAAGCTAACAGCACAACCCTGTTAGTCTGATGTCTGAATTTATATTTATATTCCCAACTAAGTACCCAAGTCCTGAATTTTGTAGGATGTGATGAGTCAATGTGTGAAAATCAGACCAAGATGTTTGAGTTGCTGCAGGTTCAGGTGCAGATGCTGAAAGTCCCAGCTGACACCCAGCACTCTGGGCACTGATGAAAAGACTGAGGCCAGCAGAAGCAAACTACTGCATCTTACGTTGTCTCCCTAACCTAGAAGGGAGAGAAATGAAAAACTAGCTGCTAGTGTATGCTCAGACCTCCCTTCCCACAAAGTACCCACAAATAAAGTAAAAGATAAAAGAACCAAGGCCTACCAGCACCCACCTCCATTTTGTTGCTAGAAAGGGATTGTGTATACTGATCCAGGGAAGCACAATATTCAAACCTGCAAAATGGTTAACACTCCAGATAAGTCCCAAAGAGGTCTTGATAGCAAATATGTGCCCAGTCTAAAGCAGCAGCTTTCACTTTGAAGGTGAAAACATCTTAATATTTAAAAACAGTGAAGCTAAGCTACAGAAAAATATATCCTGCTGAATTTAGTTGTTTACTGTCCTGCCATAAAACTTAAATTTTCACTGAGATAGCTAAGGAACACTTTTGCAAGTACATTTCCAGAAGTCTCTCTGTTCTGCCACAGTTGAGATGAAGAGGTGAACACGTGTTGGTGTGTGCATTAACTGCTACAAAGTGAATGTGCTTTCACCAGTGGTAGTTACCAAAATAGAGTGGCTCAAAATAGAGGTGAAAGTAGGTAACAGAGGGCACCAACAGCTCACCCTGGCCCAGAGTGGGACGATTGTCATTGCTGCTGCTGAGATCCAGGGTCGAAGTGTGGTGCCCTATTCCCACGAAGACACCATCCCAAGTTCCTCTGCAGGAGAGAGAAAGAAGCACTTAATTTTTCTAGGGACTGACTCTGCTCCTTCAGAGACCGCCTCCTTCTCTGCTGACTCTGCAAGAACAGAGGGTGCTGACAGGGTGAAACAAGACTCCTGCTCCCTCTCAGACCCAGTGCCTAAAAAGTTGCTTACCTACTGCCTCAGGCAGGCAGCACAGGTAGCAGCTGACATTTCCGAGTCCCTGGACTAATTTTTTACAGAAGATAAATAAGGGTTTTTTAAAATTCGTTTTACCCCAAGGATAAAATACGTCTCAAATGCTCAATGCTCTTGCAGTGGTAGGAAATGTCCACAGTGTGGTGCCAGTGTAACGGTGAGCTGTACCTCCTCGCTGCGATGGTGACAGCTTCTAAAGAGAGACTGTGCTTTTCTTCTAACACTGAAGCAGTCTTTCTCTTCAGGATGTCCACATACTGACACAGCTCAAGGTTTTGTTCTTTCAGCTCGCTCAGAATTACACGGTCCTGAAACAGTGTGGATCAGCCACCTCAGGTGAGTACCAGTCCTCTAGCAGAGGTCAGCATCCATGGAAAGACTGGGCACAGGAACCACCAATGATGGATACATGGGCCTCCTCTAGCACTGCTACCATCCCTTGGGATGCCCACTTCCACTGGTGACTTCAGGAGAGCTGAAGGAAAGTGGGCTGTGAGACTTCAGACACTTTCTGGTGGCAAAGTAAGTTTCTAAATACTTTTACCCCAAATTTCAGCTTTCTGTGG
Organism: Turnix velox; assembly: GCA_013400935.1. NCBI lineage: Eukaryota > Metazoa > Chordata > Aves > Charadriiformes > Turnicidae > Turnix > Turnix velox. The sequence goes on from VZTY01003237.1 coordinate 27,871, forward strand.
AAACCCTCAACTCTGTCTGAAAAGAAAGTCTGTTTGTTTTCATTGATATTGATCCCAGGAGGTGGACACGGTGATTTGAGAAGCATCCTACTACTGACAGACCTTTAGCCCAAGGATACTTTGACCTCACGTCTAAAGGGGAAAACAGGCAATGACTTGCCTGGGAGTCCCACATCCTTTTCACTTTTTGCTAAAGGAAGGTTGTTACTGGTGCAGAAAACCTGCTGCAGAGGCAAAGCTGTGTCAATGGTGCCTGGATGGAATGACATAACCTGCTGAAATTGTTCTCCAAGGCACAGGCACCTGCACTGAGGAACTGAGGACTAGACAAACTACAAGTAAGTGACTAACTGATACTTCTCATTCAAGATCTCTTCAGATCTGAATGAGCTTTTTCTGGAAGCTCCTTGACAGCGAGTTAAACAATTAAAGTGAGTTGAACCCTTGACAGGGATTTTAACAGGCACAGAGGAATGAGTCCCAGCTTACTTTTCCTGAGCTAATACTCTACAGGCAGTATCTTAAGCAGTGCTAATGAATGCTACTGTCTTTTTTTTGGAGTTTTTTGCCTATGTAACTAGCAAAGGCTGACTCATCTTTGTCTCTCAGACCTTCACTTTACAAAGTTAATCATTGTCTACAGACTGTAACACTTCTGCAGGAGGTGTCCCTGGCCCAGAATTATGTAGCTTTGGAATACTACCAGAATGAACCAAAACATTCTCCACCTCACACACTGGTGTGCATTTGGAAAATTCAATTGTTATTATTACAGTTGTTGGTCACATTATATACTCCATCTGCTTGGTCCCAAAGTGCATGGCATTTCCCTAATGTATATAAGGTAAGAGCCTGCAAAAGCTCATGATTTTTAATGAGCATAACCAAGAAGACCGATAACCTCTCAGTACAGGGTGAAGAATGAATGCTTTGTAATATATGCTGCAATGCTATTTATGAAAATGAAAATTCAAAGGTGAGGAGGCCTTCATTCAAGCTATAACATAATAAAAATATTCACAGAAACACATAATCCCTCGAAGACATCTATTCTATGGCTACTTATACTTTTGTTACTGGGATAGCTGCATGAAGACACAAGACAAGTCTGAGCATTTAAAGTCTTTATCATTCACAACTGAGCTTTGATAATATATTTTAGATCAGGGTCTTTAAATATGTGAAAAACATTGTTAGAATATTGTGATGGTGTGTAAACTATGAAGGCACATATGGCAAACACCAAAATCTGCATGCAGCCCTAATAAAAGATGTTTAATGGATGTTTAACATGTAGGAATTTCAGCACAGAAAGGGCTTTGTAGAAATAAAAACTGACATGTTTGTGGAAGAACTCTGATGGAAATCAAAATTGTGTCTTTGGAAATAAACAGCTGAAAGCAGACAGCCAGGGGGGACTCAGATTATTGCTTTTGACAACATAAAGAGATCTGCATTGTCATTTGTCTATCAAGGCCTTGAATCCTGGCAAGGTGATGTCTTGTGTCTGTAATGAAAGCCAAGCAGGGATCTTTTCTAGAGTGTCTTCTGCTGACTGGAAATGTAAAACTAGTTGTCACAGACATTGCATGACATAGTAAGATGCACCCTGGAGCTTTGAGATGTAATTGCAAAGCACAAAGAAAACCCCTCATGTAACTAGAGGGGTGGTTAGGGAGTAGCTACAGGTCTACCAGCTACTACCACTTAACTACCATAACTTTGACAGGGAGTGTGTTTTTGACATAAGTGGCTGTTTTCCTTTGTTCAGGTCACTTGTGACTTTAAGCATCTCAATTTTCCTCTCTTAAAGAAAGATTCAGTCTCTCACAATGACAGTGAAAATCCAGTCTCACAACAGCTGAGCTTAGGCTTGTATCCAAAAAGTGCATTTTGATGTTTGCTGTTAGATGTTGTAGTGGTTTGAGAAAAAATTGATAAAATTTTTAGTTGTATTCTGGTGTAAGATTTTTGTTGGAGAATGTTAATTTAATTTAAATATCAGGTTGCAAAATAGATTTTTTCTGTGTTGTATATGGTGGGAGGTATGACATGATCAACGAAGTTAAATTTTAGTTTTATTGTAACATAAAATCATCCTAATGTAACCATTTTCATGTAAAAAAAGTCGCAATTACAGACATCAAGAAGATATATATTATTTTATAAGTGTAAATGAGCATGCCAGTATTTTTCTGTTTCAGCCATATGTCTTTTAATAACTAGAATCTGTCTTGCTTGGAGAATTATCTGATTAATGATGAAAAACAGTGATATTTTTAAAAGCATTCAGGATAGATAAATTTCCTCATAACAGAATTTACCAGAAACACCATTTTGCAATTATGTTTCTAAACTGTCAAGCATTGTGTTGCTGCTTGAAAAATTACAGAAAATTAAGCTGATGTGGCTGACATTTCATCTCTTTAATAAAAAAAACTTCGATAAGAGGAAGAACACTGGAAGCTAAAAGGAAAATGCATGAGATCTGCATGGGTGCCTCAGTGGAAAGGAAGACTATTACTTGCATGCATTTCTATATTGGTGTAAATGCTTATATACATTTTTTCTAATGTTTTTACATTTTCATTTCTGTTGACAACCAGATGATGAACAATGTGAGGGGTAATAAAAATTTTCTGTACGGCTGGAAATATTATAATGCTTTATTCTATATATTTTATTATTTGAGATCTACTTATATATAGCAAGATGATCGCTGCAATCTTGGCAATACTGGAGCCTCTTGAGCTTTACTATGTTCTAGTTTCACACGTATACCCACTCATCCTACATCCACACTCATGTACAAGAACAGATCAGAGAAGAAAGTATGCCACTAAAATCTTTAACTCTGCTGCTACATAACATCTGGAAATCTTTGCGGAAACTTTTGTCCACAGGTGCACTAATAGGCAAGGGGGACAGGAAGACAGCAGCCAGCCATGACAGTATCCCCAGTCTGATTTCAGAGGTTATGGATAAGAAAAAGAGTCATGATAACTCATAAATTGTAGGAAATTATGCTATGAACTGCATGCTAGAAGGTGTATAGATGTCTTGCTATTATTTTTGCAAAACATGAAGGGTCATTCAGGATTGTCAAATGCTGTCATTAATGTGTCAGTATTTCTGCATTCCACAAGAAGAAATTTTTTATGGTAGTCAAAAGAAATGTATGAGAAATTTGAAAATGTTTGTCTTCTCCAGGGGAAAAAAAATCTTAAGCAGACATTATTTATGTCTAATTCCAAGTTTGTAAGTTTTTGATAACTTTTGCCAAGGAAAGGAGAAGTTTACTGAAAATCCTGGGTAAAACCTGTTGACTGAGAGTCTTGGGAAACAAGTGGTTTGTAGGTTAAGAAGGCAAAAATACAGAATTATCTATGGGTAGTAATGACTGTCCTGTGTGATGTGCGAAAATTTCCCAGCTCCAAGGTAAGGGTACTCAACTTGGCTGTGTCCTAATGGTTCCCTGGTTAAATATGTATCACCTTTTCTCACTCTTTCCCTTTTTCAGAACAAAACCAATCTGTTTGCATAAGAAATTTGGATGATCAGTCCTAAAGGAGGTCCTTTTGATTCATTGCATCAGTGTTTACAGTTCAGTGCTCACATAGATCTGAACACATCATTGTCTTCTGCCCAGTCTTTTTTGATTCTCTATCCAGTGAACTTTTTTCTTGAGTTCTGGATCTGAACAGTTTGCTTGGGGAGAGGTTTGTATTTATCTGTACATGATGAAGTCATAGTCTGTTTACAGATTCAAGTACATTTTGGTTTGAGTGCAAGATGGACTACAGTGAACTGCTGCAGAAATGTCCTATTTGTAGACACTATTGTTGATCCATGGGCACATAAATGGAGCTTGGGCAGCTGATGAACTTGAGTTAAAAAAAGTTCTTTAATGGTCAAAAATAACATATATAAACTACTGTAAACTGCATTAAGTTTTTCCATCTTTACTGCTGCCTTTGGTTTATGTTCCAATTTAAAGATCCTAAAGCATAAAAGTACTATCTCATATGAAGCGAAAAGAACAACATGTTCATCTTATTTGTTTGTTTTGCTATGAGTCTAAAACACAACAAAATCAGGAGCAAAAGAAATTCTGGGAATTTCAGGGCAAAGAGTGTGGGTTCAGTTTTGTTAAGATAGTTAGGGACAGACTTATGAGGTAAAATTCTGATAGTGTACTATTTTAGATAGTATTGGCTATTTTGTGTTGGCAGGTGTGGAATTCAGTATTTTATAAACTGATGATTTGTTTATTTTTGCAATGTTTCTTTGATTAGTTAAAAGGCCCATTTTTGACACTGTTGACATTTTGAATGGAGATGTATTTTTCTACTTCACTACAGTGTGGGAAAACAAAGCAGAAGGAGATACATAACTATACAATCACAAAAACACAGTCTGGGAACCTGGAATAAAAGAGCTTTCAATGAAAAAGGATTTAGAGTGTTTAAAATCAACCACTACTGGCATTTTGAAGAGAAAATATAAAAAACTTTTGAGAGAACATAAAATTATGTCTCTACCAGATGCATGGAGCTTAATGATGTTTGTTTGCCTAAGAGAAAGAAAGGGAATGTTAGGTAGGACCTTTTGTCAGGAAAAAAGCTCATTCCCATAGCTGTGAAAGCTTGGTAAATCCACAAAATGTTGAGTTGCTAAAATCCTTTAAAATTCTTTGTGAGGCAAGCTAGATCGAAGTACAAGCTCTGTTAATGCAAGTACTGAGAAGAACCTTAAGCAGCTTTCAAGACTCATTTTCCCCAGGTTGGGAGGTTTCAGTGTGAAACTTTACTGATGGTAACAGCCTGTGTGTCTCAGGCATTACAAACATTTTAATAGTCTGTTTCACAATTGCTAAGGCTTGCTTGGTGATACACAGACTACTGTGCTGGTCATGAGGTACTTGCCTGGACCATGCCAGTTTTGAGTCCCAGATTTTGTGTAAGCAGATCTGAAAGCAGAAGGATGTGCACTCCACAAATTCAAGAGCAATATTCTGATAACTGTTGGGAAAAAAACATACTCAATTTCTAGTTTTTGGCATGGACCTTATTAGAGGAATGTCCATACTAATAACTGAATTTGTCAGGAGTACGAGAAGTTGAGTATGAAAAGTCCCAGCTTCTACAGCTGCAGAAAAACAGAGATCTTGTTCAAACCACTGCTCAACATTGGGTCATCTCCAAAGCTGCAGCAATGCTGGCAAAAAGGGCAGCTGCCTGTGTCTTTGCATAGTGCCTGCCAAAGTGTGCCCAAAATCTGTGTGAGACCATGTTAGCTGCAACAGGGAATCGTCAGACCTAGGAATCTTCCCACAGTTTTCCAGTGTAGATCCCTAGATCCCACTGCATGGCAATGCTCCAAAGCAAGCCTGAGCTTGTACCCTTGAAGGAATTATCCTGCAAATGGCTTCCTTCATCATTGGGGATGAGTTCAACTGTTTTCTCAGGATTTTCTTTATACAGCAAGAGAGTGTCACAGAAGCACTGGAAAGTCAACAGAGGTAGGACCTGCACTTCTCTGATTCTCCCGAAGTCCAACAACAGCAATAAAAACAACTATGGTGAAAAGAAAATGGAAAGGAACATTTTGTTCTACTAAGTGACTGAGACCATGATAAATGTGCATTGATGTGGTTGTTGTCAGCCTCTACAAAAAGAATTTCTTGGTAAATCCCAATTTTGGGGATTTATCTGTTGCTCATACAGATGGAGAATGGATTTCAAGCAATAGAATAAATTGTGCATTTAATGCATTCTGTCTTTAAAAGGAATGATATTGAGAAAGCCTTTTCTAAGTCCATGTACCATAAGGACAGGAATATTATGTGTATCATGAAAATGCCAGTAAGTGAAATTCAGAACATGCTGTTCTGCTTTAAAAATGCTTGGAATACAGTGTAGCATGCAAACTTAGTATGACAGTTATATACAGGTAGCATCTTGCTTTCTGTATAGGTCCTACCATGATGTAGGACCAAAATGCTTCCTAGCAGATGCTTTTTAATTAAATGTCAGTATATTTCCCCCCCATATTTGGCTGCAGTACGTATTATGGAAAAAAACCCAAATGACAGCTGTTCAATGAGAGGATGTAGCAGCAGACCTTTTTTGAAGACTTTGAAAGAAAAGTGGCTAAAGTGAAGAGCACCTATAGTGCCCAGTCCAGTATTTCCTGCAAGTGAAGAAAGCTGGGCTGTGTTCTGCTTCACATGATTTAACAGCAGCCCATTCAGAAACAGTCTCAAAATGAAAAATCCTTTAGACTAATTGCAAATTGAGGTCCTGATAAAGTGTCATAACTCATAAAAAGCTTGAGTAGAACTTGAATGCTTTTAAAAGAGGGAATCAGCTAGTAAAAAAGTCTGACCAGTTAGCTATTGCTCTGATGACTGGCTTTTGGCTAAGTAGTAACTGAATTTGTATTTGAAAAAGCAAAAATCAAGCACTGGTGCTGAATCATCAAATGCATAATGAAAAGCCCTTCTCCAGAGGTGGAAAATGTTAGACCCACTGAGATTTCCCTGTCTGTTGCTGAGGCATAGGATGCACTGCAACAGTCAAACAAAAGAAGCTACATTTTCTTCCCCAGACCTCAAAAGTATCTGACATGTATAAAACAGGGTAATAAAGAAAATCAAGTCACTCTCTTTCTGAAGAAGCAGACTTTGTGGCTGTCATAATGTCAGCTTCCCAAGGACTATAGCTTTGCTTTGTTGTTTGTAAGTCCTAACATTCAGTAAGATGGGTCAGCATAAGTGCCTTTCTTCTCTGTATGACAGCAGAAATCTCCCTTTAAAAAGGATTGGTTTTAAATATTCTTAATGATGCAGGACTTTATTTGAGGATTCCTTTGGAGACAGCCCTCTTTCAGAAGGCTGATAACTGCTACTTGGTGTTGGTTTCATGAAATAAGCACGAAAATGAATAGTAACTTAATCAATGATTTCACCATTTCATACTTTCACAGTTGTAAGTATACATATAAGTGGGTGTTTCTCTGTCCTGTGAAAAAAAATCTCCTTAGATATCATGCAACTCACTGAAAATTAAGGACAACAGATAATTTGCCACCTTTTCTATTTATCTCTCTCTTTCTACCTTTCTAATCTTGCAACAAGCATGCAGGGATATGCAATTACGATCCACATAGGCTGTACCATTCGCAAGAGGGTTTTTTCTTGCCAACAAGGAAGGGAACTCTTCATATGTCAACTTTTCTCAAATCTAAATGAGATTTTGTGTCTCTTTGATGAAAAACCGTGTGTTGGTTAAAGCATGTCCCTTTTTTATTAGCAGGAAAACATTTTGTCTTTCTTGCCATCTCCTCTTGAACTTTCACATAAAGAAAATCTAATGTCTCATGAACATTTTTTAAGTGTCTGCAACATTATATATTTATAGCCAGAGTCTTTGTAGAGTGGTACTCCAGTAGTGGAAAGATCTGAGAGAAGTGATAGTAATTCTGGATATCACTGATCATATCAATCTACATTCCTCTCTATTGACCAAAAGTTTTCACCTTGTGACAGTATTTTTATCAGCACCTGTGCAGCTTATAGCTGAAAATGCGCAGCAATGTCTCCATGATGCTCAGAAATACCTTCTCTTCTAATGGACTGTGTCAGAGTGGGGGACAGACCCAGCATAATGACACAACCTCAATATGAGTATAATCGTTCTCCTTTATTGCTAGTTTCACACAGTTTATATAGAGAGTACATAGCATAAACAACCTTATGATTGGATAACTGATGCTAACAACACGTATCAAGTCAGCAGTTAATTGATTAACTGGATCGGCCCACGCTGGGCAGTACTCCCTCAGTTCCCAGATAAGGCGCACTTTGTTTTCATAACTTTAGCTGTTTTCCATGCTGTAACTCAGGCTCAAGGAGAGAGCAAGGTCACTCTGCGGCCTGCAGCTAAGGCTTCACTACTTATGCTAACAATGCTATTCATTGGGTACTCAAAGTGCTGGGTTACTCAGAATGTATCCTTTGCTTACCAACCATCCTTCCACAGGACTGCACTCTTTCTTAGTTCAGACTCATCTCTGTGAACTGAACATCTGAATCTGCAGGCCTATGAGTCTCTGTAATTTATTTCTGTCATCTCCAAACACAAGCTGTGCAGAAACTGTGATCTACAACATCACATTTACAGACATGGTGTAGTTTTTCTGCAGGATATCCTAAAAAGTGAACCAAACACCCAAGCTTTTGGTAAGAGTGCAAAAATATTTCCCCTCCTTTCATGTTACAGATGTTTCAGAAACAAAAGAACTTGAGTCTCTCTGGAGTGGTGCTGATGTCTGAACAAAGCATTTTCTGGACAAAGTCTGTTTGCAAGCAAATTAAATGTCTCACTCTATCACTGCTAAAGAAGATCTAGAGTTGTACACCCCATTCTCTTTACTGGGATGTGTGATCAAAGGCAGGCTTGAATACCCCTGCTGGGTAGGAAATAGTGCTGGGCTTGAGGTGGACTACATCCGCAATAAGACCCAGTCCAGTGCAGGGCCCATGAGGGATTACACAGAACAAATTACATCCTTTTTCTCCGAGTGTTACAGGGTGGTACTGGCTCAAAGACAGAGTTGCCAATGCAGCCTTTCAGGTTCAGATATTGGAGTCACAGAAGGATCTATGTATCAGAGAATTGGGTTAAACCCCTTGGTTTACTATACAGATGATCATGGGTGTGTGATGATTCATTGCCTTCCATGAAGTATTCCTTCTGCATTGAGCTAATCTTTTTCAAAACAGAATTACAAATATGACAAAATCTTTTTTCTATAGCCTTTTCTACGAATGAAAAAAACTTGTTTAAGATTATGCTCCCCTGTTGAGAGCACAGGGAAGTAGAGGACCTAAAGCATTGATTGATTTCCCTATCTGAACATATCAGCTCACCCAGCTCAGCAGACTCAATCTCATATCAAATATTGTGTCTTTATTATAACAGCATGGTCATATTATGCCAAATGGAGGGAATAGCAGTGTTATTCAGGGGAAAAAATATGATCCTGAAAATATTTGCATTTAGTAAGGGGGTGGAACCAATGCTAAGAGGATGAGCTTCATATGACAGCACCTCTAATCCCTCCAAAAAACTGTGGGGTGCCTATAGTCTTGATAGCCAAATGGATGATGGACTGCTAGGGATGACTTGGTGGGGGTTATTTAATGTACCTCACCTACAGAGAGCTCCACTGAAAACCAGCTTGTGTTCTTTGGGCAGGTGGCATTATGAAAGGAGAAATTCCAAGCCTCTGGTAAAAATAGGATTTACAAGTCCTTGTAGCTAGGGAGGACTTCAAAGCAGAAGACTTTGGTTGCTTAGTGACTGATGAAATAATTATTCTACTGGCTTTCATGCAGTAGGACTAAGTCCTTGCTTTTATTTATGTGAAAAATACCACTCACGCATTTTTCCTTGCTCCTCTCTAACATTCCCACTGACTAGAATAGATAAAAATGTGGCACTTAGATAAGCTGGAACTCTCCTGGATTCTTGAACACCAAATTTAACTGTTTCATTAACCTTCATGGGAAAAAAGAAATGGTTGCTGTGGCTTTGCATTGAAGCAGATGATGATTTGCAGAATTGTCATCAAGAAGGCATAAAAGTAAAGAAAACCAATCAAGAGGCCAAGTGTTGTCTGTTTGCTTCTCCTTTGGATTGGAAAATTGATTTCATAGATTGCACATTTATTTGTTGATTCTTTTTTTCCCAAAGGAACAGAAACTTGTTTATAGAACAGACTAGCCATTTGGTGAGAACTATGCTTAAAAGTCAGAGATGAATCGTCCCTGGGGTGAAGAGCAGAGGGAGAGCTCATGGTGAGAGTTTACAAAGTTCATGTTTGTGCTGCAGTCTTCTTCCCATTACCAGTCATGACCCAAGAAATTAGGGTGAGTCAGTTAATTTAACATTTACATTAAAAGCCAAATCCAAGCTGAAAAAAAACCCTCCAATAAATACAGCAGCGAGCTAAAAGGATTGGGGCTTTAGATTTGCTTAGATCTTGTGCTTCAAAAGAAGATTAATTCCCTTGAAGTCTCACACTGGTTTGGATGGGCTTATTCCCTCAAGGCTCTTAACTCATGTAAGTGAGTAAGAATATTATCTCATAGCCCAAGGGCTGTTTCTGTTAGCTGGACATCATATAAGCATGACTTACTGCTACAGTGAGCCAACTGACCTGCTCTAGGAAAGCATTGGCATGTGGTATTTCTTTCCTTCCAAACTTGTACTTATCTCCAGCACTTAACAATCTGATCCACCTACAATTGGTGTGCCAACAGTGAACAGAGCAAGTAATTCTCAGAAGATCTTCACTGCTTCCCAGTGACTTATTCTATGACACCTGTACCCTGAGTCTTTTACTGGTGAATGCCATCCCTGTCTTGCACAGGAGACTCAGTTTCTCTGAGGAAAACCCAAAGAGAAAAAAATCATCTCTCTCCTTCTAGCCCCTGCCTCAAATGTTTTGGTAGTACACCAGGATCCAGCATCATAGGAAGCAGTAGGAGGCATAAGCTAGTGGACCAGGACTAGGGTGATTAGGGACTGACCTGCTGCCCCTGGAGAATCTCAGGCACTGTCATCCCTAGTAGTAGGCTGTAGCCTATGTTTCAGAGCATTACCCACCAAGTAGTCCTCAGCTTAGTGCTGTACAGCACCAAAAAATCTCACTGATTTATGTAATCTGCCCTTAAAACAGAATAAACAGATTCTATTCCTTTCTAAGCATGGTCATGCTGACCCTGTGCCCTGCATAGTGTTGTGCTCACTGGGTACAAGCTCAGTTCACCACAATATTTGACAAATCTGTCCCAGGTGGAATCAGTGCCCTTTTGAGGATACATCCTTCTGCTGCTGCCCTTCTCTGTCCCTGTACTGATGCCATAACTAATGTTCCTCCTTCCCTCCCTTCTGCCTTCCATTTCCATGTCATTAGCTGTGGAGGACAGGGAGGCAACCTGACCATTGAGCTTTTCTTTCCTCTTGCACTACCTTTCTTACAGTAAAGACTGACCTCTGAATCTAGTGCTTACCTGTTAAATATTGAAATCTTTGTAAGTCTAAAGGTTTACATCATGCACACAAATGTCTATCTTTGAGCCTTCCCAGTGTGTCTAACACATCTGTTGATATTCCAAGACAGATGGGTCCCTGACTCCTATTGCCACAAGACCATAAAAATGAGATATCCATTTATCCTCATTAACATAAATAGAGTAGTAACATAGGTGTCACCAAATCCAGTTCTTTACAATGTCTTCTACACTAACAGTTAATTGACTTGCAGCCCATTTCTCACTTGCATCTCTCCCAGACAGCTATCTGTAGGCCACAGATTTCCAACGCTCTTCCCCTCCCCCACCTGACATATTTTAACAAAAATATATTAATTCTTAATAGCAAAACTCCCTAAAAGTTCACACACATTCCTTTTATGTTTTCTTGACAAGTGTGATAAGAGCGCTTGCCTCAGTCTTTATTTTGTCTTACCTTGATCAAGTCATGAAGTGGACAGAGAGTTCTTAAATAAAATGGCAAAAAAATTGAGGTCATCTAAAAATTTCTTCTGACTTTCACTTCTTGAGCACTTGTTTATCATTTGCCATTTATATCTTCTTTTTCTCTATGCTTTTTTTATTTCTAGCTATAAATATTCTTACAGCAGGGAGGAGAGTGGAGTTCCCTAGTGGATTGTGCCTTGCTTTCATGGCATTTGTAATTTGTCAAACCATGATGATTCAATGAGGACTACTGGACTGCTGTGTCTGAAGAGAACTTGCTTTTTGAAAATGCAAGGAAAAAAATACTTAGCCTAATATCTATGTATGCAAAAATACAACTTAATTCAGCAATCTCTACCCCAGGTTTTACACCATAAATGAAAAAGTGGAAGGAAAGAGATCACTGTGTTTATTGATATTGCAAAGATCCAGTATAACTGGGAGTCATAATTTGGCCCAGATATCTAATTTGAAATACCGTAATTCATATACGGTAATATATTAATATTCCAAATATTCTTCACTCTCTCTTTTGTCCCCACTGAAAAGGGAACTGGTTGTAAAGGAGCCACATCCTGAGGAAAACAGCTCTTTCACTCACTTCATCAGTTTACGGGAGTCACACACCTATCATAGGGACAAAAAAACTCACAGCACTTTGGTGCAAGATATCTATTGCAGTCAATGCTATGAATAAAAACTAATTATTGTATATTCTGAGAGCTTTATAGGTCTCTTCTGCAGCCTTTGAAGAAAGAAATATGTTGTTTGAATCAGAATCTTTGTTAGTCTGAAATGTTTGATACCAGATATGCAAAACTCTGTCTCTCCACTTAAGGAATAGTGCAATCAATAGCAGGCAGTGAACTATACTCAGACAAAGCTATACAGCACTCCAGCTACACCATCAGTTTGAAAGAGACATTGACCTCTGGATTGGAAAAATACTCAAGAGTAGGGTTTTACTGTATTCCAACAAACTTTTTAACAGAAGAATTACTTTTAGTGCACTCATGAGAGAGAACTTTTGAAGCAGCCAAGGAAAGTTTGGAAGCAGACATCCAAATCCATTGTCCCAGGATTTCCCAAGAGCCCAAACAAAGATGTTAAATAGCACTGGTCCCAGTCCTGATCCTTGAGGAACACCACTCCTCACTGGAGTGGTGAGGCTCAACAAGCCATTGACTGCAACTCTTTGAGTGCAACCATTCAACCAGCTCCTTACCCAGTGAGTGGTCCATCCGTCAAACCCATTCTTTTCCAGTTTGGTGACCAGGATGTCATGTGGAACAGTGTCAAATGCCTTACACAGGTCCAGGTAGATGATATCAGTTGCCCTTCCTTTGTCCACCAATGATGTGACTCTAACATAGAAGGCCACCAACTGGCTGCCTCCGATCACCTCTGTGTCA
>VZTY01003246.1:0-120576 GCA_013400935.1 Turnix velox
GCACCTCAGTTTACTGCTTAATGGTAAGGAATTGACCCTACAATTTCCATGACGTAAATCCACATGTCAGGACATTGCTGCACTGAAGTTTTTTCCTTGTGAGATGGTGATTCATTCCAGGAAATGAGAAGGTCATGGATTGAATCATATTTCAAAGTATTTAGACATGATGTTCACTATTTGTACAAGCTTTTTTACGTGACTACTGTGGGCCTTATCGTAGCAGCTAAGGAACTACCCTAATAACTGACTGCAAAAACAAGAGCAGATTTTAGCAATATCTATTCATCTTGCCTGTGAATTGGTGACTAATAAAGCAGTTTTCTAACCTGCAGTAATGTGTTTGCATGACTGAGAATGTGTTTATGGTCACTGGAAAAACTAACAAGCAATTTGTGATTGTAATATAAATGCAGTGTTGCATGCCACAAGCAACTTCCTAAGACAGTGTAAGGACATGGCAAATGTATGCAATTTGAGTTAAATTGTGTGGAATTGGAGTCATTGCCCATGCACAGCAGCATAATGCTCCTCTTTACCTATGTATGGATTAAAGTTAGTATTGTTAAGATACTTTCAGCTCAGCAAGAATCTCAGTACACATCACTTACGTTGTGGGTTCTGGTGTACCAGCATCTGTGATCTCTCTGCACAGTGTGGGCATTAGGAACTTGTAGCATTAAACTTCTTCAGATGAGAAAATTCACCATTACAGGCAGGCACTTAGAACTAAACTTTCCAGACAGGAATTCAAACAATAATGACAATAAATTACCCACCCAAATGAAACTTTTTCCTTTTTTAAATTTTTTTTATTTTCTAGAAACGCTGTTAGCCTGACAAATGCACTTAGCCATAATGGGAAAATTACCTTGCAAATGTCTAATAAGATTACATGTATTTAAATTTATGCTGCATTTAATTCAGCTCTCTTCAGAACTATTGTTGTGAGTCATTGAAAAGGTACTTACAAGTGAGAAATATTTTGTATAATTACAAGAGCCAACAGCACAAAACCCCCAAGCCCTGAACTCCCTTGCAGCTTAAAGTCAAGCCCATGACTTATGGTAAGTGTGCTAGTAAAACATGACAACATCCTCAGAGAAATTAGCAAATTTCTCCCCGATGCTTTCAGTGTAGAAGCTTGAACAGTGGTCCATCAGTTGTACTTCAGCTGGCATCATTAGCAGTAGCTAACACCATTAACAGTGGGCTGTACAGTTTTACAACAATCTTTCCCTTTTCAACCTGAAGGGTATTAACTAAATTTGCAATGGTACATATTTCCCAGCAACAATCAAGTGCTAATCAGACAGTGGCATCATTGATGATGAGTTTAAAGGAGCTGGTCTTGTTCTGTTGGTCCATTTAGCTATCCTTGTAGCCTGAAAGTTATTCTTGTTTTAGACAGGGGAATTCTTGTCCAGTGCAGAATGCTGACTCCAAGGCAACAACATGGATTTGTTTATACAGTTTCTATTAGTAAGTGCTACTTATGTTCCACTCCTGTTATTTTCCAAGAAAATTCACCTGGTAGATTTCTTTCCATGGTAGGCATAATTTTCCACTATGGTTTGGAAAGCATTTAATTTCAGTTCTTTACTGTGAAGGCAGTAAGACAATGTCCCAGGCTGCCCAGAGAAGCTGTGGATACCTCATCCCAGAAGCATCCAAATTAGGAAAGATGGAGCTGTGAGCAACCTGGTCTGGTGGGAGGTGTCCCTGTCCAGGGCATAGCTTTGGAACAAGATGATCTTTAAGGTCCCAATCCATCCAAACCATTCTATGATTCTCCTTCAATACTTTCATTACACAGTCCTCTGGAATTTTCCATGCAGGCTAGAAAATGGGGTTTGATATCCAAACAAGCTCAAAGCCTCTTGATGCCTCTGGGTTATGTGAAGAAAGGTGGGGGAGCCCAGTGTACCTCTCCCTCTGTCCCTTGTGTTTGCACTCATGATGTTCAGGTTGTGGCTTCACTGTGGGGAGAGAGCTGGGTGAAACGTGCCAAGATCAGACCTTTGCACAAGCGGTGATGCCTGAGTTCTCCTGATTTCGCAGCTGACTGGAGAGAGGGGTTAACCAGTGCCTTCTAATCGCCCACAGCTCATGTCTGACAAGGATATACTCACAGATGAATTTATGCTTCTCCGGAAGCTGCAGATGGCTCTCTGCAGAGGAATTCGTGGTGTCATACAGGGTGGCCAAGAGCAAGAACACAGTAAGCCCTTGTCCCTTTCTAGGACATAAAACTTCTCAGTTTGTAGAAAAAAACATTACAAGGCACTCGGGGGAAACTGTTGCTCACGTGATTCATAAAACATTTGCTAATTAATGCAATGATCTCCGTCAGGAGTTGTGATGCCACTCAGGTACATTACAACTAGCAGAACAGCCCAGGCTGGCTATTCAGCACTAGAATAAAAGCATCTTATAACAGTTGTGAGATCTTTTACCAATATATTATCCTGTTTTACATAGGAAAAAAGATGAAAAAATAGGCTTTATTAGAATAAATTTCACTAGTTCATTTATTTGCAGAGATATTTTTCTCTTTGCGTGTGAATCAGCTTTAGAGGGAAGTTTCCTCCTGGTCAGTTTTCTATCTGTCAAAAACCAGTGAGCTTTACTTTCCCTGTGTGTTTCATTAAATGATTTGTGTGTACACAGAGAAGATTCTACTAAGTGTTGAAGACACCTTGAAAGATAATCCTGCTGGAAACTTTGCCTGTACTGAGTATAAAACCTCATCAAGACCAAAAATCTTCCAGAAAACTCACAACCCAATTTCAGCTATATGTGCTACCTTCCTGATTGCTGCTATACATTATTTTAAAATGTTCTAGAGATACTTTGCAATCAGTTTTGTCCAAGGAGAAAAATGTATTGTGATGCCATGTCCTTATTTTCTGAAAGTATATTCTTCATTTTTCTCTCAAGCTTTTCCTATTTGCAGAGGTATCCAAAATCCAAAATGCTTGTGTTCAGATCACTGAAAAATGGAATTTTTGTAATGTTTTTCAGCCAATGAAAATAATCTCTCTTCATGCACTACATTAAATTTTGAGTGATCTATTCTCAGTTTCTGCTCCTTCCCCTGTTACCCATTAATTTCCTCAGCTACTTACATAATACAAAGCAACAATTCTTCATCAGCCTTTCCCACCCCTACACGGTCTGAAATTCCCTTAGTAAAAAAAAAAACCAAACCAAAGCATGATTAATTCTGTAATAGAAATAGAACAAAGCTAAATACTAATCTGCCAAGCCATGTTAGCAATTGCTTTCTCCGTGTGTGTTTTTAAGCTGTAAGATCTTTGAAAGCAGAACAATGTGTTTCAGTGTGTTCTTTTAGTGTGTAATGCAATGAGATACTGATCATCAGGGGTTACTCTGGACACCAACATAGCATCAGGTAGCTGCTAATGAGGGAATTTACTGAGCATCATTGTTCATAAAGGTCCTAGGGTCTGACCAGGATTTCTTAATCTTCCAGTGACCTCACACAGTCCATGAGCTGCACTACAAGTCATTAATTCTGGAGTAATCCAGCCTGTTTATTCTCCTTACTCCTTTTCCTTCATTCATTGTTTGAAATCTCTTAATAAAATGTTTTTACCTGATGACACAGTTATTTATCAATAACTATTAGTAACTCCAGTAACTGTCCCAGAATAATCAAATTACATGGTATGGAGCTTCACACTCAAATGCTTCCAGATATCAGACAACAGCTAGGTCACTGAACATGAACTTATATTTTTCATGCAGCATCTCTCCTGCAATTACAGGTACTTTGCCTTTTAGAAATTTTACCTACTGCAACTAAATTTAATGAGTTGTGTTCCTCTGAAGTCAGTACTGGGACCAGTGCTGTTTAACATCTTTGTCAGAGAAATGGATGGTGGGATTGAGTGCACCCTCATCAGGTTTACCAATTACACCATTTGTGCTTGTCCCTTCTGTGAGACATCACATTTATATACAACATTTTAGTTCAGATCCTCTTTCATGAACCCCTGAAAATAAAGGCCAAAGCCAGTAGTTATTCTTACACTGATTATCTGCCTTGGTGAGGCATAGACTAACATTTATTTCCTCATGCCCATAACCTTGAAGGTCTCAAAGTAAACCCACAACTGAACAAGAGTCACAATGAAGAATTAGAGTCTCATTCTTAAGGCCATAATTTTGCCGAGGACATCAGGGAAACAGTCATCTCTTCCTATCCTAAAGATCTGAGAGCTTCCGATCTGTTTTTCTAGCAAAATGAGTATGAAGCAGTTCCTCCAGCTGCTGTCAAACTGCGTATTTGAAACTTAACTAGACATAGAGTGATGTGATCATGTGGTCCTGCTGACTTAGTTAATTCTATCATGACCCTCCCTGATATTTTATTAGGACTTCAAACAATTTTTAGATAATTCTTTTCTTAATACTAATCCTTCAAGTTTTGGGTACATTTTGTGCCTTTCGTATAATCATTATAATGATCATAGAATTACAAAATCATATTATAATGATTTGGGTTGATCACCTAGTAACAATCCCTCTGTCACAGGCAGGAACATCTTCCACTATACCAGATTGCTTAAAACTCCATTCAACCTGGCTGTGAGCACTTCCAGAGATGAGGAATCTACAACTTCTTCAGACAACCTGTTCCAGTGTCTCACCACCCACATAGATTACCATGTTGATGAGAAAGATTACAGAAAGAAAAAAATTAGAATTAAACCAGGATTTTGATGCCAGCACAGAGGCTGTGTTAGTTCCATGAGGCAGTTAATACTCAGTTGACTTGTACTGATCAAAAAGCCCAAGGTAAATGCCGTGTTCTCTGTATTGATCTAATGGGCACAGTGTGATGTGAAATCACTACAAGCCTCTGCATTTCAGCCAGCACAGGTGAAAATGTGAGTTCACTTCTTCTGTCATGATCTTTTCATAACAAAACCCAAGAAGACTTCTAAGCAGATTTCCCTCTTTCAGAGCACTATCAAAAATTACTGTAGGAAGAAAAAGAGTATGAGACTAGAGTGGGAATTTCATGCTCCAGTGCTATAGCTGGAACACTGGAAAAAGTTACCAGAAGAAGAGAGGTTCTGAAAAGCAGAGGTGACAGAGGCCCTGATGTATGCTATGCCCAGGAAAAAACCCACAAACAAACAAACAAACAAAAACCCCACAAACAAATTAAGATTAATCCATACTGATGTTCCTTGTCTTGCATCCTATTCCCTGGCTTGTTCTAGTAAAACAGAATTGCCAGCTTTGATGTTTTGTTCGGAGTTTTACAAGACCTCGTCTGGACTTTTTCATCCAGTAGCCATTCAGAGGATTTTGCTGGATAAAAACTGCAGTGGTTGCCAGCAAAACTGCCTGCCAATTGGCAGGTCAATATCCCATGAAATTGGTGGTATAACTGCAATACTGTGGACAAATTCTCATGTTCTAGTGTGGGTCATTGCCTCTCATTCTCAAATACCAGAATACAAAGTAGTGACCTTCCAGAATTTACAAGGAAAGGACAGAGGAATTTGGCTCCTTGGCAAAACAGAATTGTTTGCTATAAAATGTAAAAGCATTAGCTTTGCCAGGACAACAAAACAAGAATTGCAAAACCCTTGTATTATGGTTGGTAGAAAATACTTAGAAAAATATCTCCTGAAAACAGTTGTGTTGATGTTCTCCACATTTTTGCAGCAAAGGGAAAGGTAAATGCATAAATAGAGTGGAACAGGTAGGTGAAAGCCACAGGTCATGTTTTTACCCCTGCTGTTGCATCACCCTCTGAAGCTACTCCATCACAAAGAAATTAAAATTGTTGTGAAAAGATGAATAAAGGAAAGGTAATAAAATCATAGAATGACTTGGATTGGAAGGGACCTCAAAGATCATCTGTTTTCAATCACCCTATCACAGACAGGGACAATTCTTACAAGACCAGGTTGCCCATCCAAACTGGCCTTGAATTCTATATAATGGTCACTCACAAACTAATTGGCATAATATTTTCATGCGGCTCTTTGAAATAGGATATTTCACTCTGGCTTCTCCTCTTCTTGGTGTAGTAAATGTCCAACCAAATGACAGCTGCAACGTGTTTAAGGTTGAGATGCTGCTGAGGGGATGCCGTCATACAGATGCCCTGGGACATGACAAGATTCCAAGTGCACTCCTGTGCTCTGCTGGACTGCAGAAGCCTACCCAGTGTTTCTACTCTGCTACTATGTAAACCTCCCCTCAACCTGTAACAGAAATGCAGCTCGAGTCATCAGAACCATCCATCCTCCACTTGTCTGAGGCGAAGCAGCAGCGAGATGGGGTGAAAATTTCCAACCACGAGGAAGTGCTGAAGGCAATGCTAGGTTTTAACTTATAAACCAGGAGAGCCAACAGTTCAGATCCCGTAATTAAAATCTGAATGTTGACAAGGATATCCATTGAGGCAAAACAGTAGATTTCTGAGTCACCAAAGATGAAGAAGATCCCTGCACTTAAACATTACTGAAAAACCTCCTCAGCCCCAGTTAATAGGTAGGAGACTTTTCTTGCACCTTCAGTCAAAAGCAGAAAGGCACTTTCCCAATAATGCTGTCACAGGACCCAAGTTGCAGCCTCCAAAGGAGACTGCTTTCAAACGCTTGACCATGCTCTTAATGTCTGTAGTGGAGCTCTACAGTCCCTCCATTTTGACAGAATCTCAGGTTTCAACTGTGTCGCATATCAGGCTGAAGAAGCTGGGAGCCTTTCCGGACTCTAGGAATCTCTCAACATAAATGGCACAATTTATTTGTCAAGAGGAACGCAGAGAAATGAATCTGTATTAGGAAATCAATGCAAGTTCTGTCTAGTGTAACATTTGGTCTCTCCTCAAACTTTTTGGTGAATTTGTGCTGAGTCTGGCTGTTCCCTCAGTTTCTGAGGGGCCAATTTATGCTTTCTTTGCCCATAAATCTTAACCCAATCAGCCTTCACCAGCTGTCACCTTCCAATTACTTTTTTTATTTGCAAGGAGTATCATAGCTGAACAGTTTCTCTGATCCCTATAATCTCTCTTCAAGAATGTTTTTGTAACTGTTGTCCTGCCTATCCAACTTCTTAGTTCTGTTCTATAGCTTGATACAACTCCATTGCACTTTGAGCAATGTGGTGGGTTGGGTTGCTGAATTGCATTACAACATTCTTGGCCTGGTAGAAAAAGGTAGAAAAGAGCTTTGAAACAATACCAAGCCACTACAAAGCCTGCAGAGGCAGTATAATTCACACCAATGTTAATCTGAACAAGTACCACATAGATTATAAGGTTTTGACTTCTTCAGTAGGAAATGAATATGACCAGCTTTGCAGGGACAGAACATAACATCAAAGCCTTGAAAAGCTGCAGGTATTGGATAAAGCAAGCTCCATTTGATGGGGTCTTTAGAACATGATATGGCACTTATAGATAGCTGTATCAAGCAGCATTGAACAGGAAGTCTAGCAGAGGTCACAAGACAAATTCCAGAGGGATATACATAACAAAACCTGTAAGTGGTCTCCATCATCAAACATTAAAGGGAATGGAGATAAGAATTAACAATTTATTGGTTTGTTGAGTCTCTGACAAACAATGTGTGCAGAAGGGCTGAGGCAGCTGAGCCCTAGTACACAGCACAGTCAGGCACATTTCCAGCACCATCTTTAACAGCGCCAGTGGTAACCCTAGAGGGAAACAATAGTTTACCCAATGGCAATGGGAGGCTTATAGACTAATTAAGCACTGCTTCCTTCAGGTTAGTGTGTCTAACTTCCCCATTATGATTATTATTCAAACATGAGGCTTGGGAAGGCAAATGTTGGGGGAGAACTTTTGGGAAATCTCATGTGTGGTGCCCTCAGAGCTGACTGTTTTCTGTAAATGCTCTTCATCAGAAGCTCATGCGGAGGTACAGAATCGATGTGTGATCCCCATCCACACACTGCATGTCAGATAGGTCTCCTGGCTATTTTCCTTGACTGCTTCATCTGTTCAACTAGCTTTTTCTTTCAGGCTATGCTGGATGCCACATAATGGTGTGACTAATTGAAGCTGTTTCTTTCCCTCCTCCTCCAGATTTCTTGATTAATATTTTGTTGTATACCTTAATTAGCACATTTCAGGCTTCTGGCTGCTTGTGTCTCTTAGAGCTTTTTGAGGAGACACTAGTAAAACTTTACACATCATATTATGACAAATATTGCAGACACAAACCCCTTATAGATTTGTAATTATATCATGCTAACAGAATTCTATTAAAAACACAGCATGATACTGCAGATGGTGAAATGGGGAATGGGCTGCTTCTTGTATGCATGGAATTAATTCCAGTAAAACCCATCATAAATGTATTACAAAGTTAGACCATTTAAAGGAAAATAGAAATTGTTACCCTTTCCAATACTGCTCGCATTTTCCAAGGATTTTATTTTAGTTGCTCAGTAGGCAGGCCTACTGAATAATGATTTCAAATGGGGTTTACATACAAAGACATGGAGAAAAACAGCTCTGACATTAGTTTTCCCATGGAAACATGTTAACATCTCCCATAAGAAACAAACTTCCAACTTCTTCTTAAAGTTTGAGATGTCTTCAACTTTGTCCATAAGTCATGTAAGCTATTGTCCATAAGTACATGTAAACTTATCCTCACTGAGACAACTTTGCAATAGATGGGAAAGCTGCAGGTTTTATAAGATGGTTACAAGGATGATGGGGTCCCAGATTTGTCCATCTCCTGTCTTCCCTTTAGTGGCAATAAGGCCTGCTGTGATTTTGTGCCTATTGATGTGAACCAGATGCAAAGGCATTCCTTTGACTAACACTGATACATAAGTGTGCCTGCTTTAAGCTTTTTGCATATATTTTGCTGCTGGGGAGTGGAACAGAGCATCATTACTTCAAATTTATTTGGTGCAACCACTTACTTTGACTTCAGAATATTGCTTTCACAATTTATGTTCCTAGTAAAAATTCACTTTTTTTCCTGGAAAAGGGTACAGTTCCTGTGGTTTTTTGTGAGTACTTGTCCATACAGCTTTTATTAATATTAGGATGGACCCCTGTAGCTAAATACCTGTGAGCAAATATGCCTCTTTCACATGCCAAGACTCGGCAAATTGATTTCATTTCCACAAAATGAAGACAGCAATGATGCAGAAAGACAATAAGCTAAGTCCAGTGCTCTGAGCATATGATCATTGAATTAATATTTCTTTATTGTTAGTAGAGATGCAAGCTTTGAGCATTGCTACACTCGCATGGAAGAGGGATTATGGGAACAGAGATTTTAACAACATCAACCACAATAATATAAAACAACCAGAAATAATTAACAGCATAAAAAATATAGAACATTCAGAAGAAAGATGTTCTTCCTGAACATCCATCAGTAAGTGAAACAAGCATGCTATATGTTATTTCTCCTGAATAAAGCCCATTTTGCAGAAAAGATGCTTGGGTAACATGCAATAATGATCTCCTTTTATATAAAGACTGTCACTCTGTGCCTTTTAAAAATTAACTAAAGCAGGCATGTAGAGCCACATGATTATTTTCTGTTATTAGATCTGTAACTTACAAATTAATCTCTGTTGTAACTCTATTGACTTCAACAAGGTCTCCGCTGACTCGAGTGAAATTACATTGCAGATGACTTGGATGTGTGTTCTGGAGGATGGGGAACATTTAGAGAGTCATCTGTGTACAAGTTCTGTATTACTCTGAGTTTTCTGTACATTTGGAAGTTACTTCATCATGTGGCTCCTTGTACTACTACTACAGCATGTTTGTACTCTTCTGTGGGAGAAATAGCATTGCAGACATAAATGGAATAAACAGTTTCATTGTCAAACTAGCATTAAGATATTATTGTGTTTGAAGCAAACTCAAGCATCTGTGGAATTGCTAGTGCAGACGTACCCCAAGTCTAATAGCTGTTTCCTACTCTGTTCTTGCCTCCCTTTTTCAGCTGTGCACCCACTTCATAAGAAGACATTGATGAAGTGCTGTGAACATCTGAGTCAATCCAGCAGACCAAAGGAGGAAACACCTTCTCACCACAGAAGCTGGGTTATCACATCCAAGCCCCACACAACTGCACTGTTATGTGGACAGGAAACACTGCAAGGACTGGAAGGAAGAACAAGACTGGAAGGATGAACGGTCATCTGACCTCACACAAACCTCACACAGCATTAAGGCAAGAAATGGAAACACAAGGCCATCACCCTCCCTCCTAACCAGGCTGGGTGGGCAGCAGGCCCCCCAGCCTTTCTCTTACCACCATGTACCCTCGGAAAAACACAGCTCACCAGTGGCCTGTCCTGCATCAGAGACATCAGAAGAGGCATCCCTCAGGCCCCAGAGCAGGGGCAAATTGTGGCTGCTGCCCTTCCCTGCTGGTGTTAAATAGGAGAGGGGGTAGAGGGGACTGATTTGGAACAGCGGAGAAGAGGAGGAGTCTCCAGTGGAGCCCAGGTGTGTGAGATTTGGGGGAAAATGGACTGGAAAAGGGTTGGTGTGGGGCAGAGGCAGGAGATGGGGGAAAAGAGGGATATGTGGAACCTGCCTAGAGGCAAAGTGGGGGAGAAAATGGAAGAAGTGTTCACCACAAGAGGGTGTTGAAAGACTGGAACAGGTTACCCAGAGAGATCATGTTATGGAGGCCCCATCCCTGGAGATATCCAAGACCAGGCTGGATGAGGCTCTGAGCAACCCGATCTGTCCTGTCCATCGCAGGGGGGTTAGAACTAGATGGTATATGAGGTCCCTTCCAACGCAAACCATTGTATGATTCTATGAAAGTGGGGAAACCCTAGAAAAAGTTGCCCAGAGATATGGTAGATGCCCCATCCCTGGAAACATTCATGGTTAGTTTGGATGGTGCTCTCAGCAATCTGACATAGATGAAGATGTCCCTGCTCCTAGCAGGGAGCTTGGACATGATGTCCTTTATAGGTCTCTTCCAACCCAAAGGATTCTATAAAGTATTCTTCCTTTCTGGGTAAGAAGAATCTATCTCACTGATAACACCGAGGGTGGGATTATGTTAAATTCAAGTGTCTAAAAATTTTACATTTAGTCCAAGACAATCATAGTTCTCAGATAGTGGAGTCCAGCACCTCTCATGCCTTATGCATTCCATCTTAAAGCTTGCGTCTGACAAAAATGGGATGAATTGCTCTCTGGAGAAAGGAAGCTCTTGCACTGCAGTGCCTTTCCATCACTGGCTGTAAAGCAACTGAGATGAATCTGGGTAGATCTCAGCATGATCATTCTAGGCACAATTTTACAATTTAATACAAACCTATCAACAAACATCTTGAAATGATACTGCTTGTTCAAAACCAATGAGAAAATATATTCAGGTGTTCCCTGTAGTTCATGTATTTTATGTCTACTCTGTTGCCCATATTTTAATGACATTAAAAAAGATATTTACAAAGCTAGGCACCTGTGTGCTCTTCTGGTTATGTTAGGTAAACCTACCCACCCCTCAAAAGCACTGAAATCCAGCAGGTTTCCTTCAGGAATATTTAATTCACAAGGGCGATTTTGGGCTCCTAAGATTGCTTAAGACATAGTAGGAAAAAGCATCTGGGAGTAAGACAACACTCAGAGCAAAGCTGAAAATTAGTTAGTTTTGTTGCCAGGCTTAGGACTGGGAATCCAGGCTGTCGAATCACAAGAACAAGCATTTTCAAGAAGTCCCTTTCTGGAACTGTAAATATCAGCAAGACTTTCGGCAATCTTCTGGGTAAGAACTGTGATTACTTAAATCTTCCCAGTTTCATGTGCATCCAAAGCCTTATGGCTTAAACACATGGCTTTATAAAATATCTGGATCATAATTTTCCAGTGTGAATGTTGAGCAGAATCAATTGACAATATACCACATTAATTTACAAGACAAACATAAACACTAGTCCAGACATAGCAGCAGAATTTTTTTTCCTTTTACTCATATACATCTTATGTTAGGTGTAGGAACTTTTTGTTCCTCTTTCTCAATCCTTGTTATGAAAACCGTACTTGAAATAACATTAAGGCTTACATTTTCTAATGCCTCCTACTCCTCTTCACACTATAGTGATAATGAAGAGGAAGTTTTGCTTTGGACTCTTTCTTAGCTTCTGGAGCACCCACATAATAGACACATGTGAAAATTACTCAAAAAAGTGGTGGAAAAATCTCACTACATCTGCATCTTTCTCCTAATCTCTCGTTATTATTTATTATTCAAGTTGCAATAGCCATCTCAGTCCCTAGATCATTACAGCCCCTTAAATATCCTGAATAAGAGCCATTTTGCAATATTCATGCTGCTCATTCAACCACAAGTAATTTTAAAATGGTTTTAAATTATCACAAGATGCTGGCAGAGAAAGAACCAGAATATTTAAAGAAGAGAGAATCAGCAAGTGTCAACCAGAGGCCAAACTTTCAAGAAAAGAGAAACACCACAGTTTTCCCAATACAATGAAGAAGAACTGATGGTTTTGGAGGATGAAGTGTGCACATTCATCTAATGTGTGCATAACTGTGCAGGGTTGTTATGGGACATCTCACCACTAGTCCACATGTTTCAATGCAAAGATTGTACAAGAACTGAGTTTAATGTCCATTTTGTGTATCTCTTGATGGAATGGGTGTGTTTAAACCATCTGTCCTGCAAAATTATGTTTAGATCCTCAGCTCCTCAACTTGAGAGCAAGGACAGGATGAAGGAGTAGTGTCCTTTGACTATATAGCTCAGTCTAAAATCATGTATTTTGTCCATCTTCTGCCCTTGACGGATGTACTTAAATGTCCAACAAGATACAGTTCTGGTATTCTAGCCTCTTGTTGTCCTTTCATTTCTTTGACACTTCCTTTTTTCATCTCAGTTTAATGAAATGTCTTACGTTTACCCCATATCTTATTCCTTCATTCGCTTTGCCTCTACATGCCCCTCTTTCTATGCTGTTCTTTTGCCCTCTGCCTCTTATTTACCCATCCACCACAAAGCTTGTCCTTGCACCTCTTCTTAGCTTGTTCTTTCTGTATGTCCTACCTGCAACTCATTCTTCCTGGAAGATACGGCAGAATTATTCAAGGAAAAGATTTTCACAAAGCAGAGGCAAGTATTTTTTCTGCTTTCTTAATGTGAGGAAAATTGGGAATCCCAAAATTTTCTGTATCAGACACCAACTCTGCACGCTACTTTCATCTCATACTTATCAGTGAATCTTCAGTTTTTCAGACAGGTAGGAAGTGTGGGGGCTTTGGGGCTTAATTTTTTGAGCATGGGTAATGATGGATTACACTAAAGTGTTGTAAGTCACAAAGGTTTATAGACTATGAACATGCCCTGTCAGCAATGACATCTCAAGCTGAAGAAAGAGTGATGGGGCCATCTTCTTCAAAGAGATGAACACAATTTCTTTTGCAGTCCTCTGGTCACACCTCTAATACCTGGTTGGGAGTAACATTTGGAAGATTGTTGTCATTCAGATGAACTGAGAAACTGGTAAATCATGATGACCAAGCCCAGGAGATATTGCATGAAACACTCCCATGTTAGAGTGTTTGTGTTTGATGAGTCCTTTGGGCATTCCTGGAACTACAATGAATTTAGCTGCTTTTATCCTTGTGACAGTGAATATAGGAACAGCACAAAAAACTCCAGTGTCAGAAAGTATACTGTAGCTCTAACTATTTTTTTCTTCTTTCCTTTTAAATCAATAATCTCAGAATAGACACTTGGGTGTTTTGGATTTGTTGAGCTGTTAGTGTGCTACACTTTCCAGATGAAGGATCTTCCAACCCAAACTATTCTATGATTCTATGATTAGCTAATGACAAATTGATTATTAAGTTCAATTACTGAATGCACATTGTACATACAAAACACCTTCCTTGCTAAGGACCAGCTCACTTTCTAAATTTTTTTGTCCCAACAGCTTTGCTAAAGCATAATTTTTCACAGTGTTTCCCCAGACTCAATAGGCTAGAAAGTTAAAGTTCCTTCTTTATCTAGTGTTGAGGCATACACTGGTGCTGAGTGCTGAACCATATTTGATCTTGTCCATTATACCTCTACTGTGATGCATTCTCCCTGGAACTGATTGAAGACTGAATTCTTCCTTTCTTCCTACCTGCCTTGCATCCTTCCTTCCTTCCTTGATCTGAATAATATTAAGACCATCCAAATTTTTGGTTTGCAACCCGGAAATTCAGATAAAACAATATCTCATAAGGGTTTCTAAGGAAAAAATTCCCTCCTCACCATGTGACTACAGAGAGTTCTTGATAAAAAAGCAGCTTAACTCCTCTTTCTTTAGTTGTTTTGTCTTAGACTATCTTACTGGTCTACCTTTAAGAATGTGCTGCCTTTTCACCTCTATGCAAAAATAACAGCTATTATTGATTTGTCGCAAGTGTGGTGTGTTTTTTTGTCTAGATTTTTTTTTTCACTAGTGCTTTATGTGAAGAGATTCGTGCTCCAAAATTAGGAGTGACACAAGGAAGGTGAAATCTCACCTGGACCATGGCAGAAAGGAATATATAAAAATACTGTGAATAAACGTTGTTCAGAAAACGAGAAGAGGCATGAACTAAGACAGATGAGACTGTAGTTGCTGAGTTTCTACTAGATGAGTTTCAATAGACAGCAATTCAATTTTTTCTAACTAGACACCAGTGACACTGTGGTCTCTAGTGCTGCAAATCTATAACCACTTGCCAGAAGTCCTTTGCCAGATTGTAAAAAAGTACTTATTCCCTTATAAAGCAAAAAGAGTTTTTTCCTTGTTTTGTGAAACAGGTCCATATTAAGTAGCATACTTTGCCAAGTATTCAGTGTTTCATTCCCACAATAGAAGACATCAAAAACACATCAGAAAGAAGAGTGGATCCATGGAGGCCACCCTTTCCCAAAAAAGGGGCAGATGTATATTGTAGATTCTGCCAAGAACAGATCAAATATTGCCTGCACCATTCTACTGGATTCTCCTAAATGAGATTTAAAGCAGCCTATTGTTTGACAAAATGTCAGAGGAAATGTACCAGAACTGGAATATGTGATATTTGGATATTTCTTCCAGAGCTGCAACCTCCAAGTTAGTTTCTTACAGAATTCATTTAAAATGGAGGACAGAAAAACAATTTCCATCGTGCAAGGTAAAACATGTAAATCTAAGAAATCCTTTTAAACAGAAAGACACTGAAGATGCTTTAATCCAGTATTGCAAATGAAGGCTCCAGTAACACCCAAGAAATACATGTCTTTCTAAAAATACATACCTTTCTAAAAAGAAGCATGGAAACAAAACTGTGAATATTTTTGCTTTCAAAAACTTTAAACTTCAATTCTGATGAACCTTAATGTGTCACATTAAGCAAAAGCAAGATCAAGTGGATTCTGAGTATTTATCATGTGTCTGAAAAAATGCATAGTACAAGCTAATAGAGATATAAAAAGTAAAATTGAGAGGATTTTGAAAAAAAGATATTTCAGCAAGTGAAAGCTTTTTTGAGGTGCTTCTAAAGTGTTCTGCAATTCCTTAAGCTATACTCTATTATTTTCAGCAGGGGGGAGCATAGTGCTCAGGCAGTACAAAGGAACTGGGTTAATAACAGCAATTATACAGAACATTGGAAATAGCAGAGTGGAGAATACTCATCTTGTTATTTCCAAAGTGTGCTGTACGTGATTTATTTGTGATAGTGCTTGGATTGCTATGAAACAGGCAGGAGGTGAAGCAAAAAAAGCTTTCTGAGTAGTCATCCAGAGTGTGCAAAGGAAGTAGCACTCAGCTATAACTTTCTTCAAAATAATTAAATTCCAATCAGTCTCTTTTGTTTGCCTACACAGAAAAGATGCTTTGAAGACAGGACTTACATTCAGCCAGGACCTGAGAAATGGAGCAGTGGGAAGCTTCACTCTGTGCTATTCTTAAAATTGTTGCTGAAGTCAATGAGTACAGTATGATTCAGAGTTGGCATTCCATGTTGTCTTTTAACTGGACAAACTGCATTTACTAAATTACAAGCTCTTCATTAAGATGCATCTTTTCCAACAAACAAACAAGTGCTATTTCTGATTCCTTGATCTTTTTCTTTCTGATCTTCTTTTAAAAATTCATGGTCCAACACAGGTATCTTGAACCTTGTGGAGCAAAAATGAACTTTGTTCTAACATGTGTGAAGCAGATTTTCTTCTGGAATTCCCTTATATTTCTGCTGAGCAACAGGGATGCCAGCAGGTTGCGATCCAGGCTGTGTCCTACCTGCTGTCCTGCCTCCCTGTCCCACCTCCCTGTCCCAGACCATACCAGTGTGTGAGCTGTCAGGCCATAGAAGTGGCCAGATCACCTACACAGTCTCCTCTTGTACTGTTCATTTGTCAGTGTGAGCTCCCAGGGATCCCCAGGTGATCTGAGTCTCTGTATCCTGAGTCCTCTAAGCTACAATGGCCCCATATCCCTGTTGTGGTGTCTTTATCAACTCTCCAGAAGTCAAGGTTCAGAATAAGGAGAATATGCTTTTCTAAAAAATTTCTTCAGCTTATCAGTCCAAAATTCCTCATGGTGTAGGTTTTAGGGGCTGCTTTTACTTTCTAGTTCACCATGTGTTGGGTGCTGGTTAAAACCCCACAGCTGAATATAACTAATCTCAAACTCTTAAACTAAATGTAGACCAGATCTACATTATCTTCTGTTCAGTTGTCCTAATGGTAAAAAATACATAAAAAAAAAAAAAAGTTGCTGGCTTCCATCTAGAAATGAAAAATTCACGCTTAAAGTAAGGATCTCCATAGTTGAGTGAATATAACAGAGGATTTTGCTAATTGCACTAGATCCTTATTGTATGAAGCATATTGTCCAAAACTCCATCATTAACCATTTCTCACTCACACTTTCTTGGAGCTGAATAGCAACATGCAGTAACCTATCTATTGAGGGCAGTAGGCCAGTTTCAGTCAGAAGATATGAGTCTGCATGACAGCAGAGGCAAAAGAGGTCTTTGGAGGACTCTATCATCAAAACAAATTGAGGGTACATGGCCAAACTCATTAATGGATATAAATATGTAAATGGTGAGTGTCAGGAGGATGGAGCGAGGCTCTTCTCAGTGACCTCCAATCACAGGACAATGGGCGCAAGCTAAAACATAGGAGGTTATACAGAAATATAAGAAAAATCTTTTTCACGGTGAGGGTGACAGAACAGTGTCACAGACTGCCCAGAGGGCTTGTGGAGTCTCCTTCTCTGGAGACATTCAAAACCTGACTGGATGCATTCTTGTGTGACGTGATCTAGATTTTCCTGCTCCAACAGGGAGAGAGGACTAGATGATCTCTTGAGTTCCCTCCAGTCCCTGATGTTCTGTGATTCTGTGAAAGCAGAGTGAAGGGGTAGAATAACCTCTCTCGATTATCTGGACATGCTGTTTTTGTTGCAGTCCAGGAAATGGTTAGCCTCCTGGTCTGCAAATGAACGTTGTTGGCTCATGCTCAGCTTTTCATCCACCTGTACCTCCAAGTCTTTCTCTGCAGAGCTGCTGTCAATCCCTTCATCCACCATCCTGTATAGATACTTGGAGTTGCCTCTGTCTAGGTGCAGGATCCTGCAATCATCCCTGTTGAACATCTTGAGGTTCACATGGGCCCATTTCTTGAGTTTTTCTAGGTCCCTCTATGCGGCTCTCATCTCTCAGGCATGATAACTGCATCACTCAGCTTGTTGTCATCTGCAGACCTTCTGAGGGCATACTCAATCCCACTTCTTGTGTCATTGATGAAGATATTGAACAGTAATTGTCCCAGTATGAACCCTTGATGTCACCACTTGTCACCAGTCTCCATCTAGACAATGAGCTGTTGATCACTCCCCTCCAGATGTGACTATCCAACTAATTCCTCACCCACTGAACAGTCCACCCATCAAATCCATCTATCTTAAATTTAGAGGGAAGAATGTTAGGGGAGACAATGTCCAGATAGACAAGGGCTGTCATCCACAAAAATTACATCCATAGCTAGTCCTTGTCCTTTGATGTAGTCAAGTCCATCTAGTACCTTCAATAAAGTGTCTTTCATTAGATGAAAGAATTTAGATTTTAGGTGCCTATGCTGCTATTTTCTCCAAACAACTTCTTGTGTCATTGTGGTGTCTCATCAAAACAGCCAGCAGGATGCATGCAGAGATAGAGCCTTTGGACATTTTGCTGGTAAAGTTATGTTACTGTCTATGTAGCAATAAATGAAAATAAATAAACAAAAAAACTGCAGAAACACAGTATGTTTTCTCCCTGTTGGATGGCTAACCATTTAGTTTTTACTTCTTTTAATACCAATAACTCGTTCCTATGCACAGGACTTATTCTTTTTTCAAGTTGATGTAATTATAAATGAATTTGTCCTGTTCTCCAGGGCCCATTCATATTCAGAATTTTCAAAGAAATCAGGAGTTGTCATTATAATTTTAATATAATTTTCAACATGATATGCTATGTTCAATCTGATCAGACACTGCATCATTACAATACTGGGCAACAATATAGCAAAATTATTTCTAGCACAATTCTGCAAATAACATCGTAATTCTTATGACTGCAATTTGAATTGATAAAATTGAATTCAAAATTTTGCATGTAATTCAAACAGAAAATGACATGTGTAATTATTTTATATACTTGAAAGGAACTAAAAGTCTTCAGAGTGAAGAATTCTATAAGCAGAACAGATGTTTTAAAAACAGAAAAAAAAAAGAAATCTGCCTCTTGACATAGTAGCAGCTGGTGTCCTGCAATTATCCTCTTCACACTGGATTTTTTTTAATTTTACAGCCTGCTTATAGATAGTTTTATCATTGTGTAATTTACATTTAATATTCTACTTTGGAGTTTTTTTGATTTTTTTTTTACAGCAAATGGGAACCTTAAAGCTGAGTGTTCATGCTGGTGTATGCAGATATCAGTAAAAAGAACTCAGTCCTTCAAACAGATATCCAGCTAAGATTCATAAAGGCTGCATGTAGTTCCTTCAGACTCCTGCATACTGTTGTGATACTTTGTCCAAAACAGATAGAACCTGGGGGTGCTTTTGGCCTTCCTCTGCCTTTGGTTAATGGTCATTAATGGTAACTGCCAATTTCTGTTTTCACAAATGAGAATCATCCTGCCTTGACAGAACTCCTGAGAACTCAAATGTCGGTTTCAACCCAGGGTCCTCATTTCCCCTCTGTAAAAGCAAAACATTTTTTTAATGAAACATACATTACACCTTTTAAACTTTCAGAGTTATGAAGGACCATTTGCCGGCATATTTTTTAGCATTGCTGTGTGGGATCTTCCAAAATTCAGACATTTAACCTGTCTCTAAAGTTCAATGATGCAGTGGAGTATTTAAGAATCAGCTGGGGCTGCTTGCATAGACAAAAATGAAACATAGCACTTTTGTGGTCCTCTGAAGGCATGTCTAATATGGATACATAAGCCCTCCCTCTCAAGGCCTTCGGGGTTACCTGCCATGGAGGCCATTAATAAAGCAGGTATTTACTTAAATAAAAAAAACTCCTCAGTGTTTCGGATACACACTAAGGTCCTAAATCAGAAAGAGCAAAAGGCACCTCCTAACTCAGGGAGGAGCAGTTGTGGGCAGCTCATACCAGAATCTTTGACACACAGCCAGAAAGTTGTCCCAGTCCAGTTTTTGAGTCCAGTTCAGCAGAGGTCTGAGCTTGGTTTAGGACTGTTGAGATGCAGGATGCCCAGAAAAATGTTTTTTAATTTCAGCTTTGCTCTTCAACCGGTAATGTTCAGAAGTGTCTAGGCAGCCTTTTGCTAACTTTGAAATACTAATTTTATTTGTCTCAACACAGAGACCAATGAAGAGTGTTGTGACAGCCTGGGAAGATGAAAATTTTGACTACAGTGTACAACAACCATTATTTCATATGGTGTTCCTTCTTTTTATTTTTAGAGTGGGTGGAAGACAAAGACAGGCCTAAGATACTCTCTCATGAATGCTATGAACGGTGATTCCTAAATATTCCATCATTATTTGTTAATGCTAGGATCTAAAAGAAGAGCAGAACAGATGTTAGGAATATTTCTTCTTGGGCAAGGAGGGGATGATGCATCAGTACTGTAGCCTTCTGCAAATTTATGCTCATGTTGTCATGAATTATATCACATGTACAAGAAGAGAGAGAAAAAAGCTCTTTTAAGACAGATTTCTGTTAAGTTTTATTTCAACAAAAAAGAAGTACAGAGGTTCCCTAAACCCAGAAGAGGTGTCATTTGAGATACTCCAGGATGTGCAAGACATTCAGCTTGGTCTGACACATATGATAAATGCCACTGTGAACATGTGCTGTTCTGCAGTAGCAACTGGAGCCAATACCAAAGAACATGGAAAAAGGCACTAAAAATGTACCTTGCCCTTTCCTGGTCACCACCATCCAGCAATTTCTTCCCATCAGTGAAAATCCAAGCCAAAATATCCTCCCTGGTCTTTAAGAACTGCAGAGGAATCCTAGGAGAAAAGGAATCAAAATGTGACATTGCAGTCATTCAAGGGTATCCTTAGGAAGATTTGCTGTAATTTCTGAAAAGGAGGAATTCTACTTTCTAGAAATAGTACATATATTATATTAGTGATGTTTATGAATTAAACTCGGATCTCACCATGTCTTGTTCAGTAAGCTGCAGAGCTGTAGGATGGCTTCATTACATAGTGCTACGTCAGATACTTGCTTGAATAGCAATATTGAATTCATATTAAGTTCCTAAAGCCTTTGCAGTTCACACTGCTTTGACATTACCCACCCATCAAGAGTACTAATTAGAGGAAAAATATAACTTACAACACTCATTTATTTTTATACAGCATCCCTCAGCACAAACTTCCTAATGTCCTTTTCTCTCATTAAAATCCAATCAAATAAAATTATTCTTTATTAAGTGGTCCATGAAATAACTTTTTAATTTTAGAACAAAAAGATATGAAGGCTATTGCCTGCTTGAAACTCTTCCTAACAATTTGTGCTGGAGGAAGAAGAGCTATGTCCACCTTCAACTCACTGGGGAGATTCTGATAAACCAGCTCTCCTAAAAGTGTATTTCAGTACCTCCAGTTCATTTTCTACCATGGCTTCTCCACATTTATAATTGCATCTTTAGGAGGAGAAATTAAAAATAAAGGATCAAATCAGTGAAAAGAAGAAGTATATCAGAATGCAGAAATAAGAGAAAGCAAATGAGTCTTTGCTGATGTCAGGTGCAGTGACAAAGTAATTGCTTCAGAGAATGTTCCTGTCAGAAAATCTCTGTGCTACAAAGGAAAGGAGAGTGGGAAGACAACCACAGTACAAGCTGTAATATTTGCAATCTTATTTGTCAAATAGTCTTGCTTGCTTTCATCTATGTATTGCATTCATTTACACCTTAATCTTGTTGTGGAAGTGTGCAACACATCAACGGCTGGAAGCAATGGTAGGACGTGGCTTGCCATTGTTGCTGCATCATGCCAGCACTACAAAGATGTGCATTGTCACTTGTGTGGTCACACAGTGAATAGGACAGACAAATAGAGATGCATCCTGTCTAACCTGATGCCTGTAAATCCCAATCTGTTTCCATAAATCCCCTATTTGCAAAGGTTTGTTGCAATCTAAAGAGGGATTCTGTTGAGTGAAAATGAGGTCTTTCATGTGTATGACTGTGGGATAAAAGCCACCCTTGTTCTGAACTGGGTGAATTAACTTTACATCCCTCTTTGGATCATTAAAGGTTTCTCCCTAGCCTGTGACCCAGTGGCGTCACTTAGACTTCCAGTTTTTCATCTGTGCTTCAGTGAACAGCATGTGAGCCTGTTTTTGCTCAGTTCCAGAAATATAGCTGGACTGAAATGCCTGTCTGTGTGGCCACATGAGCCAGAGAGCCTGGCAAACGAGGTCAATTATTAAAACCAGAAAAGTCCATGTAGACAGGGCTTGCTGTCACAGAGAGCAACAATGTCATTATAAATGATGAGCACTGATGTTGATTTCTACACTGCTTAAGAAGTTTAAGGTGGATTAAGAAGAAAAATATTCTGGAAGACATTTCTTGGTGGGATATCCAACAACAGGATTCATACAGCTGTTACCATGCAATAGCTGTGCAACTTTCTTGTTTATTGAAGTAGCATCCTGGCCAAACTATTACCTGAGAGAGGAAGGAGAAATTCAGTTGTCACCATATTTGCTACCTATTACAGAAGGAAGCTCTATGGGGCAATACTCATTTTAGTCCAGGGAGCATGTTGAGGTATGGACAACCTGGGATCCTTCCTGTCTAGATATTTTATTGTTTTGCTATCTTTTATCCTTTATTTCAGGTAAATATACATTATTCATTGTTTAACTAGCTTTTGTTAACTCAGTCCACTCACTTTCAGCTGCTTCAAGAAAATCTCACAGTGGAAAAGAGAAAAAAATAGTAAGAAAGTGATAAAGCAAGATTTCAGAACAGTTGCAGTGAAATACTGCTTTTTTAATATGTATTATGTCATGAGAGTTAATAGTGCTACATGAGGCCAGATGAGGGCAGAGTATTACCTTGGGTTTGATTTCAAGCTGAGAACAAGGTTTCTAATGCCCTTGCCTAGGACTGGTGAAAGAATATTCATACAGGGAAGTGAAAGATATTTGTAGTGGGAGCACAGGATTCCAAGAAATCATTTTCTTCATCTGCACATTCTGCAGCCAAAGCAACAAAAGTTTTTGCACCAGTGGAACAAATACCACATGAGGACTACCAGTGAGCAATCACTTGGGGCAATGAGGGAATCTAGGAGGAAACTGAGTGAGAAAAATGATACCAATGTCAATACAGCTGTCAGTGGTTGTAATTCAAGCTGCATGCTGCTATCTGAAGTGACAAAACAGCTTGGATGCTGAGCAGTATCAAATATGCAAGGATGTGCTGTGGCTGCTACAAGCAGGCCTTGAGAGAAGGGACTGATTTTTTGATCTTTTGACATGGATCACGTGAAGCTGTTCAAACAATTTTTTTTTCCTGTCAAATATTTCACATTTTGGAGCCTTTGTCCTGGTTTAGAAGCTAGGCAGCCTTGACTTTTCTTACCAATTCAGTGCATACTCTCTCAGCATACAAATCTTCACTAGTTCAGTTCAAATCATCAGTTAAACACACCCATCCCTACTTAAAGCCATTCACCAAGAATGGTGACAACTGCTGCTTCTGTTGGAAGAATAAAAAGTTTCTGACAGAAGAAATGAAGGAAAGCTCCAGCTCAGTCTTGTGTCTGGATGAGGAAGGGTAGAGGTGCTTTAAAGGTCATTTGTGTCTAACGAACCATCCTCCCAAGAAATCCCCCGAAAGATGAATAATTTCTCAGAGATATGTGGGCACCCCTCTCCCAGAAATGTTGCTAGATGTCAGGCTGCAGTAGGAGCAAAGAGTTTAATGAATCTAAGAACTTACTCTCACCCCCTGATTATGAGCACAGAGAAAAAGAAAGGAGAGACAAAGTTCAATTTTGGTTTTATTAGATCCTCACCTTTCCTTTTTTTGCCAGGTTTTTAAAGGCAATAGCCTTAGAGCGAACGAGGGAATGAGTCACTGCAGTAGCTTCTCATTAAACTAATGACAAGACATATAAACAGAGGCAGCTCACTCAGCTAATGTTCCTACCATCCACAACACTAAGTCATAGGAAATTAAACCAGAAAAAACTCATGTAGT
Source organism: Turnix velox (assembly GCA_013400935.1). NCBI lineage: Eukaryota > Metazoa > Chordata > Aves > Charadriiformes > Turnicidae > Turnix > Turnix velox. The sequence continues at coordinate 23,759 of VZTY01003246.1, forward strand.
GTGCTTTGGACTGAGTGTTCAATTAACCTTAAACTGGAAATGTTAACATTTGATTTGAAAACAGCAGTTAGGCATTTGCACCAAGTGCCTTGCAGGCAGGTAGGGTAAAAATATGAAGTAAAATCAAATATTAAGCTCTATTGCTTGCCCTTTTGAGCGACTATGAACTGGTGGTAGAACCTCTGTTGAATCACATTTCCAAAAGTGGAGAGTTCCTTGTTTTCTTTTTAATACCAAGACATCTCCTTGGGTTACAGTAGGTAACTTCTGAAAAATAGCTTCTCCATTAAAGCCATTATTTTCCAGCCTGACTCCATTAAAATCAACCAGCCAGAAAAAAAAAAAGTTTGGAGGACCCCATAGTACAACCTCCCTTCAGAGAATACTCCATTTTCAATAGAGATGTAGTAATGAATGATCTTCATACAACCCAAAGAGCTTAAACAGACAGTAAATTGTTAATCTGAAGAAAACAATTCTAGGTCTACAGCATCAGCTGTAGATTGAAGGGAGAATAATATCTTTTAGTACCAAGAAAATAATACTGAAATTATTTTTTTAAATTGCAGTCAGTCAGCAGTGAGCAAAACAAGGCTGTTTTCAGCAGTATTTCAGAAATAATATTTAATAACTTTTTAAATGGAAATTTTTGATTGATTGAAATGGATGAAAAATGCAATCATTGCCTTGAAACATTTTGATAACATATTATTTTATATGAGGATTGGCAGTTGCTGATACACTTGACAAAAATGTAGATATATCAGTATTAATGACAACTAGTTTTAAGCAAAGAATTGAAGGCTAAGTTTTTCTATCAGCAGCTCTATGTAATTCATCACCTCTCAGTTGTCTCTGCCTGATAATTTTAACTTTTGGAGCAATTTACATTGAAGCAGCTGTTACATCTTTGGCAAAAAACCCTGGCAACCACATAACATTTTTTCTCATAAATACCTTAAAAATATCTATATCTTTTTCAGCTCCTTTGTGTAAAGGCCAAAGTTTAACAGAGAAATTTTAGAAATTTAACCACAGCACATATTGTACCAGACAATTAGGAAGGAAAACTTCCGCACTAAGTTCCTTCAATACAGAAAACAAAACAACCAGAATGTTAAAACCCATAAAAACAGTATACAAAAACAACAAAAAAACAGCCCAAAAAATTAAATTACACAAATATTTTATGGGATCAGTCAATTAAATTTATGCATTGCAAATTGCATAACATTCCTATACAATGAAAACATTTATTCCTGACATTGCTCAACAGGCAGTAGAAGCACAACTTATTAGAATGACTTTTACATGCCTAAAAACCAATAAACATGACCATTATCCCGGTAATGCAAAAAATAATTATGAATAGTTGAAATTGGGTGGGTGGCTAGGTGGAGAGTTGCTGATAGACCGTAATGGAGATATTTCTGAGCCTGGAGGTGCAAGTAATTTTCTCTGCTAGTTTCTAGACAACTGTTTCTAAAGTACTAGCTAAAAATAAAAGGACAATGTTATTATCAAACACCATCAAGTTGAAAGACACTTCTTTATTAAATGCAAATAAAGTCTTCATGTCACATATGATGTCTTCTGCTATTTTCAGTTCTTTGCCAAACTTGAAAGTTTTGGGCCAATATTTTTCACGAGAAGCAAGTGACTCAGTTTGAACACGCTTATTTAGGTTCTGTGTGATGCCATTCAACCTTTTCTGAAAGCAAGGTTGAGGAAAAATATGCTTTATTTTGCTCAGTCATGAATTATGAAGTTCTAACACCTCCATGTGATACAGTCAAGATGACATTCATCCCTGTGCAACTTTATTGCCATCTCAGCTTCAACATCAGCTCAGGGTGTTGTGTTCAATGCCTTCTTTGTCTCAATCTTCACTCTGTATGCTTCTGTTTTCAGTGAAAGGGCTATAGGAGGAGAAACAGCAGAGCAAATGAGTCAGGGTCTACTTGGGAGACTGTAAGCAGCAGAAGACCCTGGGACTGATCCAAGGAGGATGAGAGCCCTGTCTAATGTCCTTGCAAAGCTTTTCTCTATTGTATTGGAAAGACTGTGCAAAGAGGGGGGAGGTCTCTGTCACCCTAATAATGAGGTCTCTGTCACCCTCTGTCACCTTCAAACAGCTGCTGCAGAGAATATGAACTGATCTGCCTCATTGTAGTCCATAGGAAAATCATTCAGCAGATCTTCTTGGAGCATATATCTGGTCACAAGAGTGAGAAAAATGTGACAGGGAATTTAGTCAACTTGCATTTATCATACATAAATCATACGTTATTGATCCTGACCCACCAGATAGCTTTCTGTGATAAAATGACTGGATTTGTGGATTAGTGGAGAAGAACAGAAATAATTTACTTCAAATTTAGGATGGCTTTTGACAGTCTTTCACAACATTTTTGTATCCACTTGAGATGCATGTTTTGGATGAGTGGGCAGCTAGAAGGGTATAAAAATGGTTGGATAATCAGGATCATAGGGCCTGAAATAATGAGTTGTACTCAGCTTGGATGTCTATGGTAAGCAAGACACTGCAGGAGCCTTTTCTGCTTGGGATCTGTCTTATCTAACTTTTTTATCAATGACCTGAAGAAGGCAGTCAAATACACTCTCATTAAATTTTTAGTAAGATGACAGCAAGCTGGGAAGACCAATTGATATGCTGAAAAGCATGGCTGCCCTCCAGAGAGGCCTAGAAAGGCTGAAGGACTAAGTTAATAGGAAACTTATGAAATGAAAAATAAGACAAATGCAAAGTCCTGCATCTATGAAGAAAAGCTGCTGCAGAGATGCTGGCAGGCTGCTGCCTGAGGAGCAGATCTGTGGGAAGGCGCCTGGTGTCCAGGATGGGATGTAAGTTGCAGAGGAATAAACACCATGTCCTGGCAGCAAAGATGTGTAACAGCCTCCATTTCTGTATTAGTAGGAAAAGAAAAGGCATGTTCAGGAAATTGACAGTTTCCCTTCAGTCATCTCATATATCAATACAACTTCAGATAGAGCAGGCAACTCAAAAAGAATCACTTCTAAAAGTCTGAATTGTAGCAAAACCAGGAATGTCAAAGAGGCTGAGAAAAGCTTTCTTCTATCAAAAAATTGACTGAAAAATATACCTGAGACTGAATTGAATAATAATTGCAGCTAAGTAGTCTAATATGACTAAAGACAATATGTTCTTCAACTTTGTAATTATCTACTTATGTGCTATTGCGAAAAGACAATTTTGATCCTAAAGCTTTTGCTCAACCTTGGTAATATTTTTACAAAAATAAAAAATCTCTTAGACCAAAGTGGCTTTAATAATTATGTGTGGATTTAGCTTCTGTAAGGGAATTCCACGCACGATTATCATTTAAAGTACACCAACCTTTTAAATTCAGGATGTTTTTTAAGGCAAATTGGTAGATGAACGGAAGACGACTATTAAGCACTTTCTTAATTGTTCATTGAATTATCTTACTGCTTTTAATATGTGTGATTACTTAGTTTGAGGTAATTCATTCACACACCTTTTATCTAATCCCTTGTTACTTATGAACAATATTTACCCGGAATTTTTTCAGGAAATGAAATAGCAGATTGGGAATTTCCAGAAACAGACAAATAAAATAAATATCTAATCTGAGCTTCAAACCATACCAATTTTGTGTGCGCATCTACTGTATCCTTTAATCAAAAATCCTTCAATCCACTGGCTCTTCAATCAAAATACATATAGATAACTTGCAGACCTGAGATGGATCTTGGTTGAAACTTAATACCTTCTCACAGCCAGATTTTAAAAAGAAAAACTACAATCAGTTGATGAATCAATCACTTGTGATCTAGTACATAAAGAATAAAGGCCAGGAATGGAACCAGATTTCTCATGAAGCTGTCCAGATGTGAATCTTAATGGCACAATTTCAGAGAGACCAGGAGATGACTAAGTGAGGCAGGACATCAAACAACACTCAAATGCCACTGTATTTGAATGCAGACATGGACTTTGTGTTTTAAATTCCCTGAAAAACTGGGACAAACCTCAAGAACCTCGAAGAGACAAAAATAAAACAAACTAACAATCAACACCCTTCTCAAAAAATAAAGCTTTTATGCAACAGAAGTGCTTATTTTAGATGTTGCTCTTTTTCTTTTCAAATCTTTTCACAGAGGTTACATTTCAGAAGGAAAACATTTCTGAAATGAGAAAGAGAGTATTTAATTTTGATGATACTGTAACTAGATATTAAACAAATGTCAAATCTTTTTTGACTTGGAAAAAACTCTGAAAGCAATCCTTTGTCATAAAAAAGCTTAGTTTGACAAATTGGCATTTTCAAAGTAAAACCCATGATTTTTCTTGTAAATCATATTCAGTTCTACACATCTCCAGGGTGCATTGCAATGAACTCCTATGTGATTATGTATGTGATTAGGACAGAAACCAGCCACAGGCTGACAGGCAGATGGCCTCCTGTGGTCTTTGGACTTCTAAATGTGAAAAATAAACAAAATGATGACCAGGGGGTATAACATTGTAATATACCTTTCAGGGAATATGGAAAATGCTTTTCTTCTTAATTCTGTCTGGAATACAGACTACCAGAAAATGTTCTTTAGTAAAATTAATTACCTGTTATTCGTGTTACTTTTATATATATACATATATTCAACTACAGATGTTAGTAGGTGGAATTTATTTGGGGAAGATGATACTACAACTTGAAGAATTATGAACTGAGAGCTTAATCAGCCATCCAAGCACTTGTGAGTATAATTTGGAAGTATAATGAGGTTTTTTTTTTCTCCTTGCTTACACCTTTATGTCCCAAATAGTTGCAGCGCTCAAGTTGAAGTGTGAGCTGCATGTTGTCCTGTATCACAACAGCAGCGAGTCCCTTCAATTGGACAAGTGCCTAGGTTATCTATCTCAGAATGAGCTGGCCTCTGCCTCATCCCTTACTGAAACACTGAGCACAAGCAAAATAGCAGCTGGATTGTTGCTGAGCAGAAAACCTGGGGCATAAAACTCTGTCAATTTCCAATCCTCTATTCCTTCCTTCTTGGAACTCTAAGAAAGAGATCAGCAAACATTTTAGAGCAGACTTATGTGTTTTCACAAGCACTTCTATGTTGAAGCTCAATGAGACTCTCTGTGCTCCTGAACTGCTGAGCTCTGGTGCAACTCAAGGTAGACCTACTCCCTTGGCAGGGATGGGAAGTGGTTGGCATGACACAAGCTGTGCTCAGGGAGCCCCTTCCTCCCTAGAGCCACAGAGTAGTTGGATCTTTGCTATTCTCTTTCTACATACTCAGCTTATTAAACCTGACTGCACAGGAAAATTGGGCATCAGTGGATGTTGCATTCCGCGTTTTCCTCTTTCCGTAGAAGGCAATTTCTGGATAGTTTGAAGCACAAAATGGCAGGTAGAGTAGTGAGCTATTAGAGCTGGCAGGCTGGATAAACTGAGGATATCTTGTCGTAAACCACTTTGGACAAGAGGCAAATGGCACTAAATGGAGTAGTTAAAAGGCAATTTTTCACACAAATCTGGCTGACAATAAATTTATTGTATGTAGGTAGGAAGGACCACCAGTCAGTCACCACAGACACATATTACCTCCCAGGAAAATACAACTGAAGAGCAGGAGAAAATGGAGGACTAGGTCTTTCTGAAGAGGAGCAGATGGCTCAGGCAGGGTGAGGGCAATGCCATACAGTTCTCAGGTATGTTATGGGAGGAGGACTTATAGGCAATTTTAAAAACATGACTTCACATTTATTTGGACCAGTCAGGTGGTAAATTAATGTTAAAATTTCTTTACTAGTGATGCTTTGTTATCATTTATCTGTGTGCTTACATAACACAGCTGACACAACTCCGTAAACAATGTTCTATGGCCAGTGATGGCAGTGATGAAATGGCAAACTATGTGCCAAAGCAACAGGTAAATGATTTTTCTACAGCCACTAAATCTTTTCTGTTGAGTTTGAATAAGAACATATTTCTTCTCATTATAATTGTTTTTATTACCATTATTTTTATGACTGTGACATATAGAGGTTGTCACAGAATAAAAAATGTCCCTTGTCCCATGATCTAAATTTAAGACTATGAACAACACCAGAGAGGTGAAGAGGGATATTCAAGAAAAAAAAATGCAAATTGGGATTGAAGGGGATATCAGGTTGCCGAAAAGTGTAAGGTTTTCCAAAGCTTTTTGTAGAAAAGGAAGTTAGAAGCAGTATTCTGAATGACAGCAAGATACAGAATCATAGTATCATGGAGTTGGAAGGGACCTTCAAAGGTCATCTAGTCCAACCCCTCTCCCTTGGGCAGGGACATCTTTAACATGATCAGATTGCTCAAAGCCTGATCAAGCCTGGCCTTGAATGTCTCCAGGGATGAGGCCTCCACCACCTCTCTGGGCAGCCTGTTCAGGTGTCTCACCATCCTCATGGTGAAAAAACTCTTTCTAATATCTAATTCTTTCTAATATCTAATCTAAACCTGCCCTGCTTAAGTTAAAAACCACTCGCTGACCTCTGTCCTATCACTACATGCTCAGTAAAACAGTTCCTCCCCAGCTTTCCTGTGGGACCCTTAATTATGGAATCATTTAGTTTGGAAAAGTCCTGCAAAAATCACAGTCCAACTAAACACTGCTAAGTCCACCACTAAACTGTATACCTAAGCACCTTATCTGCATGATATTTATGGCATTATCTCTCCAGCATGGGTGAGAATGGAAGACAGTCACCACAAAAGTGATTGTAATTTGTTAAGCAGGAGATTAGAAACCATGGAGCAATCACAAACAGCAGTAATCCTTGAAGAACTCAACAATGGGTAGCAAGCAGAACAGGGAATGGCCAAGAAAGGCTTTGAAAATCAAGATGACTCTTAAAATTTAGTGAGGCAGAGAACTGGTATGCAAAGATGTGGAGAGTAGTAGGGAAGTGGTATCACTCTGAATAGATAAGGGGAAAATGAATTTATCAAATCCAGAGAAAAATACATTGCAACAACTTAGATGAGCTTGAAGATAACAGCTGTAAAAAATATTACGCATTGTGCTTGGACTATAAGCATGATATTTATGCCATGTTGCTCAGGTGAATTTTAGGATATGAGGGGACACAGACAAGATAAAGATGAAGTTGATAACCGCTCTAAGGACCCAGGAATGGGTACAACCCAAAGGAATTACAATCAAAGGGAGAAGAGGATGATAAAACATGCTGGTAAGCATAGCTGATAGCTGGACATCCATGAACAGGTGTCACAGAAATAGGTTGAGATCTTAGTGTGTATCAATAGGGGAAGGCTGTTGAGAGATATGGGGTGTCTTGCTGTGTACTGGAAGAAGTCCAAGGGAAGACAGTCACTGCAACCAGAGGAAGACATGGCTGATCATTTCTATGTTTAAGTTTCATTACTAGTATTTTGGTAGTCATCTTACATGAGTAAGATGAATTGTGTCCTAGGGGTGTCAATTAATGGAACTTATAGTAATAAGCTAAGCTGTAAATGCCCTTATTCTGGATATTTTTAATAACCCTTTAAATGTATAAATAAATCTACCCTTTAGCAGATTTCAGAGATTCATTAGGCCACTGGCAAAATCTGCTTTACTCCGTCACCTTGTGTGGTCTAAAGGGGCACAGTGATCATGCATCCCTCACTGTGGGCTGGCTTTGGGCATAACTGATTTTGCAGGCTTCCCTCTGTCCCTCTTTACAGCAGGTCTGGCTTGGAAGAGGGGGTATGGGTGGACAGAGGACGCAGTGTCTACAGCCAGGGACAGCTAGTAGAATCATAGAATCATAGAATAGTTTGGGTTGGAAGGGACCTTAAAGATCATTGAGTTCCAACCCTCCTACCATAGGCAGGGACACCTCCCACTAGATCAGGCTGCTCAGTGCCTTGTCCAGCCTGGCCTTAAACACCTCCAGAGAGGGGGCATCCACAACCTCTCTGGGCAACCTGTTCCAGTCTTTCACTACCCTCACCATAAAGAATTTCTTTCTTATGTCTAGCCTGAATTTACCCCCTCCCAATTTACATCCATTATTTCTAGTCATCCCATCACTTATCTTAGTACAGGAAGGTAAACATTGAGCACACCCTTGATCAGAAAAAGGTTTTGATTAACATTTGCAGGATGCTCAGTGTTCATTCCCATAGCCCTGCCTGTGGTTCTCACTAAATTAATGGAATGAGTGGAATTTAACTGTGTCTGGGACAGTGGTTTATGGGAGTCTCTGGCTTAGGAGAGAGAAGAAAGGAAACAGACTTTTCCAAATGCAGATCTGTCAGCTGTGAGACACTCAACCCAGGAGACTCTTGGTCTATTCCACTTCCTTATCCACCCACAGGCTGTGCTGGAAATGTTGCCTTTTCAACCATCCTGGCTCTGCTGCTTTTGTAGCTGCTGAGAGGAAGAAACCTCCAGCATGGAAGCAGCAGTGATCATCCTGTGCTGGTTTTTTTTCTTAAATCACTTAACATTTCTGCCTAGAAGGTAAAACTAACAAATCCAGCTGCCAGTGGATGAAAGCTGGAGAAAGTGGTGAATAGATTAAACTCCTAAGACCTAACAGGCAATTTAAGCAAGATTTAAGAAATCCCAGCCTCACATGGGACCAAGGTATTGATCTGGGTCTCCTTTCTGTGTATTTTTTCCTTATTTAATTATAGGTCTTCTCAGTAAGAAAACAAGTGACCTTGTATGAAAAGACTTGTCTGGAGCATAAAGAAGCACTTTGGGAAAAGCAGAGATTTTAGAGCAGAACAGTAGCATTTCTCAAGGAACTGTCCAGGGAACACTTCATTAATTGAAGTAAATTGAAGCAAAGTGTAAGCTCTTAGTGGTATATCTGTATAGTTAAATTATAGTAAGCGACTCCTACTTAATTACTTCATATTTTTTTCTGCTGGATTTAGTGGAAATGTGTTTAAAAGGGAGTCATTAACTATGAAAAAAAACACCCACTGTCAAGATCTTTTCACTTTGAGATAAGCCAGGCCAACAGGGAAAAAGTTTTTGTGCTTCCCACTGTTTCTGTTTAATGTTTTACTTGTCATTGCCTATTTCTAGGAACTTTTCAGATTGATTTCCTCAAACTCACAGTTAGTCCCTTACAGCAGGTCTCTCTCCATACTTGGGAGGCAGGCAAGAACTGACAAAACCTTGTTGCTCTCTACAGCTACCCTGAAAGGAGGTTGTAGAGTGGTGGGGTTTGGTCTTTTCTCCCAAGTAACAGATGATAAGACAAGAGGAAATGGCCTCAAGTTGTGCCAGAGGAGGGTTGGAAAATTTTTTACACTCCTAGCAAGCATTAGAACAGGCTGCTCAGGGAAGTGGTTGAGGCACCAACCCTGGAGGTATTTAAGAGAAGAGTAGACATAGGTTTTAGGGATGGTTCATGTCAAAATCAGGTTCATGGTTGGACTCAATGATCTGAAAGGTTCCTTCTAACCAAGGGCATGGTATGATTCTATGAAGGTAATCTGAAAGTTGTGCTCTGATTTGGAGACATAATGGGAAATTATTACCAAGATATGGAAGCACTCTGTTCTGAGATTTTTGCTTTTTCATTTGTCTCCATGTCTGAAGTTTTGGGTGGGAAGCTTTCTGTCCGAAGACATTTCTATGTGGAAAAATGTAAAAATGACCGTTTACTTCACCATAAAAAGAAATATTATTAGAGTTTAAATAAACCCTGAAAATCCAGTGTTACTGTTGCTATTTCCATTTTTCATTTTCCATTTTCCTCATAAGGTAAAAAAAAAATTGTCCAAGTGCTAACCAGCTGCAGTTTGTTTGGCCTTCCCTTCCTCAACCTGTCGTTGACGCCTAATCTTATTCCCACCACTTTCTTTTCCTCTCTCCTGAATTACTTGACATCTAAGCAACAAAATGTTCTCCACACCACTCTGGAAGTTTACATGCACAGCAGAGTGTCATACTGTATCAGGGAACCCTCACTGACCTGGACTAATTAGCTCAGGTATCATAGACAGTGTGACTGTGCTGCAGCAAGCTAAATGTTCTCATCAGTGACATAACATCCACAATGTTGCAGTTTGTTATTAATTATTGTAATTATTTATATCAGCTTCAAAGGGTTTTGAGAGTGAGGGAGAGGAAGGTGGCAGGCAGAGTCTGTTGGTACAGCCAGAAAAACTATTGGAAACTGCCTGGAAGGGCAGGCTCAATGGATTTTATAACTTACTTCTCTGAACCTGTGGTTCATTGTGTTAGAAGGAACCTCGAGAGAAAGGGACTTTTCCAGTTCAGTGGCTGCTTCGGAGAAGATAAAAATGGTTTTTGACTCTCATTTTAGTTCCTGAAGAACACAAAAAGAAGAGCCTAAGGGGTGTCACAGGAAAAGAAAAATGACAGATGATTCCCTTGTCACCAGGGCAAGTATGAGACACAAGAAGAAACCTTCAAAATGACCTACATAAGTTATCCCTATGGTCTTGCCCCTCAGCAGCATTATTCCACTTTACCAGATTTTTTAAAGCATAAAATTAAGGATCCAAGTAGACCTTCTTTTAAATAAGCTCATCTGAAAGTGGTTATTGGTGCACAACTAGTTGGTGGGACTTCTGGGGATATGCAAGTGGCCTAATAGGAAAAGTTCTGTGCCAGAAAAATGAGCAGCACAATGAACAGGATTGGAATTACTGCCCCAGCAGGTATCTATTACCCTTTCTGCTCTTCCTTATTCACAAGGAGCATTTCCACATTCCCCAAGAATATTTGCAGGTGTTTCAATAAAATGTTTTCCTAGGCTTCTTTCACTGTTTTAGTTTGTGAAGTTGCAAGTAAACAAGTCGGTGGGTACCTCAGAATACTGGTAGTACATTCCCTTGGAGAACAAAGAGCTCAGTTAAACCCAAGGTGTAGACCAAGATTTTTCAATGTATCCCTTTCTTTGTAGTCACACATGTAACCTCTCTTTTCTACATCAAATAATGAATCACTGAAAGCTTCTAGGATGTATACTTGAATTAAAGAAAAAAGTTCTTTGCCATAAGAACGGTGAGGCATTGGAACAGGTTGCCCAGAAAGGTGGTGGAGGATACATCCCTGGGCACAGTCAAGGCTAGGATTGATGAGGCTCTGAGAAACTTGATCTAGTGCAAGATGTCCCTGCTTACTGCAGGGGACTTGGACCTTTGAAGGTCTCTTCCAACTCAACATTTTCTATGGTTCTATGATTCTATGATAATCTGTCTGAAATTCAGCATATAGAACCCTGGTAGACAAGTTTGATACTGTGTTTTCTGTGACCAGTGAACATGTAACTAAATTATATGTCCATAAAAAAACATGAACTTTGGAGTTGTTCCTTCATACTTTTATAACCACAGGAGAAAGCAACAACTTATAGAGAGTACTGGAATAAAGAAAACTTAGAAAATTAACATCTGCATTATGTTAATCATAGAATCATAGAATAGTTGGGGTTGGAAGGGACCTTTAAGTCCCAACTTAATTGAGCATATGAGTCCCAACTTAATTGAGTTCCAACCCCCCTGCCATAGGCAGGGACACCTCCCACTAGATCAGGCTGCTCAGTGCCATGTCCAGCCTGGCCTTGAACACCTCCAGAGGGGGCATCCACAACCTCTCTGGGTAACCTGTTCCAGTGTTTCACTACCCTCACTGTAAAGAATTTCTTTCTTATGTCAAGCCTGAATGTCTCCTGATTCCCCACCAGACTATTTTAATACAAGTCTAGTGAACCCATGAGTTAGAAAAGGGACTGAGAAACTGCTAGAAATTTTTATCCTTGCATCATCAGGTTTGTTCAGCAGATGAGTCATTGCATGTTGGTCTTTTGCAATGCTGGTGTTTAAGCTGTATGAGTACTGCTGCAACTGCAGAGCTCAGGCCATTTGGCCTTGCAGACCTCCTTTCCTAAATGCTTTTTGTTAGGACAGGGGAAGTACTATTTGCTACACCTGGAGAACTTCGCTACTCATAGATTGTCTGCAAGCATAAGCCATGGTATATCAATACCATCAGCCTTTGCAGCACTACCTCCTGCAGCTTGTCCATATCTGGAGACACCCACACCTCACCTCCTCAAGTTCTGCCTCCATGAATTTCCCAAACTTAGAGTTTTCTAGTGGCCCCTAGCACCCTCCCCACCTCTAGTTGTTGTTCTGCTCCAGGGCTTGTGTGGTTCCTATTTTCATGCCATATTTCCGATTCAAAGGCTAAGCAAAATAAAGAGCAGGCCCCCACTCCCTTGCAGAGGAAGGGCAGATAGGTAAAGAAAGGAAGGAGCTGAGGGAAGTGTGATAAGGCTGGCACAACTAGAGCAAAACACTCTGCACTGTGAGCAGCAGAATGAATTAAAACCGAGCTTACAGAGGATTTACATTTTGAGGAAAGCATTCCCACGAGGATGCTTTCCTCTCTAATCAGAGCTAAACTCACCAGTCGTTCCTTTTCTGAAATTCTTCTAAGTACCCCTTTGCTTAGCTGCCTATTTTCATGAGATTTTGCAAAATTTAATATCCTTAGGAACTCTACTCCTCTTTCTCTAATGGCTGAAATTAGCCAATTCCTTCAAAACATACTACCAGGGACAAAGCACACGCATCACTCTTTCCAAGGAATTTGGGTTCATTTGGATATCTTCCTGTAGGAAATCTGGACCCTGATGCTTTGAAATTCTCCTATTGCCAAAGACAAGTGTGCAAAGAGGTGTGAAAGTTTTTCAAAAGCTCAGTAAAGCAGCTTTGGAGCACGTGAGTACATGTGTGTCTGTGTGTGTATGTGTATGTGTGTGTGTCCCTCAAGAGACACTACTCATGGAGGGATTACACCACTAGTCTTAACCTCCTATCATTCTCAACTGATTGTTGACATTCTCCACAATTGACTGCAGTTATAGGGTTTAGCTGGTCTTTACTCTCCTGTGTAGCTCATGTATGCCCAGTGATGTAGAAGTGAAAGGACTAGCTTACTTTTGAGCATGGATAGTGATTCTTTCTGTGAAAGAATTTTTGACCATAAGAAGTCCTACAAGACACCAAGAGGCCTGGCTGGAGTGTACTTAATTTCATAAACTTTTGTGGTTTGAAATATTATCAGGGCATTCTGGTGAAATTCTAAGAACTGGATGAGGATTTGTTCCAAAAATATGGACTTCCAAGAGTTTATTCCAGAAATAAACTTTCAGTCAGTCATATCGAGCAATAAGAAGCCGGTTCCTCCCCTTAGAATCTGTCATTTCTATAAAGATAAAAGAAAACTAGTCAGACTTTTATGCCCACCCTAAAGACCTGTCTGAATTTAAACAACAGTATTTTGGTTCCTATATTGTAAGAAGTTACAACTTATGGTATTTTTCTTCTGTCTTAGACCACACAAATACAAGTCTCTACAAAGGAACAACTAATGTTTGAAGTAAAGTTTAAAGGACTTCTATATGTTTCAGTGAATATGCCATTCCCTACTAGTAATGTGGTGCTTATTGAGTGTGCAGTAATAGGCATAATCTAGACTATGATCCTGCTAATACGTATATCAGGCCAACATGTGGCAAATAAAGGAGGTGAGAGACACTGAGCATGACTCAATGAGTTGTAATAAATCCAGCAGGAAATACAATTTCAGAAAATTACTGGCAAGAGATACAATTTATAGGAGAGGGAATACAAGTGGGCAGTGAGTGGCAGGGAAAGGGAATGAGAGAGATATTTGAGTGTCTTTCTCTTCATTCTTCATCTGGGAAATATCCCATTTTCATATCCCATCTGCTTTTTACAGGAATATTTTAACTGCATTTGATTGCAACAAGCTCAGAGTAATTGTGTTTTTGTTTCAGCACATCAATAACAAGCATTTCTAAACATTTCACTGTACAAACCTGGCAATGTAAAAATGATTACTAACATCAGTCAAGCTCGTTTATATTCATTCTCACATCATAGTAAGTCACAATGGATGAGTCTGTGAAGGTGGCAGCAGCTGTGAAGCATGGAGGTCTTGAGTCATGCCGTACAGTTCAGTCAGCAGACCAGGACCACTGCAAAAAGCTTGGTGCAAACAAGAAGCCATTAATAACCCAGATTCTCTCTCTGAAGCATGAGTTAAGTTCAAAGGAGTGGAAATAAGATCCAAGGGAAAGTATAAAGCCACAGTGATCTGTTTGCAAGGCACTGCAGCAGAATCAATCCAGGTTCTTGGCAGATCTATACCACAGGGCTTGATACAGTGGCCAAGCTGGAAAGATCAAGACTCACAAAGTGAAGATGGAGAAATTTTAAAGTTAACTTTATCTTGTTTTACTTTAAGCAATTATCAGTGCAGTAATTAGGCTCAGATAATCATCTGTGGTATGAATCATTTCCATATATACAGACATAAATGTTATACTCTAATGTATCCTGCTTTACCTCTTGCAGATATTTCTAGGAAATGTGATTCATCTGCAGCATCAGACCCGCTATTCCTACACAGATACAGTGCATCCCATCCCCATGGCCCTTCCAGCTGCTGAAGGCAGGAAGACCTCTGTGATGTGGGAGTAATCCCTTGATAGAAAGAGTGTCTGAGGCGTGAGTTAGCTGCATGAACAGACATCCAATGACCCAAAGTCATCCTACACCCTCACAGGACTAGTAGATACCATGTAAAACCCAAGTTTTACTGGTATGTCAACTGGATACTCCAGTAAGAACTCCAGGAAGTCTCAAATTGCACTAGACTCCTGTGTCTGAAGAACCGAATTTTGCCTGGAGAAGAATGGTACCTGTTGCTGTCAGAAAGTGCTTATTGTCTGCCCAGCTGGAGAGGGAGAGTAAATGACTGGTTCAGATGGGTTATGAATGAAAGTGGGTGAGTTCAGTCCTTATTTGTATGGTAATGTAGAGTTTGAGTGTAGTGTAAATGTCAGAAACTGCATACAGCAACTCTCCTGCCTTCAGGTGCATGTGCGAACACACAGACAATGCACAATGTGCAAAGAAAGGGACAGTTAGGGTTGGAAAAGATCAACTCATTTCATTAATGAGTCCATTTCTTCATTAATTACATTAAAGGCTCTGAGGAATCAGCTGTCAGAAAAAGAACTGGAGCTGAGGAACTATGTGTGACAGAGATGCCAACAGCAAGTGTGTGAAATTATAGTTGGACACATTTGGGTTCTGAACCCCTTGCTTCTCCATCAGCCATGCCATCAGCCAATCTATGGGGGACAACTTCACACTCAAATCAGAGAGAGTAATGAGTCATTCCCCTTCTACTATTCTCAAGAGCACATGAGCTATAATTACTTATTTTTTTGTAATCATTCTGCTTGTATTACTACTGCCTTACTACTCTGGGGTGTTATCTCCCCACCACACTGAACTAATCAAAAGCAGCCCTGCTGGTTTCCATTTGGAAGGGAGCCACTGAGAACTAACCTGTCCAGTAAAAACACTGTCTCTAATCCAATAATGCTACCAATGCCCTAAAGTGGTACAGTCTAGCCAAAACTCCTCTGTAAATTTTCTCTTTAACATGCACCTACCTTCCAGTTTACTTATTGTCTACAATACTCTCTTTCCTCTCAAAATGAAAATATTAGTGCAGAACTCACTGTGGTTTGAGGGCAAGATCCCAGGACCATACAACACAAAACTGCCTTTTTATTGCTCTGACCATGAATTTTGGAGAAAGGTAAGGGTGGAGGGACCGGCATCTAGCCCGATGAAAGAATGCCAGAAACACAGATTTCCCATGTCACCAGTTCAGGGAAAATGAGTGAAGGAAATAAAGACGAGACAAAACCAAAATGCATGTTTCCCTCTGGACCTGGATTAGACTTCTTGTCATGCTGGACATTAGGAAAATACTGGGTGCTAAAGGCAGATCTGTTCAAGTGAAGCAGGAAACTCCCAGTTCGAGTGTTTGGTGTCATCTCCAGTCCTTTGAGGCTGTCTGCCAAAGTCAACTCCAGTGTCCTAGGTGAATTTTTATCACAGCAATGACACTCTGACCAGAGTCATGTAATTTGTAATTCCAAATAGAAGCAGTAATTGCATCAATTCTTAGTAGCTTTTTTGCATTACAGTGTGCCTGTCACCATGTTACCACTCCTCATTCAGAAATGGGAATGAGACTCCTGCGTTAGTCTCTGCACATCAGGTCTCCTTTGGGATAACGATCCTGCTGAAAGGCATTATGCTTTCATTATTTCATTATATATTGATCATGTCTACTAATCCACAGTGCTCTGATGTATGTCATGAGGCTGCACGATGTGTCCCTGTGATGATACCTGTCAGAAACATCCTGCTCACAGTTGTCATATGGTATATGCCATCTGCTTAGGGAGCTGGTCACTCAGCTGTACAAGACCAAAGAAAAGGACAAGAAAAAGTCACCAAGCTCCAAGGGAGAGACTAAACATGAAAGAATTTTCCCTCTTATAAATATTGATGATGTAGGAATAAAAAAATCATTTTATTCTCTCCATCAAGGCCACAGGCTTTTCTTCCGTACCTTAATATGTGTCTGTATCTACTTGTCTCCAGCATCTTGAAGTTTACTGCGAGCAGTCTATTTTATTTACTCTCCCTGTTACTTTTATCTTAGTAGACCCAACTAAAGGACTACTTCAACCTTAACCTTCAGTATTTGAACTTAAAGAGCTGCACTAAAACCATCTTAAACAGAAGTTACCTGCTGTTACTGATTGAAACCAAGTGAATTCTATGAAGAATTCACTATAAAAATGCTGATTTCTTATGGTTTTGCTTACAAAAGGCCTTTGGGAGGGGTTTGGCAGGTGCCAGGTGTATGCAGAAATAACAGGTCACAAAATCCTAGGTAGCCTACAGTAATAGACTTCATCAGTATCATCAGCAAGGCAGCAATCATGCAGTTCAGAGTCCACACAGAGCACTGTGTGTTGCTTGTCTAAAGTGCTTCCAACTCCTTGTTTAAGCTTGAGCAGAGGGAAATCGAGGAGGTTTCTGCATGAGTATGAAGATAACTTCTTTTTAGGAAACAGGATTGAGGTGGAAATATTTTCTCCCTTTTGTCAGAAGTTTACATTAAGAAATAGGTCAAAATAAAGATAAAGGGTCCTGACGAAAAGATAAAATTGACTTTATAACTATTACTTATATCATTGCAATTAGTTGAACTTCTGATAAAAATAAGTAGTCTGGAATTTTTTTTTTCCTTTCTATGTCAGAAACTTCTGGCATTGGGAATATGTAAAACTTCTCTTTAAGGGGAAATTAATAGATATTGACTTTCTTTTATGAACAAAGTTTCTTTTTACCAAATCAGTATTTTCTGACAAAAGTTATTATTTGAAAATATACTTGTCTATTTAAGGCTCTTTTAAAGGCTTCCAGTTTGACTGGATCAGACATAACATCTGGCACTGAAAACTGTCAAGATGTAATTCATCTTGGGGACAAATTGTCCAGATACTGAGATAAATTTGAGTGTGTAATCACATCTGTTATGCAAATCAATATCACAGATTTACATCTGTATCTGTTAATGGATAAGACAAAAAATTAAGCTGAACTAAAGAACAATTTGATATAAGGAAAAAAAATGTAAGATTACAGACTTGATTAAGGGCAAATAATGAGTTTTCCTCCTGTAGAGTTGATTAGAAACTGGGATCTAAAGAAAAATGCAAACAAATCAATATATCAGATTTAGGAGAAATATTAAGTGAACCAAAAAAATAGAGATTACTGGTCCATTGGAATATAAATTGATATGAGTGGACCCTGATAGATGTTAATGACACTGTCTTTACCTAAAAATTTGTGCACTAGGTCATATGAAGAGACAGCGTAAATTCTGCAAAATGGGAAAGCTGAGAAGAGATTTATTTGGAATAAATATTCAAAAATGAAAATTCTGGTAGACAAAGATGAAAGTTCAGTGTCCTGAAACTTCAGAGTGGGTTAATCTTCATCCAGGGATGTAGTAGTATGTGAAAATGCAATACCTGAAGCAAAGATTTTCTAAATGATCCTCTTAATCTGTGGCTAGTGAATTTGCATCTGAAATTAGCAAACATAGCACTCATATTTTGAAAAGAGAAAAATGCCCTTTGTGGGCAAACTACTAGCCTGATTTTCAGTGTGTGTGCAGTGTGTTGGAACAAGTTTCAAAAGGAAGACTGCATAACAAAATGGAGATAAGCAGAGACAGGATAGAATGAAACCTGGATTTACAGCAGGAGATTCTGACAGATAAACTTGGTATCTTTCTGTAAAATATTAGTCTATGTTTAGGTGAAAGAATGTGAAAAGCACAACCTACCTGACCTTCTAGTAAGCCTCATATACATTCCAGGGAGAAATTATTAATGCTTAAATCAAAGACAAGGGAGACTATTTAATTGGTTTTCAGAAAGCATCTGGCTCCAGGGTGGGAGCAACAGCTAACACTGAAGGAAAATGAAGCAAACAAAAGGCAGGTTCTAGGAGTAATAAATATGTCTATGATCAACCATAATGTCAGTAGTCCACAATAACAGGGCATAAGAAATCCCTCATAAAAATAGTTAATTACACAGACTTGGAAGGAAATGTTAATACAGAGGAAGGTTAAAACATCCTATAGAAGGAACCTGATTGTCTTCAGCAAAGAAGCAATAAAAGTCAGATTAAATTTAACTGCCTGGAGTCTCAGGTCAGGCACATAGAGACTAATAAAAAGATTGTCTGTAAGATGTGGGCTGAACTGTGATAGCATGAGGAGAGAAGAAAGCCCAAACTGGAAATAATCATTCACAGGATAGCTATGAGTCATCAACATGATTCAGACACACAAAGGTTGATGTGATTGTAGGCTATGCCAGGAATGAAATTTTCAGTAGACAGGGACAGATGAGAATGGTAAATCAAAGAGGATAATACTTGGAGTATGACACATAGCCGGTCACTTCTACTCTGTATGGTCAGTCACTATAAATAACAGTGGGATAAGAGGATCTAAACAGAAAAGTCTGTTGGGTAAAGAGTAAAAATTTAGAAAAGGGATGTGGAAATTCAGACTGGACTAAGGAGTAAGGTTCAAAGATTGTAAAATGCTGAAGAGACTTGCAAAAGATCTCTCTGCTGTCTTTGGAAAAAAAAAACAGGCTCTGAGACACTTCTTTGAAGGGAATCTCAGAGGGCCAGAGGACCAAGTAAGACAGGCACAGACAATTTGGTTCCTTCATGAAGCAGCATGACATGCATGCTCTTGGTATCTCATGATGTGGCTACCTGGGATATCAGGAGACCTCAAGGACCTCTTCTTGTAAATTATCAGCCTCCTCTGGGATAAACCCACAGATACCTTGAGTGAAATGTTGTCAGGTGACATTTGCCAGATTTAGCTCTAAGGTGGATAGGATCTGGAATTTGAAGCTCTATTTCTCACCTCTGTGGTCTTTCTCAGAGAGGAAGAATTAGCCACTTATTCAATCTCCTCTAGTAGGGAGGAAATCAAGAGTCATAGTTCAAATTTACTTTGTCACATATGAGAGAATTTTAAAGTTTTTAGTTCTTACTCCAAAAAAGCCAGGTTATGTCCTTTCTTGCTTATGCTTTGAGAGGAGGAGGTGTCAGCAAGGAAATGGGAGGTACCACAGAGGGCTCAGAAGAGGCCAACGGAGCCTCCTCCCATACCACACAGAGCAGCTGTTGGGTAGGAAGAACTGTAAAGTCCTGTTGGAGATGAAGATGCAGTGAGACCTGCATAGTGGTCCTTGCCAGGTTTTCACTCAGTCTGGTTGTCAGCAGAGAACCCACACCCTCAGTAGTCTACTGCTCAAGTAAAACATACAGGGTGTTGCAGTGTGCACCAGGCAGGGAATGAAGACTTCCCTTCTGTGACTTGGTTCAGCATAAACAAATATTCTTCCTTCAGACAGGGGCAGGGACAAACTCTGTTTTGGAGTTATCAAAGTAGATCTTTCTAGCTCAAGGAAGGTTTGTGGTCCCAAACTTTGCCTATTTGTGTCATGGCCCTCTCCCAGCTTCTCAGGAGAACATTTGACATGAAGTTGACAACAAATTGCCAATAATTAATTTTATTTTGTGTTTCCTACTCTCATTTTTACTAATTTTTCTCCTGCAAGGAGCACATTTTGAGACTCATGAGTGACAATTCTTGTCACAATGAGCAGAACTCTGATTAGTTCTTTCTGCTCTAGATTAATTTGTGTGACAATCATTTGTGACAAAGATTAATCTTTCAAATAATTACTATGACAATCTTCTTGACAGAGACAAGCCGTCACACTCGTCCTCCTTTCCTCTGACTTTGTTAGTGACTTTAGGAAAGTTTTTGTTTCCTTAAGACATGTTTTACTCATATATGAAATCTATAGAAGTCATCTGCATGGAGTACTTACAAAATATCTCTGGATGTGGGAACTTAATAAACTTAATAAACTGTGAAATGATCAGAAGGAATAAGGCGATTGGAAAACCATCTGGGAGCTTCAATAAAAAAAGATAACAGTCATAGCTTCACAAACCTTACAGCAAAGACTCAACCAAAACATTAAAAATTGTATGTATTTTTCTGGAAGATTTTTGTTTGCTTGTTTGCTTCTAAGAACTGAGGATGTTTTTGTGAGTAATTTCTCAATTTTTGATTAAATCATTAGTCAGAATTTCGTAAAGAGAGTTAGTGAAGTTATCAAAGTCCTGCCTCTCGAAAGAAAATAATATTAATAACATTGAATGAAGTTAATCTGCTTTTTTGACAGCACTGCCATGCTGACTATGCAAACAATTTTTTGCAAATATATTAAGTTTAAAAATATTTCTATTTTTCTAGCAACCTCTCATGAACATCAGTTCAAATAGTGAGTTTTGAAGAGTGCAGAATCTCTTATCTGCATGAAATATTCATAATGTAGAGAAAGGTTTATTCTTAGAAAGAGAGAGAGCATGAACAGCACGACAAAGAAGGCAAGTCCTTCTTTCTCCTTTATTTTTCATATTTGAATAAAATTAGAATACACAGCTACCATTCCTGTTCAAATCTTTGGTGTCTTAGGGGGTACCCAACTGTCTGCAACAGGTGCCAGCTCTGTGATTACCCTACATAGCACAGCAATGAATTCCTTATAAATTACATCCACACTGTTGAGATCTCTCCACTGAGTGTTGTCACTTTCCAGCAGGGCACACCTTGTGGTTTGCAAGTCTAAACCTACAATGATTTACTACATCTGAGTTTCCAAACTCCTTTCTATTTTACAAGATGGTTGCAGGCATTTCCTGGGTTACATATGCTCATGTAGCTAATGGGAGTGTGATGTAGTCAGAATATCATGCCTGGTTATAAATCATGCATATCATGTACTAATAGCAGAAAATCATGTGATATCTATGATAGAGCTGACTGACAAAACCCATGTATTTTCAACAAATCAAAGGCTACAATCAGAGGGAAGCAATTTCATTATTTGGGCTGAAAGTTAATGATCCTGATGCAAAGTGTGGACAAAGAAACATGGTAGGAAATTAAAGTCTTTCAAGAATCATTGAGCATAGACATCTGGGTTTTCTGAAATTCATTTACACTAAAACTAATTTTCCAGTATAAAGAGTTGACAATCACTGCTTAATTTAAGCAGTAAAACATTTGATACTGCTGTTGTAACAGACATTCTTAATGAAAACTTTTCCCGTGGCATGTTATCATGCTACTAATCCAGTTAAAAAAGGACAAGCAATGCATCTCATGTATCTGAACTTCTGCAAAGCACTGTGTTCTGCAATTAAACTGGAGACTGCAGATTAAATCACAGATATACAGGGAAGAGCTATGTATCATTGCTTTGATGAAAATGTAGGATTTATGCCAGCTATAGTTCATGTAGAATGAGTGTTTGACTTAGACTCTATTCCCACTGAACTGCTTAAGATAGACTTAATTTTGATCTAACCTGGTCAGTCATGTAATGGTTCACAACAGATGGGTTCTTTCCTATAGGATACTTATTTTGTTTGTCACAAAGTGCTATAGGTTTCATATGAAGTGGACCTACATATACCCTGTATTGCTACAGTGAGTATGCAAAGCCTAGGGCAAAGAACACATCTTCTGTTGGCTGTACTTCAAGTAGCTGAAAAATTCTGGCACGCTTTGTATGAGAAAACAAAGTCTGCTTTCATTTATAAAGGAAAATATTCAAATACAGAAAGCTAAGACTGGCTATACCTTTTCACCTACCAATAAATCTCAGAGGATCTTCAGTGACCACAAAAGACAAATTTGACCTAGCTGTCAAATATAAAATAGTCTGAGCAAAAGTCACACCATGCAGTCTGTCTCACAACCTGCTTACTCTCACTTTGCAGCTGATAAAATGTCCTTGTGCACTTGTCAGTGTTTGTACAGAGAAATAATTCCAGTCCTGTTAACACTAGAATATAATTTAAAAAATCAATTAATCCAAGGAAAATGTTGCGGCTGCCCTGAAAAAACACAATATGAAGAGCATGACATGTCAGAGAAGCAGAATTTCAACAGCCCTGATTTCCTTGGGTCTTATCCAATGTCTGGATGTGCAGCTCCTTAGACAGCTCTTTGATTCTTTGGCATTCTAAGGATTTTTGAAGATCTGTGCCAAATTCATACAGAATACAGTATTTCCTACCTCTTAATCAAAGTCTTTGAGAATAAATTAAAATCATGATAATATCCCGTGAAGAAGGTCCTCAGTGGGAGATGGTACTTCCAGTAGGTTTATAATGTGCCACATGGCAAACAGCTCCATTGTGGGAGTACTTATGACTTAAGTTCTCCCCTAAGGCAGTGTCTAACCACTTGGTCTCCAAAGGAGTTCAGCTGTGCTTCTTTCCTGCCTGCAGAGTTTAGAGCTTATCTGTGACTGGTAGACTCTTGGCAGAAAGTCCATCAGCATCATGCCCCAAAGCAGCTGCTCCTGGCCCTCTGACCTCTCTTTTTTTTTCTGTAGCACCTCTAAGCAAAGATAATTCCAAGGGAAAAGAGAGGATAGGCAAAGAGTGCTGAGCAGCATGGAACTGCTTCAAAGGCAGCAAGGCAAAGTGGGGTAGTTCTCACTGCTCTTTGAAGATCACTTAAGTCCTCTTTATGCTCCTCTTTGCTGTCTCTTCCATTGACCATACTGATTATCTTGAGGGCCCAGGTGCTCTAAATCAAACCAAGGAAATGTACCGGCAAGTGAAAAAAAAACATTTTAAAAGAAGAAAGTGTTTTTTCCTAGTTGCTAATTTAATCCAAGGTCATTTTGCTGATACAACTTATGGCACAACCCTCACACAATACTCCTGTGAAGAGGTTAAGGACACATCTACAATAAATAAATTTTCCAGTAGGCAAATATTCATGTGTCTGTATCTTAAAGTTGTAGAAGTAATTAATATAATTATGATAAATTAAGAGCAGTATTTCTCTACCTGCAGAGTGCTTAACTTTTCTCTTTTTCTCCCCTTTTCCAATCCTGAGACTTTTTTTCCAATTACAGTGCTTGGTCTAATAAAAAATTCTCCTGCTCAGAGAAAAAGTGACAGAATTATCAAAACATCCCAGGAATCATAATCTTTAGAAAATCCTACGCTTCTTTCTGACCTTTGGACTCATTCTACAGGCTTTGGAAGAAATTACTGCAACAAAACACTTCAAGAGATCTTATGGAAAGAAAGGTGCACTACCACAGAAATCTCCAAGCAATTAATTTTTACCAACTCCTTTTCAGCCTTTCAGAAGTTTAATTCACTCACTTTCCTCAGACCCATATACTCAAAGATACCAAGACACATGTGCCCAGGTAGTCTTAGACTGCTTGTATGCAACATGGAGAATGAGTTAAATCAGCAGCTGAGACCTAAACACATGTCTTGGGTTTTGGACTTGGCCTTTTGTAACTTTCAGGAGTGGATGTTGCTTTGGATTGCTACCCTCATGATTTTGACTCACTCCTCATAAATGTTAGGCAAAATTCCCTCATTTCACAATTTTTATTTTCCTTGCCTGATAAGCTCTTGTCCTGTTATTCATCCACTTAACAACTTTAACGTTAGCTCAGTTTGTTGCTCCTTTTTATTAGAATGAAATCACAGATAACTGAGTTCTGTGGTAAGTAACTCATCCTGCCTTTTAACCTTTTTTCTGCTGCTTTTACATGTATTTTCATTCTTACTCTATTCCTATCAGTTTTCATATTTCTATTATGAACTTCTGCAGTGCTAGTGAGGTCACTCCTAACTTGGGACATTAGAATGGACAGTTCATTACAGGAATACCCAATTCACATGGTGAGAACTGGGATGAAAGCCACTGCCTTTTTTTTTTTTGTCCAAAAATTGTATAAAAATATCAAACATGACCAATGTACAAAGAATTCCATGCCTTTGATCTCACATAATACATTGTTTGATTTTAACACGGGTACAGCTATTCAGATAATTTACCCTTGGTTAATTCTGTGAGTGCTGTTGTAATCACTTGTAAATGCACTCCCACCTCTTGTATGAGATCTTCCAGGTCAGCCACACAGCAGCCCTGCTCAGCTCCAGCAGAGGAAGATCACTGCTGACGCACCTCTGTGCTTCCTGGCTCAGCCCTCTTCTGCGTGACGTCCAGGTCTCTAACAGCTCTTCTTAATCTCTGACAAAGAATGCTTTCTCCTAGCAGCAAACAACAAAATGTCACTGACAAAATGATTGTGGTGGGATGACAGAGTGGATCTCCATAGTAACAAGTAAGTGGGGCTAATGCCACCCTTGCAGCATCACAGGCAGCCACACAAAGTTTATTTTACTTTGTCAAAGCAGAACGCACAGAGAATCTCAGGCACTGCTCAGCCCCGTGGGATGGAGA
Organism: Turnix velox; assembly: GCA_013400935.1. Lineage (NCBI taxonomy): Eukaryota > Metazoa > Chordata > Aves > Charadriiformes > Turnicidae > Turnix > Turnix velox. The sequence continues at coordinate 48,620 of VZTY01003246.1, forward strand.
GCCACCAAATGTCTCTTGTGGCTCCTTGTTGCCCACCTAGAATAAATATTCAGATATTGTCACAGCTATGAGCAGCACCTGATGTTCCTTAAAATGGTTTTAAAAGAAGTAACAGAACATAATTGTTCTCTTGAAGACCCTTCTTCTATTCATCCTCAGTAAACTAAGCAGAGTAAGATCTCCTGCAAAGTATTTGTTGTATTCAGTCATTTTTAATTAATTCTGTGTTTCATTTTGGAAGTGAAACATATTGAGTGCTGAGGAGGTGGGCAGGGATCTTTTCCTGTCTTCCTAACCACATATTTTACTACCATCACCACTGTGGCAGTTGCAGATATACTATGCTTCAGTAGTGCTGGATACCACTGACTGCAAATTCATTGCAATTCCTGCCACATGAACAGGGCAAAGGTTTGGTCCTTAGTTTACCTGAGATCAGAATTTAGTTCTTTCAGTGCTGTTTAAATGTGTTGTTCATCTCCAAGTAAGGCCTTCAGCTAGTGTAAACCAGTGCAGCTTTAATGATTTCATTGTTTTTTCTCCCCCTCAGTGTCTTGTCCTGCTGTGTATCTCATTAAGCCTTCACTCAAAGCTCCAGGGTCTACAAAAGTTTCTTGCAATTCCCATGACAAAGCAGAGAAATGTATGCATGTGTTTGGGAGGAAACATATTCCTGGCATGCACAATTCTCCACTCTAAGCAGCTCAACCAACCTCCAGGTGGATATTCTGATCCCAACACATACAAACAGTTTCTATAAATGCTGCTGCTAGATGCTTGACTCATCCCTCAGGTGCAAAGCAGCCTTCCCAACATAAAGCCAGAATGACACAGAAGATCAGCACAGATTTTCTACAAAGTACTTTTCTTGGTGCTTTTCTGTCATTACACATGAAATAAGTTTACTGCCTTGAGACTCGATTCTCCATCACTTTGGTAGATACCTGCTGGGGCTATTTCAGATGAAGTCAAATCATTATGTATCATGAAAGGAGGTTGTGCTTAGGTCTCCTTACACTCCTGTCTTTAAATGGAGAATGTATGGTGCAAAATATTTAATAGTAATCTGCTAGATCTAAATACAACTCATATCCACCGTTCATGACTTCCCCCTGCAATATATTACTTCATTTCCATGCAGTTTTTCAGGCAGGGAACACATGAAGAGATTACTTACTTCCCTTTGCACGCATAAAAGCAAATCTGCTGCTCTGCATTTACATAAGTGATTTGTGATACATAGCAGATAGCCATAAAATACAACGAAACAGATCTGAATAATAAAACTTACAAGTGATCACTGGACTCAGTGATGATACTCCTAATAAATGCCTGGTATTCCTAACCTGTTCTAAAGAATGAAGGATAGTAAAAAAGAGTTGTGTGTATGTTTGATGTAGTGTTTCTACATTAATAACAGTCTGGTTGATTTTGTAGGCATGGATTTTCACCTCAATTGTTGTGGGATTTGCTTTATGCTTTATGACTGTCAGTTTTGTCAGTGGTATTAGAGTAGTTAGACTATCCAATGTCCACTGCTTCACACTAAAGTGGATACAGCGCATCATTTTCATGAGGAAAGTAGTGATCTTAAAGATGGACTCATCCACATCTCTTTTACGTCAATTTTCTGATGATAAAGATGCATAGGCTTACCTTTTTTTCTCTGGTTCTGTTTCTATCAATTCCCACATTGTGAATCCACCAGTGAGTTTCCACCTAATTTGATGGCAAGTTTGACGCATCAAAGGTCTAAAGTTTTTCTAATCTTCATAGACACTGATGGCTGGATAAATGAAGACCAGCTTGTCAAATGAAGACCAGTTATGTTCACTCTCAGGGTACAAGATTCAGAAATCACAAGGGGCCCCTTCTGCCTGGAACCAACCAACCCAGTAGTGCAGGGTACATCCAGCACCATCATAACAGTTATTGGCTTTTTACTCACCTCAGCTCATTCAGGAAAGGTAAAATTAAAGAAGCGTATGGGACATATGAAGTGGAGACTGGAAGAAATACAGATGAGTTTGGGAGTGATGAAGCAGAGAGAAGAAGAAAAAATGGAAAGGAAACTAAAGTGCAAAATGAGGGGTGAGAATAGAGAAATAGCAGGGGCTGGCTAGAAGTTGGAAAGACAAGAATTATGAGATCTATTATGCTAGATCTGATAAAGGAGTTGCAGGAGACTGAAGTTATTGCTGGGGAAGGGTGATTACAAAATGAAGATGGAAGTCTCATTCTAGCCTTATTCATTCTGTTAATCTGATTCTTCCCTCAAGTCTGCCTTTCCAGAAATCAAAACTTGGAGATCTGTGGAACAGATCCTGAAACCTTTTCACAAAGAACCAATCTCTCTGAAACCTTGCCTTTCTTTTTTAAAGCAGCAATCCAGCTGCCATGCATGTCTAGCATACTAAGGTTAGCTACTATAAGCTGGTCCAGGAATGGTGTCACTCATGTAATCTATTGTATTATGTGCTTGCCAGACAATAAAGCAGTCATTTTTCTTCCACAAGGAGGAAGAGTGGAAATATTTTCAAGAGAAAGGAAAGACCATATTGTGGAAGCAAAATTATAGCCAGGCTAATCCTTGCCTGTATAATCTCCGAGGAAGCTCTCTGAATAAAACTGGCAATTTATGCAAGCATGAAGTGTTCCCAGAGCAACACATCAGAAGCTTTTTAGGTATTCTGACTGATGGGGTTACAGTGCCATTTTAAAAAAACAGATGTATGTCAGATATTTTAGATACTGTTGACTTAGGAAATAAAAAGATTCCCAGAAAAGATTTTGAACCAGAAAAGCTCAGGAGATTATTAGAAAGATTTAAGAGAAATAAACAGTGTCTGGAAAAACATAATGACTAAATGCAGAATACAAAAATAATAGTTTAGACTAACTGTAAGTTGTCATATCAATTATTGGATGTCTACACTGCTCTTTTGGAATATGATTACTGTTCCAGAATATGTTTGTTTGTCGCAAAGAAACTCTTTACATGGACCCACATAATTCTGTCATCAATTATAAGTTAAATTTCTCCAGGTTCTTGTTCTTGGGAATCTCTGCATTGGTAGTAATGGGAACAAAAATACAGTTCATAGAAATATAGTGGAAGATAAGGAATAAAGGATAGCCACAGAAAGTGATTCCTCACGACAGAGGTATAAAACTGGACTGATTGAATCTGCTGGTGGGTAACAACCTAGAACTGGTTTCTCTTTCTTTAAATAGTTCTCATAAAAAATTTCTTCAAATAAAGAAAATTTGAAGGAAGCATGTCCACAAGAAACATACCCTTTACTTCTCAGGGGTCTCTGCAGAATGTTTATTTACCAGTGCCCTCAGGGAGTTTGGAAGGAAGGCTGGAATGAAATCAGTTCATTCCCTTCAACTTGGGAAAAAACTTAATCCAGTGCTGCCTTCCTCAAACTGTCTCCCACAATTATGAATGAAGGATCTGTGAGTTCTCCTTGTTATTTCTGACAGGCTGAGAAAACAGATAGAGGTCTTGGCTGTATGCTGCTGCACTTGGGAGTAGCCTAAAAGAAAACTAAACTTCTGGGTTTTGTCCAGGCCTTAGCTGTTTTCTATGTGCTTCTGCACTCTCCCAGGGTCTGTCTAAGTCATTCCCCAGAGCTCTATCTCAGAGACCCTAGATCTGGCATTATCTAACCTTAGGAGTGCCAATCAGCTAAAATTTTAGTCTGGTGTACCTCAATAAGACTGCTAGCTCCAGATTCTGTGTGAACCATAGCATCCATTTTCTACATGCTTTGTTAATGCTATTACTTTTATTCTCCATTAAATTGAGAACTGGATATGTCAGTTGGTATTGAAACAGAAAAGGAAAAAAGAAGTGTTAATTGCAGATAGCTCTTGAGCACTGTGTAAATCCTATTTTGCATGTTGAAGTGGGTCTTGGGAGGAATAAAAGCTTTGTGAGGCTCCTCAGCACCAGGGAAGTTCACTGAGAGAGCTCCGCTTCTCTGTCATCTGCATGCAGAGCTCAGTGTCTCAGGAGCAGGCAGAAACATCTTCAGGATGAAAGGAAAAATACTTGTTGCATGGTATTAGGAAAAACAATTTCCCCATCCACACAGTGTACATCAGTTAAAATCACCTGTGTTGTAGCAAAGCTGGAACAGAAGTTTAAAACTGTCTAAAGCTGCTGATGGACTGTATTCCCCTCCAGATTTTGCACAGGTGGGAATCTGGCCTCTGCTCTTTTTAGCTGGATGTTCATGACTGCTGTTTCCTCACTCAGTTATCTTTTCTTAGTCTCATCTGACTTACTTTTGTTCCATCGAGAAAAAAGTTTTTCCTTCTTAAACCAGAGATTTTTTTGAGTAACAGTCTACAAATATTCACTCTATATATATCCTGCAGCAAGTGCTTAGGAGGCTATGCTTAGACCTCTTCAATATATAATATTAAGTCTGAATTTTTTAAGAGTTTCTATTTGCAGGTTTTCCCTCTTCCTTTCTTCCCGATTTGCTTCTAAGTGTGGTCCAGAATGGCTCAGAAAGAACTGAGCCACTTGGCTTTTGCATTTATTATTTATCATGAGACACCTTAGAGGATACAAAGAGAAGATTCACCTTATAAGTTTTTCGGCACTCTAAAAATGAAACATTTTTGAGGCTTGGTTTCTGCGCTGAGAGAGAAGAAAAAAACTTGGATGTTCTTCTAAGCTAGAATTCCCATTAGATGTAATGAATACCTTTTGTGCTGGCGTTAAGCCATTTTAACAGGTGGGATGGAAGAACTTCACTGCTCAGGCAGACCATTGTGAAAAATCTGATTCCTGGGCAGGGACAAAGGAAAGTTGGTCTTAAATACTGTGTGGCTATACTTAGCAATGGACAGGAAATAAGAGTCTCTCATAATTCAGCTCAGATTTGGGTTATTTTAGTAATTCTAGCCATCTCATGCACATTTGAAGGGTATTCAATCACATTGTACTGCAATAAAATCCCAGCAGTTCAGGACATTAAGTTGATCAGGCCTTAGCAAGACTTCCCAGGCCACCAGAATTTCTGCAAGCTGGCCAAGTGGTCTGCAGGTCATGTATGTGTAGTCTCTGACACAGCTCATTAAAGAACTGTTGTTCACATGTTGTGAACTGAACAGCTGGAGAATATTAAAGAAATTTGTGGGTCATGAGGGAAACTTTTCTCCTCAAACATCTATACTGAAAATATAAAATATATTTGCACAGTAAAAGAAATAATGGCAAGCCACCAATACATATCATCTGTCAAAATTGATTGCCCACATATCCAAAGCTCTTGCTTTTACTTCTCCTGCCTTTGGTGTTAACATGTCTTTCTGGATGAGCATTATTTCAAGAGACAGGAAATTACTATAATTCTAAAAATAATTTATTATCTTCCAGGACCAAAGGTCATTTTCATTTTGAATAAATAAATGTCAAATAGTGGACAATGTACAGGTTTATAACACATGGGCAGGCAGCCAGGGGAGATAGCTGTAATTAAATTCAAGCTCAGGATGAGACAGAGAGCCATGACAAGAAAATCTGTATGGTCTTGATTATCAGAGTCAGTTTTATTGTAGGATGTTCTGCTATCTGGTCCCCTAATCCTGCCTGTGCCCTGAGCTCTTCTCATAAAACATATAAAACCTACAGGAAGAAGGATCCTATAGAAGTCCCTCTTACCTGAGACCACAAGCTGGCTTTGTATAAGACACACATTGGGGATGGTCTTCACACTCAGTGGAGCTGCAACTGTTTCTACCTTTAGAGAAGCTGTTCAGTGTCCATGGAAGTAAATACAACTGGGAGAGAAGCATGAAATGCTCAAGAGGACAAAAGCTCTTCAGTACACGTAACTCGCTGGATGCTGTAGGACATGTGTTTTGCTCTGTTTTTAATTTGCAATTACTTCTCTTAGTACTCATTTCAAGACTACAATATCCTGGAGTCAGTGGAGACTAAGGCTTCCATGCAATTGAGCTAGTTTGACTAAACCAAATCGTTACCTCTAATTCATTGCCTGGGATCCCAATTCACTAGCCTAAACCTAAACATGATACTTTCAGTGCCACTTGGGATGTCCTCAGGTATTTCAGCTGGACCAGCTTCCCTATGACAGATATGTCAGAAGACCTTCATGTAATCCACTGCTTTCAAACCAGGAGGACAGGCAGGGTGCCCTAGAACATGCCAAAGCTCCACAGGCTCCTGTGTTTTAGGAATTCAACTGTTGCCAACATCTTCATTGACTCTAATAGGGTTGTAAACTAAGAGGGTTACTGAATCACAGCACTGCTGAAGCTGACAGCCACCACTGGAGATCATCTAGTCTAATTCATTGCTCAGAGTGCAGTTAGTGACAGGGGCGTAGATAATCAGATTCTAAATAATTTCAAAAGTGAAGATGGAGCAGCCTTTCTGGGCAATCTTTTTTAGAGTTCAACCAGTGGAGGTAGCTGCACACCACAGGTATTTTGTACCATCGGCAGAACCAAGGGAGAGACCCAGTTCACACAGCACAAGATTCCTGGAGTCCCTGGGTGGACTGTTTTCCTAACACAGAAATCTAGTGCTATTGAAAATGTCCTTGTGTGTCACCAAATCATAGAATGATAGAATCATTATGGTTGAAAGGCATCTTTACCTTACTATAAAGAGAAGAGATATTTTCAGGCTTACATGAGCATCCCAGATTTTTGCCCTTTGAAGATGTTCTGATCTAGGTTTTGATTCAAGCTCATTTGTAACAACAACTTGAGTAACAGCTGTCAACCAATTATTTTCAATGAGTAATTAACAGAAAAGTAACAAAAAACCAAACAGATTCCTTCCTGTGTAATAACAGGAGACTTTTTTTTAAGCACACTAGAATGTTGACAATAAATCCAACATGATAAACTCACGTATTGCAGAAGAAAATTAAGAACTCTCAGCTTAGGTGAAACAAAAAAAAACCTATCTGAGAACCCAATAAAATCAGATTTCCCCCCTTTTATTAGAAGTCTGCATATTGTATTATTGAACTATTCCCAAGACAACAGAACTAACTCTGCATATGAGTAAGTAGGCAACTGAAATTTACAAAGCAGATAATTCTGCTGACCTCCTCCCACTGGAATCTGCTAGCTGAACTGGTTGGAGGATTCTCTTTCACCCATCAATAAATCAGCACCTCAACTAGACAGCAATGGAGAAAATGCCTAACTAAGTGGGCAGAAATATAATTACACAATTCCTAAGGGTGTTGCTTGCAAATGGTAGTTAAAATGGAACCACGTACATTGTAGAAATGCTGTAAATTATTTCCTATTATTTTTTGCTTGGGGTTCTTTATTATTTTGTTGGTATTTGGCACCTCATAACGAGGAACGAGGAAAAAAGAACTTATGACAAGCGGGGAAAGAATTTTTTAATAGTGAAATTCATTAGACTGAGAAATAGTTTCCTAGAAAAGAAAAAGTCATGTGAGTTTTATTGTTTAGGTGAGACCCCAGCTGGAGCACTGTGTTCAGTTCTGGAGCCCTCAACGTAAGAAGAACATCGAGCTGTTGGAGCGAGTCCAGAGAGGGGCCATGAAGCTGATCAGAGGAGCATTTCCCATATAAGGACAGGCTGAAGGCGTTGGGCTGTTCAGCCTGGAGAAGATAAGGCTCAGGGGGCACCACATAGTGACTTATCATTACTTGAAGGGGGCTTACAGAAAGGCTGGGGTAGGACTTTTTAATAGGGTACAGAATGGCAGTACTAGGAGTAGTGGATATAAATTGGAAGAGGGTGGATTTAGGCTGGATATAAGAAAGACATTCTTTACTGTGAGGGTGGTGAGACGCTGAAAGAGGTTGCCCACAGAGGTTGTGGATGCTTCCTCCCTGGAGGAGTTTAAGGCCAGTCTGGATGAAGCATTGAGCAGCCTGGTCTAGTGGGAAGTGTCTTGCTGCCCACAGCAGGGGGCTTGGAACTATATGATCTTTAAGGTCCCTTCCAATCTGGATCATTCTATGATTCTATGAAATAGCTTAGGTGGAACATCAGAAAAATGCAGAAAATAATTGTGAGTTCCTTACCCTGGCACTCTAAATGAAAAGAGAACTAGATGAACATAATAATGTAGTAAATCTTTTTAGTCCTTAAATCCTGTGATGCTCATGTCCAGTAAAATATTTGAAAATTAAGCATATGGACAAAAGTTGGAGATATATATCTATATAATATTCAAGAAACATATCCTGAGAAAATACTGGTCTATCCTAGTTCTCTTACAAGATTGTGTGGGGCTTTTTTACTGCTTTGAAATTCATTCTAATTTGTATTGATTCCAATCCTATTAGCAAGAAATCTTTTAAATGCACCCTGGTGTAAATGATCTGCTTTTTGCATTATATGTTAGTCATAAAGACTCAAAGGTGTTAAAACCACAAAGCCACCACATTAAGATTCAGTGCTGCATAAGGAGGAGATATTTTGGTCTGAAATAATGCTGCTGAGGGCTTCTAACCATGAAGGCATTTCTGCAGAGGTATCACCTTGCAAATAAGCAATCCTAAGAGGGTATATTTAACAGATATCATATTTGCATACCTACCAACTGTTGCCCTTTTGCTTTGTGCATTGAGCTTTAGCTGACTTGGCACATCTGTTTTCCTCTTGCTGTCGGCATTTTACCCAACAAGGCGTCAAGGCTTGTGTTGCTATTAGGAAGGTTCAGTGGGATTATTTTTGAGGTACTAAGACTTAATAAATCACTTTTGAGAGTAAATTCTCTCAAATGTTAATTTAGGAAGTTTTTATTCTGAATAAACAGTTTACACTACTGTTGCTCCAGGAAATTGAAACGGTTTATTCTTTCAGTGACATGTATTCCAGACTGAGATTATGCGTTCGAGAGGTATCATGCAGCCGTATTCATCTAAGTTTCCTGTCTTGGAGGAAAGATATATTTATATGTTTTGAAAGGGAAAACTATACCTATTACACATAATTTCCTTCTGCTGAAAGAATTCAGGAACCCCATTAAGTGGAGAAAAAGAGCATTTACATTGAGCAGGGATTTCAGGATTGTGAAAGTTAGTCTAAAAGTTGCTTTCTTTTCAACCTTGTATCTTCTCTTCAACACTAACAGGGTGTAGAAACATCCCAAGACAGTGCAAGCAATGGATTTTAAAGCCTTGTCTTGCTGTAAGTTCATAGAAGTGATCACATTATGCAAATATTGCCTTTGATTTGGTTGAACTATGTATAGAGGAAAGTACACTAATGCTAGTAAAAATTTCAGAACCTGACCTAGGATTATTGGTCATGAGATAATATAAATGAAATTCTCTTGCAATGAAATGCTGGATAACACACACAACTCAATTAGTGTATTAATTTTACTAATGCCAGCTTTTCAAATCTACATGGTTGTATTCCTCATGGACTTTTAAAACCTGTGTCCTGGGATACAGGAAAATTAAGTCAGGTAATAAATCCTCCTTCCTGGGTCAAGAGTGTCTGACTGTATATCTCTGAGTTCCAGCAGCTCTTAGACTGTTTTACTCTTCCCTGTTGTGCTGAGTTCAGTATTTAACCTGCTACAACCTTTCTGCACTGTGCCTGTTGTACTGGTGAGCACTGCAAAGCTATCAGATCTCTGTCATGTTGTTCTGTTTATTCTCATATTTCCCCAGGAGGTTGGTCTAGGTTAATTGCTCCTCTGTCTTCTCTTCCACCTCACCTCTGCGGTTGTCCTAGGGGGACATGCTAACCTGAGGTATCTGTGAACAGTACCAGAATGAGTACCACCGTGGTTTCTAGAGGAAATCATAGCAAAATTAAGATTAGGGCTGAATTCTGTACTGAACAATGTACTCCTGGGATTCACAGTGGTCGAGGCTGGAAGATACAATCTGACCATCCACTATGATCTATTTCCTGACTCAGTAGCTTTAGCACTGTTGCTTCTCTGCTAAGTCAGATTGCTTGTGTCTGATTGAATTTATACTTTGAGAAGGGCACCTATCATTGAGTGCAAAAAATGAAGTGACAAAGAATTTATTAGCTCCTTTGTACTCAGTGGCTAATTACTCTCCCTGTTAGATGTTTGTGACTAATTTCGCATTTGGAATTTGACTTCACTTCTAGCCACTAGTTCTCAATGTACCTTTCTCTGCTAAATTAAAGAGCCATTCAGTAACTGGTATTTACTCCCCATGAAGATTCTTATATGTTATAATCACACTGTCTTTTGATCTGTCTGATAAAATAAACAGATTGAGCTCTCAATGTTCTCTCTTTTTTTTTTTCCTTCCAGCCATCAAAACATATGTGTGGCTTATTTGTCTATCCTCTGTACTACTATCCTCTGTAGTACTTCAACATCCCTTTTAAAGTGTTGACATCAGGACTGTATGCGTTATTCTACATCAATCCAAATAATGTCACACAGAAAGAAAAGTCGATTTCCTCCTCCCACTCACTATTCTGTTGTTTATGCTCACAAGAATTGAATTAGCAATTTTTGCCTCTGTGTCATGCAGGAGCTCATGTTAATTTTCCTTTAGAAGCCAATACTATTTTCATTCAGTGCTTTCCAGGGTATGGAACTCCTTTCTCTAAGAATGGTCTGTGCTTTTAAATGCATAATTTGGTAGTGAAAATCTAATAAAATGGGCAATTGGTTTGGCTAGGTTTTCGCCTTCAATACCATAACATCAATCTCTCTTCAGTTTTGGCACTCCTTTTGTTTGCAATTATATTTAGTATTGTTTCACTTGTGATTTTATACTAGCTTTGTGAACTGGTGAGACTGTTGAAATATTATGAATTTTTTTGCAAAATTCTGCAGAAGCTCCTAGAAGTAACACTGTTTGAGAAAGACCCTTGATGACAATAATTTTTTGAGATCTTTGAGGCAGGCAGATACTGTGCTAACTCAGTATGTACTTTACTGATACCCTAGAGATCTCCTTTGTTAGTCACCATACTGTGATACTAAGCCCAAACATTTTGTAGAAGTCTGAATAATACTACATCTTTGCAACTGCCAAGAGAACTTGTAATCTCATTTTAAAGTGAAATCAGAGTTCTCTGGTAACAGCTAGATACTTAATACATATTGACTGTCATTAATTACATTGTTATGTATAAATTCTGTACATATGCATTCCTAGATCAGAATATCTCTTACTTTGCCTGTAGCAAACATACTTAAATGGCCATACAGCATTCAGGTCAGCTCACTGCACTTTTCAACAATGTCACAGAAGAAGCACTTTCAGGATCTTGCACATTCTGACTGATACTGCAGACCTTATCAGAAAATTACACTGCTGGTGAACATGAAATACAGTTACTATCTCTCTATTGCAAGTAGAGCAGGACTGACAGTTGTAGAAGTATTTGTCATCTATGATCCATTAAATAAGGGAATGTGACATACTTCAGCAATGTTCTTCATAATTCAAAGAACTCTCTCTGTTCCCACTGAACAGTCTGTAAAATGTTTTTAGAATCCTTGCATTTTTAGCACTACTATTAAAATTCCCATCTGCTATGTAATTTGTCACAGTGCCGAGACCACTTATATTCCAAAAATATTAGTTCCTTGATACTATTTTCTAATTCAGACAGATGTATATTTTCTCCAATGCCTACAACTTTTCACTAGTCACCTACTCTTGACATATATTGCAAAATTTATCAGTGGCACAGATAATAGCAAATTTCAGGAGCCCATGAGGTTCATGACTGGACATGTTTTCTCAACAAGGCAATGAATGATGGAACATCAGCTTCAAATGAATACCATAGTTACAAGATAACCACTAAAACATTGTACCTACGTATGTTTTGTGCCAGGAACTGCAGCAAATGTTAAGCATTTAACTTAGTTCACCACCCTGTGACAGAGACTTTAGCTAACCTGCAGCACAGTGTCACAAGGAATTTTTAGCTTACTCATTTTACCATGATAATTTGATCAAGGGCATGAATTGAACTCACAGCTAGGGAGGGATTCAGCTGGCAAGTGTGATACTGCAGTGCAATAGACTCCAGTCTATTCAGGGAATGTGGACAAGACATCAAAGCTTCCTGCACAGCAGGGTCTTTCCATGCTTTAAAAACTGCCATTTCACCTGCAGTTTCTGAGGCATTGCCACAGGCTTGACACAGAGACCTCAGGGAGATTCAGCCCTCCTGCACCAGGGGACAAAGGCTCCCAGTTCTCTCCAGCCTCCCCAGAAGGGAATCAGGTGCTTCTGCTCAACTAATTGCATGTGGACCACCTCTGTTTACCACAGCCAGCAGAGGTGACGACAAGAACCAGCTCACAAGGCAGGACATGTCACAGAATCACAGAATCACAGAAGACCTGGGTTGGAAGGGACCCCAAGGATCATGTAACTCCAACCCCGCTGCAATACAGAATTCTCAGGTACAAANGGTGCTTCTGCTCAACTAATTGCATGTGGACCACCTCTGTTTACCACAGCCAGCAGAGGTGAGGACAAGAACCAGCTCACAAGGCAGGACATGTCTCCTGAGTGGACCCAAATATCTGAACAGGGATGTCTAGTGCCATTTGAAATTCTCTTGTGTGTCATGTCAGGTATCCATCAACCAGTCCCAAAGGTATCCCATAGCTCCAATGTGATTTCTGCTAGGCCCATAGAATTGAGGCATCTCAAGTGTATGTAGTGGTTGTAGTTCAGTCAATTGTATCTTCTCACATCAGATTATTTACTCCCTAGGCTACACCAACTTTAAAGCTTTTCACTGGCTACAACAGGAGTTTAGACAACTGGCCTATACATAGACATCTGAATTAAGGACAGCTAAATTAAAATGTCTTGATTTTGGAAGGGGCCACATCCTTCTGATTCCTTCATGATGGCCTAGAACTGAAGTTTTCCTTTTCTTATATTTATTTTAGAACCCTGTCCTCTCATACTGAGTTAATTGCCAGTCCTCTGAGGCAGATGTTATGCTGTTTAACTGTGTAGGCAGGATTTAGAAACTTTGGTTTACAGATCTCTGTAGTCCCTTGAAAATCTTCCATCTCACAGTAATGGTGTGTTTCTCCCTTTTATTAAAATTTTTCAGTCCCAATATGCTTTGAAGCATTTAGGTACTTTTTTATCCCCAAGGTTAAAGCAGTGTTAATTTTACTCTTCTTCAACTCTACTCAGTCATGTAGTGGCACTTAAGAGACTGAGGCAAAATTACTGTGACTTTAAAAATTTAATTCTCTCATTGTATCACAGCAGTAGTTGTAGCTCAAAAAGGCAAATGTCACTGAAAAAGAAGCTTGATCTTCCATCCATAACACCATCAACTGAATGAACTTCAACATAGTCTTTGCCAATTTTTCTGTTGTCAAACCATAATTTTCAAACTATCTCCTATAATAACATAATGCACTGGAGGAAATTTAGATCCAATTCCATTTGATCTTCTTGATGCTGAAAATACCTTTTTGGTTCCTTATACTAGACATCAGTCTTGTGTGATGGCCTACTAATAACCCATTAAACAGTGTGCATTCTCGTTTGCTTTTGCTAGTCCTCCTTTTTGTGAGTTATACATTCCCATTAGTCAGGCAAGAACAAAAAATCAGGCTTTACACTTGGAATGAGATGTTCTGTTCAGTTGCTCTCATTTCCTGCAGACTCAAGACTGCCTTTACCCTCTCCCTCACAAGGTATGTCTTCAGTACAACATCTTGCTCTAAGCAGCTCCTATGAGAGTGGAGATATCACTCACACATTATCTGTTCTGCAGTGTTTTGTTTTCAGGTTTCCCCCAGCTCAGAGGACTGAACTCGGGGAAGGTCAGGATTTGAGATTTTGAACATAGTGGGAAAGATGAGGTTTTGCATTTAGTGTGAGTACTGGAGGTTTTGTGATCCATCAAAATATTCTACTGCACTGAGATCACATGCAGTACAGCCATGTATAAAAGACAGGCTTTCACTGTTCAAGTGAAATGTGATGTGTTCATTTTCATGGAAGAAGGTGCAACAGTTCCACTCAGATTGCTTGGTCATTTACACTGAATTTTTCATGTACACATGAAAGAAATTCCAGCATAAGACCTCATGACTGCAAGATGGCTCCAGTTACTAGTGATTTCTCCCAGACCTGTGGAAAATATGCTAGGGCAAAGTAGTTTCTATTTTGAACAAAATGTTAAGCTATTTGAATTCTCTAACACTGCATCCCTCAGAATCAGTAGTACTAGGGATTGTCAGAGTTTATTCCATAATATTTTTATTCAGATTTCAGCTGCATTGCTCAAAAATGATATTTTAGCTCCCTATCAGATCCACCAAGGGACTCCATAGGTAGACCACAGTAATGGTACGTGTTACTCTGCGGCAAACTGCTTCTCTCTGTGATGTGTGACTCTGGAGAAGCCATCCATATAATATATGAAAAGAAAAAGAATTCTTCCTCTTATTGATTCACAAGTATAACATCTTGACCTACATCTGTACTTCAGACTGGAGAAATATGTAAAAAATAAAAAGCACAGCATGATCAATTTTAATATGAAGAAGATGCAGGTCTCTAGTGAGGCGCTGAATATGTGAAATGAAAGCTGATAAATGTCTGCTGAGGACCATTTCTAGTGAAATTCAGTAACCATAATAATTATTCAGCAGGTTGATCTTCTGGAGAAGTACCTGTTTCTCTGCCCCTAGGAGCCAGAGTCAGAGTACCAGTCAGAAAATCCATTTCAGGCAAATTACTTTAATCACACATTTTATCTGCATTCTAGCTGTTTTTTACGGAGGCAACTTCAATTTCACCTGAATTCCCTTTCATTTTAAGGGAAGTGATTTGATTTTTGTTCCTCTAGAGAGTCTGTATGGCAACTAAAGCAACTAACAGAAAAGCAAAAACTTTCATCACAGTCATGAAATCATTTGTTATATAGACAGTTTTGACCACTTGTTTCTCCATCCTCGTTTGAAGACAAAAAGCTTGACGTAAATGGTAGAGAATAAGGCATGGAAGGTCGCAATTTAAGGTAAAACAGAATTAATTTTCTTTTCGGTAATTTTATTTTTCAGTTAAATTGTCCCAATGCTCTGAAATTAACATCAAATTCCTCAGCCAAGTGTTTGCTTCCATAGTGATAAGGTCCGATGCTTACAGTGGATACCAAGATATGGTATGCGTGGAGGCTCCTACTCATATTTATTGCTGTAACACTCAAGAACAACTCATTTTGTTATTTGCTGGGTTGGAGGGTCAGAAGTGATAAAGAATACAACATGCTCCCCTGAGGGATGAAAGGTGTCAGGGTCTTCAGTGGCCAGCATCCAAGGACTGGATCTTTTGGTTTGCCTTTTATCCCAATCCAAATCCAGGATCCACTTCCCATTCTTTGCTGACTTATGGAATTTTCACAGTGCCTGCTCATGACGTGATTGTCATCCTGGGTGCTCAGTACTAGTTTTGTGTATGTTCTATATATTTCATTGTTTTCCTTAATGGGAAATCATATAGTATCCTATTGAATTACATTACATTTTATTGTTATTAATTTGTTATAAATATTTCATTAAAGTAGTTTAGTTTCTTTTCAGCTCATAAGCCTTTCTCTCATTTTCACTCTTCTCCTCTGAAGGGAGACACTCTCCCATCTCTGAAGGGGAAAGAGGCAAAAGAGAGCATTTATTTTAGTGGCCAGCCCAGCCCAAACCAAGACATCTTTATTTCCATATTCTATCCCCTTAGTGGTAAGAGAAAAGGTTATGAAATATAATCATCTAACCTTCCCTTTTACACTGAGAAAAAGGGTGATTCTGAGGCTTCATTTGGCTCCACACTTGAATTTTTCTTCAAATGGCAAACTTCATAATTAGCAGCACTTCAAAAAAAACATCACCTTTATGATTGCAAACTAGGTGCTAAATTCCCCGTAGAAGTAGATGTTAATTAGGAGGACTTTTAACCTACCAATTACACAAAATCAAAGTTTACAGGCTTACTGGAGGAAATATGCCCACATGAGAAGACACTGATTAACACAAGCTCTCTGCCAAGCAGTTTTTAATCTTTTATTTATTATTTGCAGGACTCTGGTAAATTTGACCTTCGAGTTTTTTCCTTACTTTCCAGGTGGAAAAGAAGAATTTTTCTCTGTAGTTCTCACAGAGCTCTGGTGTATGGTGTCCAGTTCTGGGTCACTCAGTTAGGGAAGGACAGGGAACTGCTTGACTGAGTCCAGCACAGAGCCACAAAGATGATTAGAGTGTTGGAGCATCTCCCTTACAAGGAATGGCTGAGGGAGTGGGGTCTCTATAGCTTGGAGAAGAGAAAACTGAGGGGAGACCTCATTCATGTATATAAATATGTAAAGGGTGTCAGAAGGATGGAGCCAGACTCTCCTCAGTGGCCTCCAATGATAGGACAAGGGGCAATAGGTGCAAGATGGAACACAGGAGGATCCACAGAAATAAAAGAAAAAACTTCTTCACAGTGAGGGTAACAGAACACTGGAACAGACTGCCCAGAGAAGCTGTGGAGTCTCCTTCTCTGGAGACATTCAAAACTGCCTGGAAACTTTCCTGCGTGGTCAGGTCAAGGTGTTCCTGTCATGGCAGGGGGATTGGACTAGATGATCTCTTAAGGGATCTCCAGTCCCTGATATTCTGTGATTCTGTGATTTTTTTCTCACTTGAGTAATAAATTTCTTTGAGGATACTAAAAAAAAAAATAAATTCTGACTGCTCCCATTGATACATGCCTATAAGTGATCCTCATCACAAGTATTTTTCATACATTAAAGATTAGTAATGAATAGTTCAATTGTAATAATCATGTTCTCTTACACACTGCTTCTCCTTAGGTCACTTCCTGCTCATATTTTGCTGTTTGCATTTCTCTCTTTCTACCCTTTCCTCCTACCTGCTGCTCAGGCAATGTGAGATGGTAAAAAATGGATTTGTGCTGTTCCACATCTTTTGGCATAGTTTTAAGCAACAGAAAATCAAAACAAAAGCTCTCTCTGGAGAAAAGTAGCTTAGTAAACCAAATAAATTTCTGCTTTTCTTAACTTTTCATTGTTCATGCAGGTTCTTTGTCCTCTCTTTAGATCCTTCTCTTGAACTTTGTTTTTCTATCTATACAACCATATATTTAAAACTTAGGAAGACAAATTACCCAAGCTGTTGGGTTTGTTTATGGTGACAAATTTTTCAGTCCTTATAGAATGTAAATTATTCATATTTCATGGCCTGGACCAGAGCCAGCAGGATGCTTATAAGAAAGCAGTCAGATAGATCCTCTCTGTTAAGTAAACTTCAGGAGAAGAAATTTGGAAAAAGGTACCTCCAGCAACATCCTTCATCGTGCTTAAGATGACTTCTTCATGACATTCCCTCCCCAGAGACTCACAGATAGAAGACCTACAATCTCCAAAACCTTGTAAATGGAAATACTGAGGAGGAAGCTCTTACCCCATGATCATCCTGTATTAGTCATCATACAGTAATAAGCTATGACAGACATAAGCATTTTGTTTTAGTCGATTGCTATGTTTCAGTATTTTTGACCTATTCATATGCTTCTTCATGCTGCTGAGGCATTTTATTGTAAACCCTCTCTTTTAAAACTGATACTGCAGTTCTGGCTCGTATCATGATCACGACACACACAGTGCCAGACTCCATCCTGCTCAGTGGAATCACAACTGTAAACAGTGCTCTCATTAGTCTGAGTTTTCCCATACAAAATTAAAATCTATTATAAATCATATACATTTGGCATCAAGAAAAAAATCTAGAAGTTTGTCTTTCCTTCTGCTTCTCTAAACTGCTGAGTGACTAGCTTTTCCTATGTAGTGAAAATTATGCGTGAAAATCTGCTAAAATTTCTCAGGGAAATTTCTGAGCTGTTGAAAAAAGCAGAGCAATCCTCTACAATCAAAAGAGCAAGTCATGACCTCTCCAAACAAGGGCAGCTCTTTCCAGTGGTGAAAGGAAAGCATCCCAATACTTACGAGAGAGGAGAAGATGCTGTGAGGGTGCTCACAGTGGTTGCAGCCAGTGAATAAATTGCACTGAAGCTTTCTGCTGTGGCTGACAGCAATAAAAAAGAATGAGGAACGAGTATCCAGGATGTCTACTCCTCATCCCAACTTCTGGCTGAGAAAATGAAGTGCATTACATCTGGACACCCATAGCAGGCTCAGTATCTCCACCCCCAAGGATCTGAAGCTTTCTGCGAAGTAAGTGAAAAACAGCACAGTTGGAAACAAAAGAAAATGCAAAAGAGCATGCTGTGTAAAGCAGCAATTGTATCCTGGTTCCTTGAGGAGACTTAGCAAAAGTCATCTCACACCTTTCTCCTCTTTGTTAACAATGTCTATGAGATAATGGCCCATGAGCTTTCACTTGTGGCTTGGATCAATAGTTGCAGTTGCCCGCATCCCTCTGAAGGGCTGGGCTAGACTCTACAAAGCCTTATCCATGGTCCAGCACAGAAGCACCTTGAAAATACTTCTATGGATCACTCTTTTTAATTTAAAGTTTATCTAGTGAGCTGCATCCTTCCCAACATCTCCTCTTCAGAGAAGGTCTGAAGCTGTTAATCATTGCCACAGAATAAAAAATCTCTCTCTCCTTCCAGGCATTCATTATGCCTCTTGGTGATGAGACAGAGTGTGAGTACTGAGCCTAAATTTGAAGGACCCTCTACAGTGGTTCTATTACCCTTTTATCATTATGGAAGTATCAGAGTGCTTGTGAAGCAAACATTCAATTTTCATTGTTATCTACAATGCCACTAATTAACTCACTGGTTAATTTGTTGCAAGCTTATCTTTGACTAATGGATGCAAGAAGAAACTTGTCCTTGTTAAATAGTCCTTGATATATTGTATTTGATATACTGTTTTCTTGCACATAATCTGAATAACTTTATACAAATGCCTATAGGATAGAAATGAGATGTTGGACACACAGATATTCCCACTTCTCATAATTATAGAATCATAGAATAGTTTGAGTTGGAAGGGACCTTAAAGATCATTTAGTTCCAACCCCCCTGCCATAGGCAGGGACACCTCCCACTAGATCAGGCTGCTCAGTGCCTTGTCCAGCCTGACCTTAAACACCTCCAAGGATGAGGGGGCATCCACAACCTCTCTGGGCAACTTGTTCCATTGTTTCTCCTCCCTCACCGTAAAGCATTTCTTTATTATATCTAGCCTGAATCACCCCTCTTCCAATTTACATCCATTATTCCTAGTCCTTCCATCATATCAGACGTGTTTCTCCTTTGTCTCAATTTTCATGCTATATCTATTTTTGAGTTTTATGGAGTCTCTTTTCCTAGTCCAGTGGAAAATTATGAATTCCTTTGAAACACATAAAACAAAGAAAGTGACAAACCACCCAGAATCAAGCTCCACTGAATAAATGGATGAATAGATCGTAATAAGATTTTTAGAGGTATAACTAGGTTAGCAATATTCAAGGATAGGAAGGGACAAGACTTTCACAACTTACTAGGAGAGGCTCTTGATCCCACTTTCCACAATATGGCAATTCTCAGAGTATTTACCTCCTCCTCTTCCCTGTCCCTGCCACCAGATACTTTTTACAACCAGCTAAACAACTTGAACCATATCAGCAAACTCCCTTCTGCCACAGGATAGTGGGATTCCCAGGGAGGTCTGGATGGGCTCTGTAGCATGATTCCCAACACTGCATGGAGACACCGGTTGTTTCAGATGAGCTCAGGAAACTCAAAGAGCAGTTACACTAGTTGTCAAAATCTTGCATCCCATTGCAAAAGCCAGCCATGAGAAGTTTTCTCTTTAAATGCCATTTGTGTGCCTTACAAGTTAATTAACAGAGGAGGCTGCTTGCACTTTGTTTGTTTGCACTTCTTTATGTAAGTGACCTTAGAGGGTTGCATAACCCAATACAGCACCATGATTCACTGCAAAGCTCTACCATATTTAGTCTTATTAGCAGCTATTTGAGAAATGCCGCTGCTCACTCTGGAGAGACATCATTTATAGTGCTATATAAAGGTCTCTATGTTTTTCCCCTCATGAAATGGATTACTGCAGCATTCTTATCTGTAACGCAATCCAGAATAGGAAGCACTCATTGGTTCCTGAGGAGGTGTTTTCAATGTGGTAATCGGTTCCATGCTTCCATTTGAAGTGTAATTATAGCACAAAATACCAGCACCAGAAGGTGTGTGTTGTAGAGGGAAAACCAAATACATTTTTTTTCTTGGCATTTACTGAGGAAAAAAAAAATCTTACCTGTTTTGTGAATGTTAATGAACAGCATACACAAGAAAATTCAATGCATTTCTTCACCATACTTACACCAATTGCAATGACCATATTCTGAAAAACAGGATGAGGGCTGAATTTTCACCATTCATTTAGTGGAGAAGAACAATCAGAAGACAGATCTGCACTGCCTGAGGATTTAAAAATTCAAATCAAGAAATAGATGCCTTCTACCCTTGTCCTGTCTGTCATTCTCTGGATGTGGAAAGAGCTAACCCCATTCCTGTCAGTGCAAGTGGTAGAGGAAAAACAATCTTGGTGCTGGTAGTAACCAATTTGCAAGAAAAGCCCTAATTTTTACTGCTTTAACCTGTGCATTTCATAATTCCTCTGCCTTGCAAAACATGATGCCACTTTTAACAGGAAATCATTTGGTTGGACAGAATAAACCTTTCATTCTGTTCAATCTGTATTTTTAATCCCACTTTCTATCTGAGGCTAGGGAATGCTTCTTGTCTACTCCCTCAGAACAGGTCTCTACCAGGTTCTGCATATTTAATCAGAAACTATGTTATTTCCAGTCTGGGAAACACTAGGAAAATTCTGTGATGTGAACAGCAAATTTCATATAGAACCCTACAATCATAGAAATATAGGAAAGTTTGGGTTGGAAGGGACCTTTAAATGTCATCTAGTACAACCTTCCCTGCAATTGGCAGGGAGACATCATCAGCTACAGCAGGCTGCACAGAGCTCTATCCCGCCTTACTTCAAATGTTTCCAGGGATGGGGCCGTGCAATCTGTTCCAGTGCTTCACAACTCCCATTGTAAAACATTTCTTCCTACTATCTAGTCCAAATCTTCCTTCCATTAGTTTAAAGATATTACCCCCTGTCCTATTGCAATAGATCATGTAAAATACTTTGTTCCCATTTTTCCTACAGCCTCCCATTAGTTTCTGAAAGGCGGCAATAAAGGTCACCCTGTAGCTTTTCCTTCTGCAGGCTGAACAGCCCCTACTCTCTCAGCCCGTCATCACAGGAGAGGTGCTCCAGCTCTCTGGACCCTCTTAAATAGGTCCACATCTTTCCTGTGCTGAAGGCCCCAGACTGGAAGCAGTACTCCAAGTGGGGTCTCATGAGAACAGAGCAGAGGGGTAGAGTCACCTCCTTTGACCATGCTGTTTTTGATGCAGCGCAGGATACAGCTGGGCTTTTGGGCTGTAAGTGCACACTGTCACATTGTCCAGCTTTTAGAAGGCACAAAACTTCCACGGGTACTGGCTGCCAAGTCATAATTGAAGGTATTACATGATTCCCAATCAGAAGTCAGTATTTTTTTAATATTTGGGCCTATTTTCTTTATAAATTTTGGATATACTGGATGCTTGGAAAATTGCATTTTTTAATTCTGTACATTCAAGTTATACCTTCTTTTCTGCTCTATATGATCTATGTAATATCTAAAAGCCACATTAATTGCTTACTAGTTTTAGAAAACTTTTATAATGCAGTATTTATATTTTATAATTGTTACCATATGTTTGGAATTAATTACCCATATTATTTCCAGTGTCACAGTTGTTTTTCTCAACCTTGTGGAAGAAAAACAAAGGTTTTAGTTTTCATCTAAAAGGGGCTGAGTTTTTGTTGTTTCTTTTGAGGGGGGGGTTTATGAAAAAAGATGCTGATTAGTTGTTAAACATTTAATCTTAAGATGAACTTGCAGTCACAGATTATGGAAATCCTACAGTAATGGCCTCAACTTTGTTGTCAGTTCCATGAACATCAGTAATGTCACTCTCTGTTATGACTGTCAACTGCCAAATAGTGCTGGAGGGCACACATACAAACATATCCTGTTTTTTTAGATCCCTCTGTCTTTAAAAGAATTTTGTTTATAGAAAACAGATACGCTCAAAATAGGAGGGAGGGAAGCAGTGTTGTCACCTTCCCAAGCACATTAGAACCACCTTTAGTGCAGCTACCACTTGCAAGTTGTTGCCATGCATTTCCATCTATCAGACAACTACCAGATCCAATGTTCATACTCTCATGAGCTTCCTGCAGTCTGAGATAATGGTGTGATAACAGGCCTAATGAGTTGACTCGGGGGCTATAGATGTGATAGGATAGAGCAGAGATCAATCATCACCTTTCATCACAGAGTCTTATGAAGCAACTTGCTGTCATAACAGCTGCCATTTCATCTTTGACCCCTCAAGTGTTTACCATCTGTGAATATGCTGCTTCTATTCAGAGAGACAAACATCCACCTCCACTACAGCTTTCTTGATCTATCTATCTGAAATGGAGGGATCAACATCATGAAATGAAGGAAGTAGGACTGGACATTAGAAAGTACTCTTTTACTAGAAAGATGTCACAGCATTGCCCTTGGAGGTTTTCATAATTCAGCTGGATGAAACCAGAAATGCTTATTCTGCATTGGTTTGTGTCCTGTTTTGAGCGGGAGCCAGGGCAATACGACCTCCTGAGGCACTTCCCTATATTTCTGTGATTCTGTGAAATGTACTGTAGGCATACTGCAAGTAGCCAACACCTCATTTTTCCACAATAGGAGGTTCTCACATCCTGGATCACTGTTGTCATTCAGACCTCACAAGCCTGGGCTAACAATGCTTTCAAGCAAAGAACAGTGATCTCACTGGAGTGCTGTATCCTTCTAGATTTCAGTCATGGTCTTTTCTTCACTCACTGCTGTGGTGACTTTACTTCATTGAGGATGCACAGCTGCTTTCTTCCTGCTGCAGATTTGCTTGTTTAGGAAAAAGTCTATTCAACTTCACTGCATAGTTCAGTCCCCTTCCTGCTGTTCCTTAGACCTGCATGTGAAATAAGAACAGAAAATAAGACGACAGCGAGGCTTACAAAAAGAACATAGCTATAACAGCAAGCTGGAAGAATACACTTTAAAACTGAGTTAAAAGAATAGTTATCAGTGTCTTTTTGTCACACTGAAAAGGATGTAGTTCTGCAGAAACCTGCCCTGACCCCACTGATTATGTATTTCTTATGAGCTGCTAATGATCTGAACATACATCTGAATTTTCAGATGACACGAAGCAGAAAAGTGGGTAAGCACTCTGGAAGGCAGGTTCTAAACTAAAATAAATCTTGAAAAACTGGAAAAAAACAGTCTTAAATCTAAAAGGTAAAAGACTTCCACTAAGAAGTCAGAGCAAAGCAGTCCATTAAGGGGGACAACCCCCCCGGCCTTTCCCCACTGGTGTTAAATAGGAGAGTGGGTGGGGGGGATGATTAGGAACAGCTGGGGTGGGGAGAAGTCTCCAGTGGAGCCCAGTTGTGTGAGATTTGGGGGAAAATGGGCTGNGGTGGAGGCCTCATCCCTGGAGATATGGGTTGCTGAGGCTCTGAGCAACCTTCTCTGTCCCTGCCCATGGCAGGGGGATTGTAACTAGATGATCTTTAAGATCCCTTCCAACCCAAACCATTCTATGATTCTAAAATGGGAAATGATGTACCAGGTACTACAAGGTATAATGGAAATCAGTAAGAAAATAATAGTCAACTATGTGAACCTGCAGGTCTAGATCCTTATTAACAAGGGGATTACATGTAAGACACAGGAGCTATATATTCTACTTCCCCTATTCACAGCTGGAATAGCAGGTTCAGTTGTGATCTTTGTGGCCTGAAGAAATGTCAAATCATTCAAGCTTACAAGAGACTTAAAAACATAATTTAGGAGGAAAGAATTTGGCTTATTGTAGGAGTCTTTGATTATGCAAAAGGCTGCTGAAGGGATGGTGATGATTCACTGTACTGTATCTCCACTAAGCAGCAACTGAAGATTTCAGAAGATGTGATTCCTCCACAACACATTTGGATGGACTGCACAATATCTTTAGATATCTCTCTTCTACCCTTTTAGAGAATGATGAGTCGGACGCAATGGCAGTGTGTTCTAAAGAGTTAGCTTGTTAATCCTCCCTGAAATCCTTTAGCCAGTTTTGTGGATAACTGTGTGAGAGCAGTGTGAATGAAGCAATTAAAACTGAGGGCCAAGGGCAAAGAATGTTGCCAGAAAGCCATGCTCAGATCTATTCTACTGGCTCTATTTAAATCCCTCTTCATCTGACACTTCACACCAACATCCTGCATCATCCCCATGACACATTATATATTTCTGGGAACAGCTTAATTTCAACTGTCTGACTCCTTTCTCCTTACACAAGTACATACCTTGCACTCTGGCAGTCCTCCTGCAGAATGTTTTTGCACAACCTAAAGTGGTCACAGGAAAGGCCATGTCCATGTCAAAAGGTTTTCACGTTGTTGAATAGCTCTTTGTTGAGTAGCCTTGGGAATATGGCTTCCACCAACTTCTACATTATATAAATGTTCATCTCATTGTTCAAAGGAATTACTTTTTGGAGGTAGCACAAAGGGTGAAAAAACACTGAGTTTTTTGGTTTTGTTTTTAAATTACATGACCTCATGAGGGAGGAAAGTACAACATTATTTCACAGATAGGAATTTGGGATGGGAAAGTGAGCAATGTGCATTCTCAGAAAATGATTGTGAGTCTCCCCAAATTGCAGTTTTCACCTAGGATGATCTACCCTGCCATGGTCTCTGGCAACAAACATTCCTTCCATTCTGTTCTGCAATTCTGACCCTATGTGAAGTTTCTTTCTTGATTCTATTCTGTACTCACATGGGGCATTCTCTAGGGGTATGGATGGCTGCATATACAAAAATGTTCTCAAGCTTTTTTGGTTTTTTTTTGATTGATATGACTACTCCTAAAGTGTCAAAAGGCAATAGTCTAATTCCTGAACACCTCACTGTTTATATGTTCATTTTCTCACTGTGAAGTCCATGTTATTTAATGCAAGCTGAAGGTACATAGTGACATGCTCTCAGCAGAAAAGGATGAGCCCCAATGCATGGAGGGGCTGGAGCACTTCTATGAGGACAGGCTGAGAGAGTTAGGGCTGCCCGTGCTGGAAAAAAGCAGGTCTATATTAGACATTGGGAAAAATTTCTTCACCGTGAGAGTGCTGAGACACTGTACCAGGTTGCCCAGAGTGGTGGTGGAGGCCCCATCCCTGGAGGCATTCAAGGCCAATCTTAATGGGGCTCTGAGTAACCTGATCTAGTACAGGATATTCCTGATTGCTGCAGGGTGGTCGGACTAGATGACTGTGTAAACCAGTGCGGGCAGGACACAGGAACAACCACAAAACCACAGATTAAAGGCAAAGAATAAGTTTAATCTTGATACCCCACAGACCTGGGAATCACAACAGCAACAGCCAGGTAGAGGCACACAAGCAGGTAGGGATACAGGCATTGCTGAGTGAGAGAAAATCCTTGTTGACACGAGTCCATGTTAGTGAGAGAGTCCTTATTAGCAAGACAGGAAGAAAGTGAGAGCACACAAATTCCCTATTCATGACAGTGTTTCAAGGGTTCAAGCAGACCTGGTTGTCTCGCTGCGCTTTGAACTTCTTCAACAGCAGGGCAGGATTCTTGGGCTGTTAGATAAGCTGTTCCTGAGTCTATTGAAGGCTCACATTATCTTATTACAGATGTTCTACTTGCCAACACAGAAAACTGAACAGCAATTAATGTGGTAAATGTGTTTCCCTGTACCCCACATGTGAATCGCTTGCACATATGTACAATCCTCCTTGCCAATTTTCTGTTGCTTTCCTGCAATGATGTTTGAAGATTCCTTCCAATTCTATGATTCTATCATCCTATTATTCCCTCCTTCTTCAAGTGAACTTCAGGGGTCAAAATTTTACCTATTTCCTAGTAGATTTGCGCCCTGGTTATTAGTTCTGTTGTTTGCTTTGGTCATTTCTCCTGACTTGTCCATTAGATCACAAATGTTCCAAGTGCATCAGTGACTAAGGTCCTCAGCGTTTATTTAAGCGCTAAGTAATGGCTGATCTTATCCAGCATATGAAGAAAGAGAAGTGTTAGGACATCTTCTCTATGTCTTCTTCTTCAGGGTGAACATTAAGACACCCCATAAAATTGCTGAGTGCTGTTGTCTTCCTAGATCAGAGAGCCTGGGCTGCTGATGGGAGCAATCATAAAGGCAAGTTGGTTATAAAGGGGACAATACGATCAGCAAAAATGGTTGCTAGCCTGGAAACTGCTAGTCTGGGAATTAGACCTCTGCAAGAACAATTGAGAAGCCTTTGAAGTGCAGTCTGGTACCTAAAAATCAGATATATCCTGAGATACTCTTGATACACAAACCCAAGAAACTGTAACAGCAACTTATTATTTGGAAACATGAAAAATAAACTGGAAAAGAGGGAGAAGACCCCAGTGAAGTAGGAATCAACAACTGCTATTGTCTTTTCTAGCTGAAATAACTGGAAAACTGTCTGTGAAAATAAAAATAGAATAGAAAACCTCATTGTCCATTGGCTGTCCCAGGTGAAAACCAGAAATCAGCAGTATCTAATGGCTGCTCCAGTTAGTGGTGTCCTATACTCCTTTAAATCAGTGTAGCATAAATTTGACTTGCTTTCTGCTCAAAATGGAGAAACTTTTCTCTTGAGAACTCCCTCCGCACAAACTTTTCCATGAGGTCTCGTGGGCAAGTTGCACCATTAACCATGGGACACCTGGTTGACTCCAGACTCTGTGATACAGATAATTTTTGAAATGAGACTTTTTTCATAATTTTTCATTGATTTTGAGGTCCTGCTCTTGGGAACAGTTTGGTGAGTGCTATACTGGTTCTCTTTCAAATAATATGTGAAGGTAAATGTAAATAATTAATCATAACTGTATTTGCCACTTTACCAGTGACACTTTCCTAGTAACTTGCAATATTTAAATATACACTATCTACTACCATTGATATATCTGTAGTCTTATTTTTCTGACACTGAATTTGTGATAACTTTTTGTACATGCCTTATTGATCATAGTGTGCTCACTTTTCTATGAAACATTTGCATAAATCTGTCATAAAGATATTTAGAAAATAAAGTTCCTGTGTCTTTGTGTATTATGAAATCATGTAAACCCAGTGTCATGATGAACTTTTCAGTCACAATAGTTGCCTAAATGCAGACTGACAGCATTTATTATCAATACTAGCAACACTTACAATTTTGACCTTTCTCCGTTTATCATCTAACAAGCATTAGAAAATTATGACTGCCAGAAATGGAAATAAAAAATTATCCTAAGATTATGGAGTATGGCTTGGTCACTCTACTTCCCGGTATCAGCAGCTCTCCCAGTGAATGTGATCATTTGCAGTCTGATTCAGCGTAGCCATTACAGGAGAACTGGCTCCCAAGGTGAAATTGGAGGGTAAAAAATTGTAAGAAATGTAAGTGGAGAGAAGGAGGTGATTTTTTGTCAAAAGGCAAGTAGCTCTGGTAAAAATACAGAATTCAGACTGAAGTACCAGAATGCAGGATAGGCTACTGGGGCCAAAGGCAAGGGGAGTACAGCTGGGAAGGGGGACTGGGAAAATGTTCTCCTTCAGTCCTCCCCTTGTTCCATCCTTATTCTAGCTTTGGAATACAGTGGGAAAGCCTGATCCAGTAGACTAGTGTCTCATTTTATCACACAGAGCAATGTTCAGTTATTGGAAAGACTTGTCCTTCCCTACCTCCATATCTAGATGAAGGGGAGACTTTGCATCAGCACTGCAGATCATGGCACACTGAGAACTTGTACATCTCTAGAGCTGATCTCAAATAGCTGTTTTCATCACTTTTAAATATGCAGTGGAACTAACTGTTCCATCAATAGAGAACAGCTTTTCTTCCTGCTCACTTTGGCTTCTTTCCCTGGCTGTGGTTCATTATGCTGCATAGGAGTTTTGATATATTTTGGCAAATAGACTATTACAATAGAGTATTTGTGTCTTCTTTTTTTTTTTTTCAGAATTGATATCTCACCAACAATGCAAGTGGGTTGTTAAAACTGAGGAAACTGCTAAAACAGACTGATTCCCAAGTTCTTCTGTCTGGATGACAGTCTAGGTATACACAACTCTTCATTATGATCACAGCTTTCCATTTACTCATTCATGCATTCTGGTCCCAGCAGCACAATGGAGCTGTCTGCCAAGGTATATCCTGGGATTTCCTCTTAACCCTATCTACCAGGACATATCCTGGGCTTTCCTCTTTTTCAGTGCAGTGAGGGATGAGTCCCAGTGCACCTCCAAGGTAAACCAGGACTTCAGTATGCAGAAGTGCATTCTTCTCATCACCAGACAGTCACTTTTCAGTCAAGCAAATCTCCTTTCACTTCTAAGTGCTTATTTTCCTTCCCACCTTATCCACCGGTCTCATGCATAACCTAAGCACTTTCAGGCTAACTTGGACAGAATTGTATTTCCTTGTGTATTAAATGAGTTCACCTAATAGGGCTCATACTGGGTTACAACCACTGGGAGTCTTCAGCTTCTTTTGCTTCAAATCATGTAACTAAAACTAAAGAAAACTTGGTCTAATTTCCCCTAACTCGAGTTGACTTCTCTTTGTCCATAAATTATGGTAAACCATCAGCAGAAATTGGCTTAATTATTATTATCTCTGGAGGACAAAACTGTTTTTTCAGTAGTGTTGTGCCATATTTAGGGGGCAAGAAGGGGAGGGAGTAGGTGTGAATGTGCCTGTCTAATACCTATCACAGGACAGCACTAATGGCTCCTACTCCAGATCTGTAAAGTGCTGTCCTTTCATCCTCTTTCATGTGGCACAGCACTTTATGGACACTACTTACTCAGACAAGTTAATCCAGGAAAAAAGCTTCAGATGTTTTTATCTCCAGGATCTGTTCTCCTTACACAGCTGGTGAGAAATGGTTGTTGGGGCATCATAGTAAAGCACAAATAACAAAGAATTCAACATAACAACATGCCACCACAACCATCTCATCAGTTTTGTGCTGTCAGAGACTACAGCTATTCAGACCTTTGGGGGGAAAAAAAAAAGGCTTAATTTGTCTCTTAGACTGAGATTTGGGAATAGGCAGCTATGTCTTGTACAGTCATTACAGCCATGGTTCTCAGAGCAGCCTTGAAATTGTTGTTTCTAAAAGGCAAGCACAAATGTTCTCAAGTAAAGCTTTCAGTCTGAAATAGTCTGGTCAAGTTTTTCCCTGTGCACAAGGGAAGCAAATAGTAGAAAATTATGGAGTCCATATTGAAGTGCTAGCAGCACATGGATTTGTAAAAACCTCAAGTGGATAACTTAATTTTGTGAACAAATTATGTAACTGTTTTCATTCTTGCTCAAACCAAGATTTCAATCATATACCTAAGCCCCACTTTAAAATATTTGCATAAGTATTTGGAAGTAGCCCTACCAAAGAGAACAGGAATATAAATGATGTTTTCAGTTCTTAAGCATTCCAGGTTCATCCAAAATAGACTTAGCTGCCTGCTCACATTTCAGCAGATATAAATCTTACACACAGCTTAAAATTATGGGATCTGGATTTGGCTTCTGCTTTTTTTTTTCACTCCATGATTTTAAAAAACAACCACTGATGGAGTGATCATTAAGCATGTATCTATGCTGATTAATAGGGTCAGCTTTGGAGTTATCTGCAAGGACTCTCAGGTACTTACTGAACTTTTTATCCACCTTACAAAGTGAAGCTGTAATATTCCTTTACCACAGATGCCTTTTCTCTCCTCTGGACAAGAAAGGAACCAAGAGGGGGTTTGAAATGTGATGCTGGCAATTCCCTTTTGCTATATCCTGCCACAGGGAGGTAAATTCAACACATCTGCCAGAGGATGGCATGTGAGTCAAGGACAGCCTCTAGTCTGACCCTCAATACATGGACTCTCTGAGACCAGTACGGATGGCTGAGGATTATCAGGAGCCCATGTACAGGTTTCTGAGACTGATCCCATTCTAATCCCAGGGAGGAGGAGGGGCTTTCCTTCTCTGGTCAGAATAAGATTGCTGGTGAGGAGAGGACATCTAAACAGACATTATGAACACATAAGAGCTTCTGTCCAAAGAAGTTCTCCTTTCAGCCCATGCAAAGGCAATACGCCCAAGAGTAACGGAAAATAAATGATGGGAGGGGAGTAGGGAGAAGATAGAGTAGAATCATAGAGTTGTAATGAAACTTCAAAGGTCATCTAGACCAACTTCCCTGTAGTGAGCAGGGACATCCTGTACTAGATGAGGTTGCTCAGAACCTCATCAAGACTGGTCTTTAATGCCTCCAGGGATGGGGCCTACACCACCTCTCTAGGCAACCCAGTACAGTGTCTCAGCACTGTCATGGTGAAGAATATCTTCCTAAGGTCTAAGCTAAAGTTGGCTCTAGTTCAAAACTATTTGCCATCATCCTATCCCTGGCAAACAGTCTCTTCCTAGCTTTCCTGTAGGCTCCCTTCAGGTACTGGGAGGCTGCTATGAGGTCTCTCCAGACTTCTCTTCTCCAAGCTGAACAGTCCCAGCTCACTCAGCCTGTCCTTGTCGGCTGATTATCCTCGTGGCCCTCTTCTGGATGCTCTCAAACAGCATGTCTTGTGCTGGAGGGAACCAGAGAATCCTTGATGTGGCTGATGTTCCTTCCCGGAATGGCTCAGGTGGGTCCAATGGCTGAGAAAATGCATGTTTTATACTGTAGTAACTTTTCTAAGGATGCTCGGCATTACTACTGTTCAGTAGTGGAATCTTCACCTCCATATTAAACCCCAGCCCATAGGTTTCTGACTCATAGGCAAGATCTTTACAATATGAAGAACTGACATGCATTTATACAACTAGTTCCAAAAATCTTGGTTGGAAAATAGGCTTACACTTCAGCTATAGATATATTAGCTCAAGGAACTATTATTTACTACTGCTGAATCTTTCAGAGAAAATTAGGTTATCACTCCATACAGATTAATTGAATACTTTGCTGCATCCTGCACATGTCAGGTTGTATTACATTCTCTTATATTTCACATCAGCGTATGTTTAGAGTAAAGCACAGAAAGAAGAAGTATCTTTTCAAACAAACATACCTCAGTATAGCTGTGTCCCATAAACTTGTTTTTGATTAAAACTAAGCACTCGGTTAAGGTGGGAAGAATTCTGTCTGCAGTCTACTGCCCAGACACAAAAACAAATAGGAAGCCTATTCACTGCCAGCATGATAGTTACTCATCTCAATGCTAGGCTGAAATTCCTTGTACTCATCTCATTAGTACAAATTCAAACTCATTTGTAATATGAAAGCAAGAATAATGAATAAAATCATGGATATTTTTTATTAAAATGAGTTTTCTTGCATTTTGAAAATATAGGAAGCAAGGATATAAAGTATGTACCACAATGATGAATCACACCAGTATGAGACACGACCACAGAAATTAAACTGCAGTTTGGTGAAAGATCTTCCCATATTTGTCTTCAAAACATTTTATTTGTAAACATGGCCAGTATTGTTCTCTTAAGGAGATATCAAGTCAGAGGCTTGTTATTTGGGTTTTCCATGGGCAACTACTGGGGAAAGGTATTTTTCAATAGGTAGTTAGTTTCTGAGTTTACAGATAAGACATGAGTTTGTGGAGTCAACACAAATGCAGTGGTACAGTTTGGAGCTCAGTCCTACTCACTGTCTTTGGGACAGTTTGCAAATGTGTTGAGCTCCTCAACAGGAAGTATAAACTTGTGTATGGAAAATCCTCTGAGATACCCTGGAGCTCCCTAGACATTTTGAGCAGGCATCAAATAGGATCATCTGCAAACTCCTAGTTATCAAGTTGTGCTTGTGTGGTTTTTTGGTACATCTGCAACTATACATCAACATTGGGAGTGGAAAGCCTTAGCCAGGCACACAGATTACAGAGCATGGCTGAGTGGAAATTACTTGGAAAATGGTCTCCTAGATTATCTTCTAATAATTAGTCAAAAGGATTGACATTTTTTTCAGAGAGTATGTTTTATTAATTTACTTCCAAAGGTGACTAACACTACTAGTATTAATGCATAAAACCTAGGAAATAGAGAAACTGAATTATTGTAGAATCAATTGAGATTGGAAGGTACCTGTGGAGACTGAGTGCAACCCTCTGGATGAAGAAGAGTGAACTAGAGCAGGATGTTCATGACTATTCAGTTGGTTTCTGAATATCTACAAGGATGAGGACTTCACAGTCTCTCTCGCCCACCTGTGCTGGTGTTCCACCACTCTCATGATTGAGAAGTTTAGTCTTACTTTTATATTGAACTTTCCATATTTCAGTTTGTGTCAATTGCCTCATTTTCAGCATATGCTAACACTGAAAAGAATCTGTGCCTGTCTTCTTCATCCTTTCCCATCAGGTATTTATCCACATGGATAAGATTCCCTTAATTAAATTTGTGACCCTCTACTGGACTCACTAGAGTGTGTTTAAGCCTGTCTTGCACTGGGGAGCCCAGGACCAGACTCAGCATTTAAGATGTGCCTCACAGTGATGAGTAGGGGGGATCACACATGCAGTAAGTTAAAACCCAGTCCATCATCTTAAAAATCAGGTTAATCAAAACATCTCTGCAGTTCACAAAAATAGGAAGTATTTTAATAAAAATGAAAACCCCCTATTTATAATTACACAAGATTACATTTATTTTTGCACATTGTATGTTTGGAATAAATACTTTAAGTTTATTTATGTCAGCAGGAAATCTTATACTGAATGTCTCTCTATTATTATTGTCAAACCAAAAGGTCAATATTGTATTTCCTACCTTTTCCCATAAGCAGGAATTTAAATGTAAATCCACTTAAAATTTAGAACAACAGATGACCACTGGGAAAAGAAAGTAGAGGGAGAAAAAAAGCAAAATTTCTGCATGCTTCCCTAAATGTTGTTAAATTTTAAATTACATTTCTCTGAGTCATGGTCAATCAATTTCACAGTAGATGGTACCTGAAAATTTACAACCTGTTACCTACCATGTGTCCTAAAACATTAAAGCTTCTACATTCTAAAAAAAAAACATGCACAGAAATGGTTACTACCAAATTTTTAGGCATCATCTCTCTTTTGGCATTTATATTACTTTTAGAGACCACAGGGCAAAAATTTATGATGGAAGATCATGATCCGCTGTTATATGGCACAAACTAATTCTAGTAAGTTTTTGCCTACAGTGAAGGACCATGATTTTCTGTAAGTTGCATCATAAATAACAGAAAGCTTGGAAACTAGTGTCAAGAGAGTTTCATTTTAGCCATCAATGTAGTCAGCACTTAAATCTTGATCAAAAGACAGGACAAAATATCACAGTTTTCACCACCAGAAGAGTGGTGAGTTCCAGCTATTGGCCAGATGAAGGACTGCAGCACTGTAAACTACAGAAAGATAGAAACTAATCTCCATCTTTTCTGAGCTATTACACAGTATCAGGCAGCTCACAGCTTCAAGCAATGTAGTCTGCTGGTGCAGCTGAGGAAGAGTCAATGGAACAGATTGCCCGGAGAGGTTGTGGATATCCCCTCTCTGGAGGTGTTTAAAGCCAGGTTGGATGAGGCATTAAGCAACCTGATCTAGTGGGAAGTGTCCCTGTCTATGGCAGGGGGATTGGAACTAGATGATCTTTAAGGTCCCTTCCAACCCAAACCATTCTATGATTCTATCTTTTAAATAACTCAAACATATACTTCTAGGTAGCTGCTCACTAATTTGAGGTTAGAGAGATCCCTCCATAATTGTATGCAACTGTGGAGCTGAAAAGAGAGGGTAGATAGGTACAGACCAACAAATTCATTGAGAGATTCCCAAGCAGTACCTGGTGTTTTTCTACAAGGGAGGCTCTGCTTACAAGTAGAAGACCTGTCACTCATTGCTATGCAAAGATAATGGAGCAAACAGATGAAATTACTGTGTATAATGGGCATAATGGTGATGATGTAAGCAACTGCAATTTCCCTGAAAGAAGTTAGTAACCATACTTTGAAATATTATGAGACATGAGAACTTATATCACACTCTTAATGCTGAAAATCCTTTTGTACACACTTGTTCAGCAAAAAGCACTCAAATAAAGACTACCTTAGTTCATTGTTGGAGAGCTACTGTCATTCATATACCTTAAGTAAGCTAAATGCCAAATTACTATCCTTCAATTAAGCAATGTCAAATATATTACAATTATATAGAGAAAATATCATACCAGATGAATTGTTAAATTGCTTATAGAAAGAGTGGATAAAGAAAAAATATTTAATATAGAGTATTAAGAAATTACAGATGGTTCAGTTAATAATAATATCTTTGAGAAAGCAGAGATGGTCAGATGCTACCTGAAAGGACAAGCTGCTCATCTTCTTCAGTAAAGGAAAGAGATCAAGGATAGGAAACAAATGTGCCTACATGCATCTAAACCATTGTTTTCCAGCATCTATGTATAGTACATTTAATGAATGGTACAAGAATTTTTGAAGTTCTGTAAAAATAAGACTTGAATAGAAATCCCCAGCTATATACTCTGCAATTAAATGACTCTGACTTGGAGCAATAGGGATATGATTTTGTCAATATTTCTTTGTCAATGAGACATAGACAGATGTACATCCAGCAAACAGCTGTGTCAGTGGCAGGTAAGACTGCTCAGGATCTTTTCTGCAGCTGTTCACACCCCTCCTCCTGCTGCATCACATCTGCCAGCAGAGCTGCTCCCAGCTCACTCTGCTGGATTTAGCAAAGGTCTGTGTTTTTTAAAATATCCCCAAGAAACTCACACTATGAAATGTTTAAGTTTTTCCAGGGTTTTCTAATTTTTGCAGCATTTCCTAGGACCCCAGTCAGCCTTGCAAGAAGCAGATGGGCAGTCCAAAGAAACCCTGAATCAATTTCTCAGG
The DNA here is from genome assembly GCA_013400935.1 of Turnix velox. Classification (NCBI taxonomy): domain Eukaryota; kingdom Metazoa; phylum Chordata; class Aves; order Charadriiformes; family Turnicidae; genus Turnix; species Turnix velox. The sequence continues at coordinate 83,706 of VZTY01003246.1, forward strand.
GAAGGAAGGAAGATGGGTTCCACACTTTCCTGTTGCCAAGGAACTGGGGCAACTGGAAGCCCTCAGGTTCCTCTTCTCTATGGAGATCAGACAGGTTTCTTCCTCCAGCCTCTGGACATTATAAGCCATCTTGACTAAAATGGAGGGGTGTTCCCAATGTCCACCTCACCTTAATTCACAGTGGTTCACACCACTGAAGGAAGTTCTCTGACCTAGTGGTGATGCTTAATTTGTAGATAATATCCTCAAAACAACTTACTTCATAATAATAAAAAAGAGAAGCACCACAGTGCGATGTGATTCATCTCACTGTAGTGTATGCAGACACAGTAAAAGAGTCTATGTACTGTGCCCTAAATGTGCCTATTTCTCTCCATTGACTAGAAGGAGAACCTAAGAGTGTTCAGACATATTAATCATGTGAGATGACTCATCTTACACATCTAATAGAAGCTAAACTGCAGATGACACAAATCCATTGTTGCTTTAACACTTGTTGAAGTCAAGATTTATTTATTTTTCAAGAAATGAGCCTGCTTTACTTCCCTCTACAGCCATCAGGTTCCAGAAAAACATCTTGTTTTCTTTGTAGCCCATACAGCTGATATATTTTTTTTGTATTTGACAGCTTCTGAGATGTGCATTGAGGGAAGACAGGGTTTTCAGTCACTAATAAGTCCTCTTTTTACATGATATTGCATGTAACAATACCCAGAGAACACCAGAAGCCATTAAAATGGCCACAAGCCCTTTGCAAGGTAGTGACCTGCATGAGAGAGGCTAACACATCTCATTCTAGCTAGACTCTTGTTGCTTTTTAAAGTTGTTTGAGTTCATTCCCGAAAATTATAATTCAGCAGGAGAAAGCCCTCAGGATAAAGGAATACTTTGCCCCATCAAATTCCATTTCACTTTGGCCAATTGAAATCCTCAAGGAAAATATTGATAGCAAAGTGTCAAAGCATGTTTAAAAAGGAGGGAAGGAGAATTACATGTTGGTTTAATACACAGCCAAGCAGTGCCAGTGAGTTCTGGAGATTCTAGGGAATGTGAGACTGAACCAGGTTTAGTTCATATGGTCATTCTTCTTATGCCTATACATAGTCCCATCAGATCCTGGCATGTGTAGTAGAATTTGCCTCATCCATCAGGGTCAGGTATCTTTAATCAGCCCCTAAAGATACGGCCTCAGACACCAGCTGCTCATCTTCTGTTTGAGTTGGCTGATCAACACCTAATGAAACAGCTGGTGTGCTGGACCACTGGGCCTGCAAGGCTGTGAGTCCCACGTGCTCCTGAGAAGGAGATCATTAAGGTTATACAGACAAAGATTTACTTCAGGTTTTTTCTTTAGAGGAAAAAAGTGAAATTTATATCTGATTAATTCTCCATATCCATCATGATACAGTCCTCTTCTGTTCCTCTGCGCTATTTTTTTCCTTGTTGTGATCCAATTCATCCCACATAGTGTAATGATATTCCTTGCTGAGGGCAGAGGTTGCACATGATAGAATTCTCCTTCATTTTTGTGGACTTGTAATGAAGATCAGATTCTTTTTCCCACATGCACCATACATAAAATATAGTCAAACTGCTGTGTATCAGATAAATATCCTTTTTTACTTTCTGACTTTTTTTTCTAACTTCTTGTTTGTGATGGTGCCATGGATTCTGTTTAATGCTGTCTACAAATTTTATTACAGTCAGAAAAACTTTTGTGCTGTTTAATAAATGTCTCTATTGCTATAAAAGTGTTATTAATGCTGCATTTTTCACTCCACACACTGATGTAGAATTGTCTCAGGTATCTTAAGTGATGAGAAAACAGAATTTATATTGTGAAATCACTCCCCTTTCTCAGATTTTACTGATGGTAGTTTCTTTGCCTAACAAAAAATATCACCCATCTCATTTCTGGCTCATAATTGCATGCTTCTGTTACTAGTTCTGTCTCCTTTAAACACCTCCACCAGATTCCCTACTTGAAATGCTTAAATATTTTCAGGCAGTAAAGTTAGTCAGCACATACACTTAGCTCCCCTAATATTCTCTCCCAAATATCAGGCATTTTGATAGTGATGTTGCAGGGCCTATGATGTTGCTGAGTCCTAATGAACAATCAACCTGAGCTGCATAATTTGGCTTCAGAGCACAGAAAAACATGAATACATCTACAGTTGAGTATCACTGCAACCTGCTACAGCCGTTAGAAATGTTAATGAGCTGATTTTTTGAGAGATTTCTTTTCCCTTTCCTTTCTTGTTTGAGTGAAGGGAAGATTGAATCAATCAGCAATGACACCTGGCCAGATCAACACAGAGTCATGTAAATCTTGATTAAATACTGGTTTCAGAATATAATTCAGCATCATAAAATGCAGCTCTTCAACAAAAATAACCACAGAGACTTCAAAATGGAAATTATATTATTCTAATACCTTTCAGAAATGCACACTTGAAATAAAAAAATCATAGACTAAATTTCATATTTGAGAACCTATAGAACATAGTGTAGCAATTAGGCATACAACACCCCTTCATTTACAGCTGAGGTAGATTCTTGAAATGTCGATGAAAGGTCACCTGTTGACCTATGCATGATGCTAGAATATTTTATTGCAAAGGTTTAGTATGTGTGTATGTGCAAGGTAGAGCTTTGGACCTGGCTAGAGGTGCTTGGTAGAAGTCTTATCAGAAATCTCTGCATAATTTCATCCAACTTCTTCTGCTTATGAGGGGAGAAGGACTTCCATTCCTTGGGGCTCTGCGCTAAATGTCCACCTGGTATTTGCAGATGAGGAACTTGGAGCTAAGAAAAGAGATGGGATCCCTTCACTTTAACCATCAAAGCAAAACTTTTCAGAGAGAGAGAGGATGGAAGATGTCGTGAGGAAGAAAAAAGTTGGAAATTGCCTTGGCATCTTGCAGGGAAATGAAGAAAACTCTCAAAGAGCTGGAAAGAACTGAGGAAAGAGTGGCACCACAGGGAGTTTGTACAACTGGATGGGAACTATTCTTTCATGAAGATGGCTCTCATTCCCTTAAATCACTCTGGTGTCTGAGGAGAGGGCCTATGCACCAGATCTCAGGCATTGGTTTACATCTACAAAGCACACTTAAAACCAAAGGATGTAAATATTTTTTATAAATTGCTTACAAGAACTATTTCACCTGCCACAGCAATGCAAAAGCGAAGGACTGTGGCTGGGATGATACTATGCATGGAACATTTTAAAGTCTGAAGAGGACTTAATCCAAAATATTTATCAAAAGCAGAGGTAACTACTGGTTACATCTGGATTAATACAAAAAGTATTAATCAGCCCAACACTTCATGGAGTGACTGATTATATGCAAGTAGGAGTTCATCGTGTGGTTGATATAGTAGACATCATGGTGACAGCATTTTGTAACAAATCAAGGCACAATCCTTAAGATAAAACACAGCATTGCTGGGATGAGCAAAGAATCCATGGCTCAGTAGAGAGAGCAATAGTTCCAATAAGACTTACTGTGCTTTACAGACACATTTTTCTCAGTTGCTTGAAAGCATGTAAATGAACATAATAATTCCTAACATGAGACAAGAAACAAGCCCTTTGAAATATTTCTTCCTAAAAAAAGGAAAAATACCACTACAACACTTTACCATATTTTTACAACACTTTACACATATTTTCCTAATGCAGATCACTCTAATTTGACAGTAAAATGAATAGTTATTCTAAGATTTCCAATAGCTTAAATGCTTTGTCTTCTTAATACAATAACTGCAGGCATCAGCCACAAAATATTAATTTCCCTTTCAGTCGAGAGAGACTTTGAGTCCAATGAAGAAAATGACAGACTTTCTTGTAGCTAAACTCTGGAGGCATGAAATATGTTTTTGATAAACTGTTTGTTACTGCATAGTTGAAAGGTGAGTAATCTATTATTTTCATGATACCAATAAAACTGTAAGAAATGCTTGCAGAAGTGAAGTGTGTACAGTGGCAAGCTAGCTTGAATTTGACACTGCATCTTTTGTGACTCTTAAAGAAAATAGTAATCATTATCTAAAGGTTGAAATCTTAAAAAATACTAAATAACAATTGAATTCAGTATTATATTTCAGTAATCTTATATGAGGAACTAGTAATATCATACTTTATCTGAGTCTCACCTTGGACTTCAAATTTAAAATCTTGGTTATTTCAGTTTATTAAACCAGATAGATTAAGAATCACTGTTAGGTGCAGTCTTAAATCACATTCTATTGTGGAAATAGTATTTCCTTTGTGGGAAAAATAAGATAGTAAATTGCAGAGTCCTGGTAAAACATGTGAAAAATGCATGAACTGGTGAAAGAAAATAGTATTTCCATGATGTTTCTTTAAATAATAAATTACTCTTGTTTTTCATGCATTTTCTCTTTTTTTTCCTCAAAGACAGTAATTGGCACAAACTGGTACACTACAGAATTGTTATTAAAAGGCCAGAAGGTAAAGAAATGGTGTTTATCTGTCGTATCTGCCCTCAAGTCCCCAGAGTTAGGTAGAGACTACTCAAGAGCAGTCTGAGTTGAAGAGGAAGGAAGTCAAAGATGATGACCAAGTAAAAGTGTTCTACCCTCTGCCAATCTGTGTCATCCTGTATAATTTCCTAGCCTCCAAAACCATTATTAAACTTCTTTTGCACCTGAACTTTTCTACTTAGATACTCTAATTCTGTTTCTTTCTAGTGCTCTGATAATATTTCTACATTCATAAGCTCAAACAGAGCTTGAATCCATTGCTTCTTTTTTCTCTAAAGGAAAACCCAATCTACTATCATCCAAGTTTCTCTGTATCCTTGATGGATCTGCTTTATTTTTTCCTCTTTGCCAAAGCTGAAGTGCAAACCTACATTTTGCAGCCAATAGCAACTTCCTTGTTTGATTTAAGAATCTAAGTAAGTGGGGGCAAATTGAGTAGAGGTATTTACCTGCTTTTCAGATCATATTGACTACAGGGATGGAGCACCAAAGGCAGCTTAGAATGGGCCATATTCTCAAGATGCAAACAACACCAGGAGATTCAGCCAAGCATCTCATTGCTAGCACAGCTGCTGCTGTACTTGTTGGGTTCTGACACACCGTGTTTCTGAAAAACTGTGAGTTTGAGCCTCTTGACCACCTGCCACTCACTCATGATAATTTCTTTCTGGGCCTTAGATTCCCATTTCATAAAGCTGTATATCCTGCTTTTCCATTATTATCATCAGTAACTTGTTCACAAAGATGTCAGTTTCTTGATTGGAAATATCGTCTCAATAGTCAATATATTTTTTAAAGTAATCCTATTGATTTCTTTCTCTCTGAAATGCATCCTTGGTAACTTTTTATTGCATATGGGGAAAAAGAGGAGCTTTAATGTTGCTGGATTCCATACAAGGTACCAGGAGTCAATAGAGTGTGAAATGCACAGGCATAAAAGCAAAGTAATATTACTTGAAAATAGCTCCCAGACACATGTGCTTGTTTTGCTAGCACATGGTTGGGAAAAACACATAATAATTTTAACTAGTGTGCACAAAATCACCTGTTTCTGTGCAACAATCTTTTAATCATTGCTTACAGCAATTAATCTTTACATTTCCCAGTAACACCAATGATTATTACTGTAGGCCACACAACTGCAGCAAGACAAGGAGAAAGCAGAAACTTCTGCTGTAGAAAAAAGAGTAAAAGCAAAAAGTAGGGTATTTTTCATACTCTCATCTCTCTCTCCTCCTTCTTCCTCTCACACGTAAGCACACATAAACACACAAATAGAAATTTCTCAGGAAATCTGAGTCTCACCTTGGACTTCAAATTTTGGTTCCTCTGAAGGTGCAAGCTAATACCTTTCATTTAACTGCAATATTACAGTGTTGACTGCTCGGGACAAAATCCAGTGCTGTGTGTAAGGTCCTTGGAGTATGTACAAAGAGGCGTGGGGATTTTAGCAAAAGTGTCAAGAAAAGCAAGTAGCACCCTGCAATCATCCTTTATGAGAGGTTTGACTTGATAGCAGCCTTGCAGTAGCAGGGTTTCCAACATATTTTACCTTTTCTGATAATACTTTTCTGTTGGCTGATCTTTAGTTTGTGAGACCCTTGAGAAGCAGCAACATCATCATCCAAGTCCTTGACAGAGAAAGTTCCCCAAGAGGAATTCAGTTGTATGCACGGAGGACAGTAATTAAGAACTGAGATCTCAAAGTGCTCTTGTTTCATATAAACAGCGAAGAATTTTCTTTTTAAAGGTTTTTTTTCTCCTGCTGAAAAATTAGAAGGAAAAAGAGAAATTTAATCCCCAAAACAGTCAGTAAAGGTATCTTAGACTTACACAGCACCTACAGAGCCAAAGAACAGGTCTTTGACTTCATTTCAAGCTAAGTTTGGATACTGTTTAACACTTTTTCTTGTAGAGCCATGTTTTGGAAATAGATTTCTTCCCAGATCTTGGGATATATGTTGCTCTTCTGTGTGTGTGCTTACTAAGATTCATCTGACTTAAAGATCTGTTTCCTTTAAAAGATCTTAGCTAGTTGTATCCATTCGTGATTACCATGGAAATGCTGCTCTGATGAAGATCAATTAAGAGGTAAGACAAAGGACAACAGACAGTCAAGAGAGCAATGGTGTAGGCCAACAGTCTGCAGCAGGTGTGAGAAACCCAATTACTGTCCAACATCAACAGATATATTACTATTCTCAACCTCACCCTTAAAAGGAAAACAAAGAGTATCTGCCAAAGTGTTATTTACCATTCCCTAAACAAGACAGAACAGGAGGGAAAAAAGGGAATGTAAAAGTTGGCAGAGGAAAAGCAGCTGCTAAGAGAAGCACTAGCAGCCTCAAAGGAAGGACTGGAAAAATTATAAAAGTGACCACTACAAAAAACCTGTGACACCTATAACAGAGCTCTGAATGCATGCACAACCTGCTGCTCAGACTCCATCCACCCCTTGTCACCCTGTATACCCAAGTGCCCCCTTCTCCCTGGTACCAAAAATTTTCATACCATTTCATTCCCAGTAAGTTTCTCCATTGGGCTTGTACTGTCTTTGCCTCCACTGACTGCTTGCTGTTTGTGTTTGTCCCTTCAGCTACAGGGGTGGCAATGAAGGAGAGGGATCAGGATTGTTCAGGGGATGGCAGAGTCTCTACAAGGAAAAGTTGTAAGTGCAAAAACAGTAACAATAAGGCAGCATTCAGGCGGCAGAGTGTAGTTTTAAGTGCAAACTAAGGCTCAAAGGAGAGTGTAACTCTGAAAGTGGGCTTGATGCTAGGCTTGACACCAATTAAAAGAAATGAAGCCTGAAACTCTGCAGAAGAAACAACAGTTCCGCAACTCAGTCACAAAAGCCTGTTTCCTCCACTGGAAGATGCCTTTCTCATTAAAAAAGCCACATAGTCTTCTTCTGTCTCAAAATAACTCAAAATTTTCTTCCTTTGGTCATGACTGTTCAGTTCCTTGTCAAGACAGGAAACCAAGTTAAACTGTTGAGTTGCTGTTTTAATTTCTGGAGTCAGTTTGAAGATCACTCAAGATCATATAAAAGTCCATACGGGAGACAGGGTATTAGTGTTGACTCTGTATGTGACATTCCCTCTTCCCCACACCTATCTCAAAAACAAGCCAAGAACACTGCCAGTACCTACTACTAGCAAATTGATTACTTAGATATTTCCAGTAATTTAAAGATGATTGAAATGCTGTTAACAGCTCTGAAATCCAGACTCCAAAATTATCACTGCCACTTTTGACCATGTGTCCTATATATGATTTACTTTCTTCTATAAGAAGTATGTTTAGAAGAGTGGGTGAGCCTCATATTTTTAAAATTTACTTCAGAATTCCTTCCCTCTGTTTGGTAGGTATAGCTTTTAGAGTTTCCCGTGGCATGAATCTCCATTCCTAGGCTAGGGACTTAGCTCTAGCTTTGCCTTTTAAGATTCTGAGTGGACATTACACCAGGATATAGAACAATGTAGACTAGGGAGCAGCTTGTAAAGAGACCACTTGTTGGTACCTGTGGGCTGTATATCTGTTAGCTATCACTATCTCTGCTAACAAAGGAAAGAAATTACAGAAAAAAAGAAAAAAGTATACATGAAGGTTATTGTAGATCAGAATCTGAACGTGAGTCAAGAACATGCTGCTCCGAGAAATTTTAATGAAATTGTGGATTGTACAAACAGAGGTTTCATAAGTGGAAATAAAATGCAATTTTTCTGCCTGCCCAGCACTGCTGAGAACTCGCATGAAGTACAAAAATGTAAAAACACTGGGGAAAACCAAGAACAGAGTAATACTGCTTCTGAGAGCTTTAGAAAACAGACTGATGAGAAGAGATTGTCAAGAATAATTTTTGTTTCACTAGAATAAAATTACTTGAAGGTGGGCATGACAAGATACCTTTCATTAATGAAAATGTTATTAAAAGATAAACTGGGGTCAAACAGTTTCTATATCCATCAGGTGTCTTCCAATGTAAGTGGAGTTTTCATAGAGGACTCCAATGGTTTTGTTTTGCGTCAGGTATGGAGCAGAAAGTTCTTTGTCAAAAGGGATAAATTATCCCAATATAAGGAAAAAATTTCTAAAGGTAGTGATATATGGAACCATGGATCTCACAAACATTTGGCACCTGTAGCATGGCTACAAGCAACAAGTAAACATCACTTGTCCTTCTCCAGAGAAAGGAAATTTCTGAAAGGAATTCAACAAGTCATTTCCAGGATTAGTAATTTCCTGCACAAATAAATCCTATACAGTCTGCTTTCAGAGTCTCCCACTAAACTACCCCAACATAGAAATGGCATGCTACTGTAAAATAATGTTGCTGTCATCTCCAGGGACTTCTAGAGAGATTTAATTCATCAAATATCTATTAGCTAGACAAGTAAACAGTTGTCCTAGTAGTGAAGTCCTCGATTTCATGATTCCTCTTTTACTGGTAATGTTTCCTGCTAGTCTGGTACATCCTGCATAAAATCAATGCTCTCTGTTTTCTCTCCATTTCTGCTTATAGCAATTTGCTATCTTTAAGAATTCAAGCACCTAATGTTTTACTTTATACTGTATATAGTATATACATATGATCACTATAAACCATATCTTAAGACAACTTTTATGATGGAATGGCTCTCTTGGATTTAGTGGAATGGTTCAAAGAGCATTTACTCTAAAATCACATAAGCATTCCTCTGCCAGAGCCTCTTGTGTTAAGTGGAAAGTGCTGTTTCAACAGCTGATTTTTCTGAAAATAAATTATTTTTAAGCAATCCCATCCTATATTTTAACAAAAGGTGGGTGACAAAATTGTGTCACAGGTACAGTATTTTTTCCACCTTAGCCACCTGACTGAAAATCACATGAAATGAAAGAATGTTGTGCAATACACTCTTAATGATTTATCCTTCCAAGCTCAGCTGAGATCTATAGTCATCATCTTGAAACCCCTTATCACCTGTAGTGCTCACATACAAATTATATTCCCTCCAAAGCTTCATAAATCCTAATTAGCTTTAACCCAGATGCCTTAGAGTCTCTAGTTAAGGAGATCATGGTATCTTGCTTCACTGCAGGATCCCTCAAGAAGTACTGCATTTGAAGGATAGCCTGGTAGAAAGTTAATAACCTATGAGCATCACGTTCAGAGCTGGTATCTTTAATTAGTAAAATGCCAGTTGTTCCACGTGGAAGTTCATAAGGAAAAACAGGATAGATAAAAAGACACCTACAAGAGTAGACTGACAAATTAGCAATGCAATTCTTGTGACTGTCTCCAAAAAATATTTGCATCACAGGTCTATTTTATACCAGATTGTTTAACAGAAATTTGTGAGCTTGCATCTGAACTACACCCTTACTGGTTTGTAACTGGGAGATTGCTGAAGGGTTTATCATATTGATGGTATGAAATATTGCCTGCAACCTAGGAGCTCCCTTCCCTTTGGGTTATTATTTTGTCTTCCTGTATCTAATGCTTCCTTAAAAAACACAAGAGCCAGTTGCTTCTCACACTCTGCTGTTCTTCCCTTTAAACATAATGGCCTTCTTCCTTTCTGTTCTAGGCTTGGCCTTTACACCCCCATCCTTTATGGCATGGCTACCAATTTGCTTTTTATTTCCTGCCTGCAAACCCACACTCCTTGTTCCTTTTTTCACATATGCAGACTTACTCTGTTCTGCAGATAGGCTTTGTGAGTGCTACCTTGGAAATTCAATTTGAGCTTCTTTGATTTAACCTCAGCTTCACTTCACTCTTTTTCACCCAAACAGTTTTTGCAGTATTACAATGCTCTGCCTATCTTCTTATCTCAAAGGGACACCTAACTGGTGTCAGCAAGGATAGCATCCATTCCCACTATCATATCCTGAAGCTCGACTTCTTGCCACGTTTGCTGCACTGAGGCCAACACTTCAGAAGCATTTTGCTTTTTTGCAGATATGTGCAGTGTCATACACACCAACAACACTGCACAACAAGCAAAGCTAATTTTAAAAGTGCTTTTCCTACAGGAAACATTGACCAAAAATTTTAAAGCAAATATAATTGCCCTGTTAAAAGCAAACCCTGTAATTTTTTGATTCCTTGCCATCACCTTCCTTACTTAGTAATTTCCCTTCCCTCCCTCTCGCTTTCCTTCTACTAAAGAGTTTTATTCCCTACTTTTTTCCTCTCCTTCCTCTCTCTTTCACAAGCACAATTTTTAAATAGAAAAGAAGAAAGTAAAAGAAGTTCTGAACTCTCCTGAAATATTTTCTTCTCTTTTTGATTTTTCTTTCTCCACTGGGAAGGGCAATATGCACTTATAAAATTAAAGACCTACCTAAGTAAAGCAGTTTTTTTTCATTTTTGATCATGAATGTCTGCAAGGTGATAAGGTCAAATGAAATTATTTTCTCTTAAGTCACAGGGAGCAGCTTGGAATCTTAGGTTATACCTGAAGTTTCCCTTTGACTTTGCTGCTAGTAAAAGCATCGCCTGCTTCCAAAGGTGACAGAGAAACAGCAGCTGTGGACATTTTAGTTACAGCTGAGTCTGCAGTAACCTGTTCTGCAGAAATCCTCCTGCCTTACATATTCATGCAGCTTTTACCCTCTGTCTGTCTCTTTTCTCAAACTCATTTTGCCTTTAGCTCTTTGCAGCACAATGCATCTCCCCAAGGAGTTCACCCCTGTATTTTAGAGGGATATTGGTCTTCCCCACATGCACAGAAATTGCATCTGTTCTGCTGAATCAGAAGACACTATCATCTGTATGTGACTGGATTTGCTGTGCATTCAGTGTTTTCACTATGAAAGCTTCTGAGGCTGTGGAAGAGTGAGGGTCAATAAAAGAGAGGTCATCTGAAGGAGAGCAGAGCAGAAATTTAACACTAGTGACCTCAGCACAGGGACAGAGCCACACATAGTCCTGGCTGTCATTTTACTGGGAAAACCTTCCAGCTGCTCACAAGATCCCTCAAGTGTATGATCAGGACAATGATGGAGCACAAAACCGCTAAATTAACAAGGTGAAATGAACATCCACAAAATGAACTCTGGCCATTTAATTTCCCCATGAACTGCAGCATCTTTAACGTTCAGCAATGAAGGTGTTTGAGCATTACACATTTGTGGGGTGGATGACAGAGGAAGGTTTATGCTGCCAGGATGAAGGCAGAAGTACAGTTTGAGGTCATGTCTTCACTTTTCCCCCAGGCTTCTCACAGGATGACATCTGCCATCTCCCTGCCAAAACACAGGCATATGTTCTGTTAGCCAGTGTCAGCAAACTGCATGGTGATGGCTACATTTTTCTTTAAACAAGCTGAGGACTTTGTCACCATAAATGACTATGTGCTAATTGTAAAAAGAGTCAGGAGTTGGTTCAGCCCCTCTAAAGAATTAGATCTGAGTTTCTATTTGTCTTTTTACTTGGGGAAAACAAATAGAAAACTAATGTTATTTATCTGTGACAGATAACAGAACCAAGAAAATATGGAAGATGAGAGGTTTTCCTTTTTCATAACATTGCACCAAACCTTCTCAAACTAAAAATTTTACAGTGAAAATGTAAGGTAGTGCTTCTACTTACCATGTAATAAAGAACAGTAATTCTTCCCAGGAGAAGACAACAGCCCTCCAAGAACTTTATCTGTCCTAAATGCAACACAATTTCAGCTATCTATCTCCTGCCACCAGAGATATATGCAGAAATATATTCCTTCCTATATTCAGAAATCTTTTCTGTCAGGGAAAGAAAAGAGCAAACACCTACACCTCCCATGAACTGCTCTTAGCACTTGTTGTGATGAATTAGTGAGACATCATTTGGTCCCACAGTTTCTATGCATCAGTCAAGTTGCCTGTGTTTTCTGAGAGCTGGTGGGACTGGATTTCTGCTGGGTCAGCTTCTGATTCACATTTTTTTTAAAAACTCTATTAGTTTCTTAAATACCTTTCCAAAAACTTACCTTAGACCACTGCCAACATGAGTATCTTCTGCCCAGTAAATTCTGTCTGGTTCAAGATGCTAGGATACAAGAACACAGCCAGGATTAGGTACAGAAGGAAAAATCCACCCACTGACCCAGATCTAGAGTTACCTTTCATGGGAGTGGAGCAGCAGCAGTAATAGGGAGTGCTGAGGTTTTCTCTGACCCGATGGCAGTTAGTCTGACAACTGGCCACACTTAACAGCCAGGTCTTTCAAACTGTCTCCAGTACAACTTTTATTCTCATTTGGACCTTTGACATTGCAATTCAGTGGGTGGCTTTTTGCAGAAGTAAGTGCAGACGCTGGTATGGTCATCTTTTCACTTCAGTTCTAAAATAGAGACTTTAATCATAGAAAGAGAGACTTCATAGCATCATCTTAGTACTTACTAGTAGTAAATGTGTCCTGGTATTTACCAGTATCTGCAATCTGCATCTCTAGTGGTTTTCTTTTTTCTGCATTTATTCCTAAATAGAATGCGCATTGAAGCCTTATATTTTTAAGTTAGTGTATCCTATGAAAAAAGACTGCCCCAATTCTAAAGAAATTCTTTACAAAGATAGAGGGAAAATATTTTAGAGCCACTAATTCCAAAATTAACTATTGAGAAGTGTTTTGCATATACATATGGAGTATGCACGAATAGATATTCATTACTCTTCATAGGATGCAGTAATGATATTAGTAGGGTGTTAATTTGATATGCAACTAAGAAATATCAAACTAAATCTGAAATAATTCAGTGTTGGAAGAGATTTTACTTACTTATGAATTAATTTCTAGTTCAGCCCTTTTGTTAGGCTCCAGCTATCTTTTTTATTCTTTGAGCAAAATGTATATAGTGTTTAGATAAGGAAACATTTCTTCTGTTGCCACTGCTATTCCATAGCTTTACCAAAACCCTCTGCTCTCAGCTACTATTCTCAGGTGTGTTCTACGCAATGTTATCAGTTATTTTGTAAGACTCACTCTCAAGGTGGTTTTTTGTGGGTAAAAGAGGAAAAAAACAAAGCAACATCAACCATACCCCCTGTATATTTGTAACTTCACTAATCAAACATCAGTACCTTGGTTATGATCTTTGTTCTGACTCTGTGTATGATTCAGAGAGTAACCATTACAGGCCAACTGATGTGTAAGCAACTGTGAGAGGTTAATACTGTGGAAAGCACAGAAGGATTAAATACACAGTAAGTGATCTCTTAACTTCAAGGGGCATTGCAATTGCCCAGCATTACGCAAAGAGTGAATCAGTGTAACATAGATAATAATTATTTTTGTTTTCACCAATGCTTGAAGCTCTAAATTGTGTTGAGTGGAGCTAATTATGGAATAGTTCTTTGAGCAGGGAACAACATATCAGTGCACAGGAGTGCCTCTATTAATTATCAGCTCTTGACAGAGGTTTAAAAAGTCTGCTTATAAAATGTTCACTAGTAGATGAATATTAAAACTCTAAGAGAGTATCTCTTTTATGCCAGTGTGAAATCCTTATCATACCTTCCTGTTGTGAGCCTTCTCAGGACATCTTATGCCTTGGAAGAGGGTGTGCCATCAGACTCAGAATTGTTTGATTTTTCATCACTGAAAAATAAAAGATACATCTTCCTGAAGAGAAATCCAAAACTGGGGTTTCCGCAGCTTCATGACACTACGTGGAGAAGGGAGTATGTTCTGTGTGTGAAAAAAATATCATACCAACCTAACTTCATGGCCGTATCAAGGTGGGAAGGCATCTAATCATAGAATCATAGAATAGTTTGGGTTGGAAGGGACTTTAAAGATCCAAACCCCCTGCCATAGGCAGGGACACCTCCCACTAGATCAGGTGGGAATTTTGTCCAATGCAAAGCCAGGAATATTGCTAGAATAAATGCAGGATTGCAGGATTTCATGTAGCTTCTGTACAGGGAAAAATTTGAGGAGAAAGGAGTAGCAGAGAGAAAACGTTACGGACTGACCATAACGCTGCACCAGTTGGGGGAGCAGTAGGGAGAGGTGTGGGAGCAAACTATTTAAGCTTCAGTTTTAGTGGAAGGGCAATTTAATTGACAGAGTTATTCTTTTAACTGCATTTGAGTGAATCAATTTCTGAAACTCCAGAAAGGGGAGTTATTGGCTTGGCTTCACAGATGTTTGCATTTCAGCTTGCTCCAGAAGCAAGGTTATTTCTAGGTGAGGTAGGCAGTGACATCCACAGCATTTTTATTATTTCACCAATATAAAAAGACAATAAAATGTAATATTAAAATCAAACTCTCTCCTTCTTTGCACATTTTTGCACATGTTAATTAGGCTTACACCAACTTGATCATCAACTGTCAAGGAGAAATATCAATGAAAAGGGAAACGATTCACATTTTGATCAAGAAATATTCTTCTCAGCTTCATCATGCAACTGTACCACTTGATCCACAGAAGTGATGTCCACAGAACTGTTGTCAAGTTCCTTTTCTCTGTATAAGGAAAATTCAGTAAAACATTGAAGAACAATTAGACTGGTCTACACCAAAATAACAGGAGGCACTTCTTGTTTTCTGGCAGGACTAACTAGTTGAGAGGACATAAATTATAGAACTCTCAATAACAACCGAATTCAAACCTATTATATCTTGGATTCAGCACTCTATCAACAAGATATATAAAGGGAAGGATTTTTCTTTATCTTTTTTAGTTGCGGTGAATTATTGAGTCATTTGGAAGCACAAAGCTATCAAGATAACTCCAAAGAGCACGAGTTTCTAGATAATGTCTCAATGCAATAAATGCTCCTACTTCTTCTCCCCCTTTTTTTCCCCAATGCATGAGCAGACAGGAGTGAGCAATGACTATTATTCATGTTTGTGTACCACATATAAGCTGAGACTATGTGGCCCAGGTAGCCAGAGCTGGGAGCTGTCATCAGCTCTCATGTCCCTGAGATCATGACTTTAACACAGTGCTTTCCTTAGAACAACTTGGGCTGGTTTTGCACCTGCTTCTACAGGATCAACAGTAAACAGTGTCAGAAAAAGACCCCTTCACAAGCGGGATATTCAGTGTTACCAAAGAGATTATGTATTTGAATTCATTTTTTAAACAAGGGGGGGAAAAAGGTCCCTCCAACAAAAACATTCATAAAATTGGAGTTCAGGTAAGGCAAAGAATTCACATTCTATGGCTGTACTTGTAAACACTAAGGTAGATGTTGACATTTAATTTTCTCACATTTATATTCCTAAGAGGAATTACACATTCAGTTTACACAGATTTATTGCCTTAATTGCTTAGCAGCATTTGGTGTAATATTAAAAAGGTCAAAAAAATGTTTGCAATACCTATTGTTGGGTCCTGAGCCCCTGTGGATTACAATTATAAAGCCTTCCCTCTGAAACAAAAAGCAGTCTAGATGTGAATGCACACAAACAAAATGGCTCCAGTGGTGGGAAAAAGAAAAAATTTAAAAGAGGACAGTGCTGGCTTAAGCTACATGTACAAAAACACATTTATGTGGTGGTGAGTGGAAATATGTGTGTGCTGTTGCAACTGAAGTCCTGAGCCATGACCTTCTTACTGCCTGTTCCTAAGTAAAGACCCTGGAGGGAAGGGCTCTTGTGGTCTTGCTTGCACAGAAGTCTGATAAGATTATCTGCTTGCAAGAACTGGGACTCATACAGCGTTTCCCATTCATATTTTGCAGTAACTTGAAAATTTGGGGGTTTATTAAACAAAATCTTTCTGCAGAATGCTTTGCTCTTCAAACTGTTTCAGATTCTGAGGAAAAAACTTTCCTTTTCTTGATCAAATATATATTCCTTTTTTTCAAAAAAAATTTCCATATTTTTCTAAAGAATGTTTTCCAAACATCTCCAGTACAAATCTAATGTTGATGACTAGTGATCTGATTGATGACTATTTAAGCTCAAGATATGACCTTGTGTGATTCAGGCTGATCCTGCTGAAGCAGAGTTAGGACCAAGCAGTGTGTTTTCCAAGATACTGTGAAACCTGTAGCACTGCACCACACCATCCCCTTTCTATCAATACCAGCAAGTGAACCTGCAGTGAGTAATGCATCAAGTCTTACTCATCTCCTGCACCATTCAGATCAGGGCTGCATGCTGCAGTGACAACATTATTATATGCTGGTTGAGGACATGGTCATCAGCACATTTCTTTTTCAGTCCTAAATTCTTTTGCATGTTTCTCGTGTGCAAAGCCCCAAACAGTTTATAGGTTGCCTACTGTGGCTAAATAGGAAACTTTCAATCAAAAAACTTTTCACTCTGTGATGATAAGTGCTGTAACTTCAGTGCATAACTCCTACTGCTAATTCAGCTTAATATAAACATGTAACATCACAATGTCATTTGGCAAGAGCAGCATTAAGATGTCAACCAGAGCTGTTGCCATGAGATGATCAGTTTGATTCTATAAACCAGAGGATGGCAATTTAGATGAAAATGCTGTAAACTGTGAAAGACTTAATCTTAAAATGAGGAGGATATGGAGTTGTATAAAACACAGCTGATGTAAGCGTGAACATTACCAAACCAGTATGAAATTACACAGACCACACTGGAGTTTTTTATAAATCATAACTTAATACTGTAATAGGTATGTTTATTTTGAATTAAGCAATTCATCTGATTTTTATGGAAGAAGAAATACCAGAGACTGATATTCCTTCTGCGTCCTCAGACCAATATTCTTCTAAACAAATTTTGCTGTGACTGAACAACTGAAAATTGCAGCAGGATCTAGGATTCTGTTGCCATCTTCTAGACTGTCACATTTAGACTTAGATGCTAGAAATGAGAAAAAAAAAAAAGAAAGCCTTTTTAAATATTTAGTCTAATTCATTGCAAAACATTTGCTGACATCTGTGCATTTTCTATAATCCTCAAACACAAGGTTCACTGCAGTGAATTTCTCCAGAAAGGCAAGGAGATAAGACAGTGAAAGAAAAAAAATATTTTGGGTTCCACCTATTTCTGTTCTACTCTATAACCTGCTTGGACTTTGCTACTTCCATTTCTTCTGTGTAAAGTTCTATGATTCTTCTTTCCATCTTCCCTTCTTGTAAACCTTCTCCAATAGACTAAACAGAATCTTTCTCGCTAAATCCTTTTTTTTTTTTTCTGGGGTCCTGGTATGCTGTATTTTGATTGTACACGTACATAAAAGTAGTACATGTTTGCAGAGGTACATTATGTCTTCATTCTACATTGGTTCATCAGGATGAAAATACAAGGCAGGCATGGAAACCCCAACTATTGCAACCAAACGAGGATGAAATCTCAAATTTATATACAATTCCCACTCTGCTTTCACTTTCATTAAGAGGCTTTGAAAGACCAATCAGCCTTTTGCACAGATGAAAATGAAAGCATTTCTGTCCAGGTTCTTTATTCCCAGCCACTGAATTTACTTGAATTTACTTACTCTTCTCTTATAGTAGGTCCCCTTTACATTGCATCTACTCAACCTGTCCTTGGTTGGTGCCATGTTTGGTGCTTTATCACTGCTGTTTCTTAGTGCCTTGTGTCCTCCTCAGTGCTTCCCAACAGCAGCACTGTCATCTGTTTATGGCTTCCAGGAAGGGCCATAACTTTGCTATACCATTATGAGGAGTGGATGAGGCAGTACCTCTCTTTTCAACGTCTTTGTTTTAAATACAGCTTACAAACCACACTGGAACAGCTTAATAAGCTGCATTTTACCACACCTGGTAAAATACTTTGTAAAGAAATCTGGGAAGCAAAGACTCCTTGCAATTTCAGACCAGTGTGCAGAAGCTTTTCCTTAAGACCCTTTTGTGGAAGGGAGTAGATACTGTCAGAAAACCAACACGGCAAGTGAGTGAATGAAGTCAAAATTGGGGTTGCCAAAATGCACATATTTCTGAAAGAGAAACACATTCAGTAACTTGCAAAACATACTGATATAGGGCTGAGATCAGCTGGTACATCAAATATAGATAAGAACATGCAGGCCAGGCACCCTTTGGGTAAAATCTGCCCTGTAAATCTGCCCAAGCCTAGATTCACTCATCTTCCCAAAAGGCAAGAACAAATGAACACTCATCAGGTTCCTCTGTATAAGCAAGCTGTCAGAATTACATCCAGGAGCAGTCCTGTTTTGTTCTGCTGATTTATTTGTGTGTAGGACCAGGTAATCACCTACAAATATTTTTCTTACCAAAATAGGAAAGGAGATATTTGCTGGTCCACATCAATCATTCATATACCCTCAATTTTGACTGCTGAATTGCTTCACCAGGAGGAGCTGCTTAACTCCTTGCTCCTGTGCTCAAGCAGGTGTGCAGGTAATCCATATGAAAATGTCCTGCCATATACCATGAAACCCCAACTGAACTAGGAAAATAAATGAGCACCTCACAAAATGAGATTGCTCACACTGTCCAAAACCCTGCCTGAGCACATGCAGCTGGAACAAGGGGTGTGATGGCCCAATGAGTAATGAATGCAGGCCACTAAGTAATCAAATAAGGAGCTTCCTACCTCAGACTTGCTTACTGTTCAGGAAATTCTATCACTATGTTTTGGGAAATTACATTCACGTTTTGCTCTGGCTGCTTCTGGGTATGGGAGTGCCCAAGACTTAAAAAAGGAAGAGTTAAGCCATCTTAACATTTAAGTGCTTCTCTGCTAGATACTATTTCCCCCAGCAAAATTTGGATTGCACATTTAAAGAAGACAAAAGCAGAAATGAGTCTAAAATCCTATGAATAAGAGAGTAGTTGAGGAAATGTGTAAAAGTTGCTCAGAAGAAAACAAAACAAAGCCAAACATCCCAACCATTATTTTTACATGTTAGTCTGTTCCAGTAGATTGCTTGCAGACCCTGGTAAGTTGTTTGACACCTCTCTGGCTTTTAGCTCCTGGAAAATGCCTGTAATCTTTCAGTATCATGGCGTTACAACCAAAACCAACTGCAAATTACAGCTGTGAGTATTTTCCAGAATACTTGTCATTCTGGAGGAACTGGCAGGATCCATGTAGGTGAGGTTGCTTTCACAACTCTATCTAAATATTGCAATTCCTACCACAGTAAATGCATACCCATAGGCTCCCCTTTTGGAGGTATATTTCTGTAATAGGACAATATTCCTCTTCTAGAGTTATAATTGAAAGAGAAATACTTCAATTGAGATTCAATTCAATTCAATTGGGATTTTCTCATTAAATTTCTTANCTGAAAGAGAAATACTTGAATTGAGATTCCTCTTGGAGTTCGGGATCCTCTTGCTTCCATGAGGGGATTTTCTCATTAAATTTCTTACTTTTGACACTCATCTTTTTTACAGTGCCTTGCTATGCCAGACATAGCATAGAAGGTGGAAGACATTTATTTTAGCCCCTATTCACTCTGCTCTGTTTTATCACGCTACATCACCCTATATCGAGACCTACTCTCAGTTCAGATGGCTTTCCCAGTGTATTAGCTCTTCTGTGAGATTAAAAATGCAGCTTTGCAATACTCTTCACTGCTCCATGAAGTCTGTTTTTCTCATGTACCCTCAGCAAGTTTACAGATTACACCAAGCTGTGTGGTGCAGTTGATACACTAGATGGAACAGATGCCATCCAGAGGGACCTGTCAGTCTTGAGAGGTGGGTCCATCACAACCTCATGAAGTTCAACAAGGCCAAGCACAAGGTCCTGCACCTGATCCAGGCAACCCTAAGCACAGATACAGGCTGCACGGTGAGTGGTTTGAGTGCAGCCCTGAAGAGAAGGATTTGGGGGTGTCAGTGGATGAAAAAATCAACATGAGCAACCAGTGTGTGCTTGCAGGCCAAAAGGCCAACCAAATTCTGGGTTGCATCAAGAGAAGTGTGACCAGCAGGTTCAGAGAGGTGATTTTGCCCCTCTACTTGGCTCTGGTGAGGTCCCACCTGGAGTGTTGTGTCCAGTTCTGGAGCCCTCAACATAAGAACATTGAGGTGTTGGAACTGGTCCAGAGGAGGGCCATGAAGACGATCAAAGGACTAGAGCACCTCCCTTATGAGGACAGGATGAAGGAGTTGGGGTTTTTCAACCTGGAGAAAAGAAGGCTCAGGGGGGTCCTTATAGTAGCTTATCAATACCAGAAGGGGGCCTACAGAAAGGCTGGGGTAGGACTTTTTAATAGGATATGTGATGGGAGGACTGCGAATAACGGATGTAAACTTTAAGAGGGGAGATTCAGGCTAGATATATGAAAGAAATTCTTTAAGGTGAAGGTGGTAAGACACTGGAACAGGTTATCCAGAGAGGCTGTGGATGCCCCCTCTCTGGAGGTGCTTAAGGCCAGGCTGGACAAGGCACTGAGCAACAGGGAGGTGTCCCTGCCTATGGCAGCGGGGTTGGAACTAGATGATCTTTAAAGTCCCTTCCAACCCAAACTATTCTATGATTCTATGCTACACACTCAGCAGGCAATAAATGTAGCTGACAGCACTACTGTACCACTTCCCTTTCCCTCAATATCCCCTTCTCCCATTGGCTGCCACTGCTATATCTCTTCCTCCGGCTGCCTCCTGCCTACGTGGCCGCTCCAGTTCAGTCTCCCAGTGTAATCTTCACCATACCTTCCACAATCATCTTGCTGAAAAAAATGTTTTTCTCAATGAAGCTCATTAGTTCTCTAAAGCATCAGACTCATTTGTCCCCTTTTCCTGTCACTAACCTCACTCCATGCCTGAATTTTCCCATATCTCTTTAGTGCTCATAGGGTTAATAATGGAATGTAACAGCAAAAACTCCTCATTCACTTACACTTTTTACTTTTTTTTCCCCTCTTTTTTACTCTCTGTTTCTAAGGGGGAAAGCTGCAAACACAATTTAAGGACTGAATGTAGCTGAGATTGCACTGGAGGGGACAATCTGTTCCAGCCCAGAAGGTGGTGGGAAGAGTCCAAGCAAAAGCAAATTGTCTATCTCCAATTGTAAAATGGAAGAACAATAGGATTAATTATCTTCCACTTTGGATGCATGGATTTTGCAAACCTGTCCTGACTGCTGTATTACCATCAAAGCTGAAATGTTAAGATGCCTGCACAGTGAGAAATCGTAAAAGCAGAGCAGCAAAAAGGATGCGGGGGTGCGGGAAGAAAGATTCAAAAGGCTAAATATGCACAGAGCCTGGCTTAAACACATCTGCAAAAGAAAAGGGACACAGCAATTTTCTTATCAATACTTGAACGGCCTGAACACAGAGCTACTTCCTTCCGCAGAAGGGATGCAATTAGGGATGGTTGATGAAATCACCAGGTGAATTTAAACTTCCCATTGTGAAGGGGAAAAACCAAAAAGTCTTTACATAGGAAGGTGCTCACACTTCTTGGGATGTGGAGAACTAGATTATTTGACAGAAGCACACTGCTTGCAGCAGTCCTCTGCTGCCAGGGACATGCAACAGATTACCTAGTGAGTTGTGCCATCTGTTGCCTTCACATTCTAGATTAAATGATCACAAACTCAAGACTTGTACATGTTTATTAAAATATTTTAAGATTGCTTCTTGGTACTCTGTCCCATAGGCTGGCACTGCTTTGCTTTCCTCTGTTGCCAGCGCAAGTGTTGCTTCAATTATTAATGAAGCACTTTTTCAAAACCTTTTCCTATCCCAAAACTGTAAATCTGTCTCAGAGTTGTATTACTGTGTAATTAAGTTTAATGCATTTGAGTTGGACACGCAAATCAGGGGGATGCTGTAGTAGCAGTGTAATGATGGGGGGTTTTTTCTCCAGCTGATGATACACCCTGGAGCATTTCTGATTTTCAAATTTCCAATCTAATGGCTAGTTCCTGTTCTTCACCAGGGAGCATGCACAAGACAAAGACATGGGGTGCAAGCACTGTGCTGTTTATCTCGTAAAAGCCAGCAGCTACACAGTATATGTCAACCTGGAGCAGCAGCTCATCCCAGAAGCTGTAGGGGGTACACAGAAAGCAGACTTCAGGCAGTAATTTGCTGGTTGATTTGGACATTACAGAATTAACTGCTCTCACTTGCCAGCACACGCGGATGCCAGGGATGTTACGGGAACTTGGAACAATATATCTAAACAACTGCACAGCAGCAGTGGGATGGGGAAATGGGGAGCCCCAACTCAGACAGCTGCAGGCAGGAGGGATGATGCATCTATCGTTCTCCAAATTCATATTTGTGTTGGAAGTTCAGGGACTCCTAGGATAGTCTTCCTAACACACCAGGCTTATTTCTAGTTTCTGTGACTCTCTATAATAATTAATTTTCCACAGTCTGGACAATGAGGTGAGTAGCACTAATTAGTTTCTTTTGGACAACCACTTGCAAGTCCCAGTAAGTATTGTGTCCCCATGTCAGAAATCACTTTGCAAAGTCCAACCTGTAAAATAGGCCTGGGTAACTTCTTTTTAGTAGACTCACTGAGACAGTTAATGCATCTTGATGCAAGAACTTCAGCCCCATATCCTTCATCTTACATTTTGTGGGAGCCTGATTCTCCTCCACACAGTTTACTTTAGTGAGAACACTATTGTTTTCAGAGAATTCACTGTCAGGAAAAAGAACTGGCTTTCTAAGTCTTGCTTTATTTGTCTTGGATGAGGCTGGTTCCTTTGTTCACCTGTCGGCAGCCAGCACAGGATAATTCCAGCCGGATGCACAAAGTCAGCAGCCTGATTTTCAACATGGAAAAGGCATTCACTGAGCAGCCCTTGACTCAGAATTCGGACTCTGCCAGGCTGGCATGGCCCCGGGGGTTTCAGCCATTAAAAAACAATACAAGGCTCTTCTCCCATCAGGAGTGTGGATGGATGCCCAATTTACTTTCAGAGGCAAACTTCTGGCTTTAATCTTGCATTTTAATGCTATGCGTTACATTAAACACCACTCATGGAACATCAAGTAAGTAATTTGTTGCAATGCTTGAAGCTCTCCTGGGTGATATTTTGGTTCTCTCTAGCATGTGCTGGGTATGTCTTGAAGCCTGGAAATTTTCCAGCACCACAGAACAATTTGATTTCTGTTCCCCTCCCATAGCATTTCTTGGGGACAAGGTATAAAGTGCAAATGGCAGAAATAACCTCTTGGTAGCAGAAGTGTCTCTCCAAAGTCAACATACTATAGGCACTTCTCACTTCCAAGATATACACAACTCCTGACTGCAACAAACAATACACTACAGATAAATGAATCATGTTCATAATAGATCTTCCCACAAGGCAACCAGAAATGTGATGCAGTATTACCGCTGCCTTTTCCTCTGTGGACTGTGCAATCCGAAAGGTGCCTATAAATAAAACCAGACCAATGTAATTATACAGATTCTAACTTTGGTCCTATAGTGGGACCTCCAGTAGCACCAGGGTCCTATGCAAACAAAAGATCACAAATCCCTATTCTCAATTTGTGCCCTATTATAATCTGTCCAACCAATCATGTCTTCTTTCCTTCCTATAGTTTCTAATGAATGCTCACATCTATTCCAAGCCTTCCTTTACAAAGGGAAAGTCTCGTCTCTTTTCTCTCAGGTCATCATGGGATTTCCAGTGTCAGAGGTACTAAAAGTCAGTTTCAGACAGGAAAACATACTGGCACAGGAAATGGCAGTTAGTAGTTCCCTATGGACCAGATTCTGCCCCACTACAGAACCTGCCTCAGATAAGCAATTTCCCTCCCTGGAAACACGTTGGAATGAAAACAGATTTTTCCATTTACAATGATTTACCAGCAGTTTGAAAGGTACCATACTCCCCTTGCAAACTCTCATTTTCTTAGTCCAAAAAGGGACACGTGTCAAAGTTACTTGGTGAAGTTTTTCTTTCTATACTGTGCCTGACAAACGCACTGAGATAAAGTGGTCTAAGGAATACTGAAGGTCAAAACAGACATTATAAAGGACTTGACAGTGTATGAAAGCCAAGAAAGGATTAAAGCTTTAAAGAAAGCCCTCCAGGACCCTGAAGACTCTTGGACCACGACATAATCTTCAGGTTTTTGTTTGGTTTTTTTTTCTTTGTGAAAGTTTTTTTGCATTTGAAGTAACAAAATTCAAACTATGGAGGTAGGAAAGTCCTGGACTATGAAGGAATCTAGCTCAGGCCACAGGAGATGGAAGGGATTTTTTGTCAAAGATTCATGTAATTCTGCATACCAAATACTTGACTTCTATGAATCTACATACCATCACAGATAGACCGTCCTCCACGTCCCCTTTGTTCCCTTCACCTGTCTAACAACAAATACTCCTAGACCCTCCTCGATGACTGTTCTGCAAGTCCTGCCCTTTGCAGAAGCCCTTGATCCTGATGTCACTCCTCCTTATCACCTTGAACATCTGCTTTCACATCTGTAAGTGTCTTCCTATTTCATAGTATGTGTTTGGTTTGAATAGACCTTCAAAGGCTATCTAGTCCATCCACCCTGCAGTGAGCTGGGACATCTTTAACTGGATCAGGTTGCTCAGAGCCTCACCAAGCCTGGCCTCAAATGTGTCCAGAGACAGGGCGTCCAACACCTCTTTGGGCAACTTGTTCCAGTGTCTCACCACTCTTATTGGAAAGAACTTCTTCATTGTGTGTAATCTAAATCCTTCCTGCTCTAGTTTAAAACCTTGCTTTTTGTGCTGTTGCTACACGTCCTTGTGAACAGACTCTCCTCAGCTTTCTTGCAGCACCCATGAGGCTCTGACTCTGCTCACTCTGGTGAGAGCTGTGGTAGAGGGCCAATTTAGTCATTGGTGCACTAGTGTTATCACCAACTTATATCTGCTAGCACATCCCAGGGAATACTGTCAGCATAGAGGCTCCCCTAGATGCTTCCCATCCCTCCTGTGGGCAGTCCAAAGGTGGTCATGCATCCTCCCTACCCTTACTGCATTGACCATTTGGAAGGGACCTTTCCTTGCTGGTCTCTCACAAAGACACATATGAGATAGCAACCAAGGCTACATAATATGCCAGTAGTCATCCTCTTGAGGAGGATGCATGCTGTGGAAAGCACTAGTTCTAGTCCTAGTCCTATGCTTAGACACAAACATCTTCCTTGCAGTGATTCATGCCATGTTTGTCTCTTAGGACGTTCTCAGGAATGACAAGAACAGAAAACCAGCTAACTTGGATTTACTTGGGTGCAAGGGGGTAATCATAGAATAGTTTGGGTTGGAAGGGACCTTAAAGATCATCAAGTTCCAACCCCCCTGCCATAGGCATGGACACCTCCCACTAGATCAGGCTGCTCAGTGCCTTGTCCAGCTCCAGAGAGGGGGCGTCCACAACCTCTCTGGGCAACCTGTTCCAGTGTTTCACCACCCTCACTGTGAAGAATTTCTTTCTTATTTCAAGCCTGAATCTACCCCCTTCCAATTTGCATCCATTATTTCTGGTCCTTCCATCAGATATCTTATTGAAAAGTCCTATGCATGCAGTGATTCTGTGTGTACTACAGAAAGCTGCAGTACCCTGTGTTGTATTAATAGACATTATGAAAAGTTGTGATTGGAAGAAGGACCATGTAGACCTTGTCTTCAAGATACCAATTGGCAATGCATGGGAATACTCAGTGAGTGTGGATTTTCTTAATACTGCAACTTAAGAAATTAGTCTTTTATTGGGATCCACAATACAGCAGTGTTCAACACTATGTTAGAGTGTGGGAGTGTATAAATTACACTACGTAAAGTGATCAGGCTCTCTACTTGTTCTCAGACTTATAGCACTTGCATCTATGTGGAAACTGATAAAAAAATTGGTATTTGGATTCTTGGTGGACTCAAAAATGAGTAGGAAGAAAATTAAAGCCAAAATGTTTACAAAGATGTCAAACCCCACTGGAAAATTATTTTAGCTTTCAGTAGTAATCCACTTGTTTCCTAAGTGATTTGGTGCTTTAAATAAATATTTTTTATTGCTTTAAGTGTTCTAAAGAAAAACATTTGGATCTCAGTGATATTTTGGGACTGGAGCATGAATAAAACAGTGTCTATTAAGCTAGATAAATGATGACATCTTCTTTTACAAATAAAGTTTTAAGTTTTATGATCATCCCAGGACACCCACAGCAGAACTTCAGAGGTTCTGTAGATAAAACCTGTTCACAAACCAAGTCTAAAAAAGAAGGTGGGAACTAGTTGCACTGCTTAGCCAAAAGGATGCCACTCCTTCTCTGGAACACCTTCAATTAAACTGAAATTCTAGAAATACAGCACTTAAAGCATCTGAATCAAGCAGCCAAATCTCAGCACAGTCAGTTGAGCTGAGATAACTGGTTCAAACAGTGCTGGATCTAGACTGAAAAAACTATTTACATACCTGGCATTAACATGGGTATTTTAATATAATACAAATTATACTGGGCTTTCACTATTTTAAAAATCAGGTGTTACAAAGATACATTTTGTAGCTCAGTATGTGGACCACTATCTTACATGGAATGGTAAAAGGATGGGATTCAGCACAACAGCCCAGTGAATGAGCACTTGTAAATTTACTGATGCAGAATCAATGGAAACATTTCCATTGACTCCCAGCGGAAGATACTCGATTGCCTTTCCATAAAGACAACAGCCTTTTTATGCACTTACAATTTAGGTAAATAGGCAGACTGGATCTCAGCCTGTAATGCCTTTAGCTACCAGTGATGACAAGCCACAGTCACAATACTCTGACTAATATTTAAGGACTCAATCCACCAGTATCTCTCTGTTACAAGTTTGGATCATCTTGCCAGTCCACATTGTCCAGAGGACTTTGATTAAATGCTGGACTACATTTGCAAAGATACAGGAGCTTCACCTAATTTCAGAGAAAATTTGACTTACAGGGGACTGTGCTTCACACAACTCTTGCAGGTTTCCATTGAAACGGCTCTAATTAGTCAAAAACAATTAAACAAAACCTGATAGCAAAATTCTTGAGTTTTCCAAGGAGAAATAACTGCTTATTTCTTGAAATACAGCACATATTCAGTAATAGACATTCATATGGTAATTCATGGGCTGCATAACATTTTCCACTTTGATGGTTATAAATTACATACTGTAGCTTAACAAGTTGGGAAATGTGCTATCCCAGGAATAAGAGAGGGAAAACATAACAGCAGTCACCTGCCAGTTTTAATTGAGATCTGTAACAAATAGCAGCTATATATTTTTTTTTAATGATCATCTCTTCAGTGCTGCAGCTGTTCGGTTCTGCCGGATTTGAAGAGCAGAAAAGGTAGGCATTAAAAATATTTATAATCTTAACTCCTGCTGGTCAGGCAGGTCCCCAATGATTTCTCAGGTCTCTGGAACTGCCTGCCATAAGCTGTTGAGCCCATGAGCTTCTGGGGAGATGGAAAGTACAAGTATATTTAGGTTACTTTCTGCCACTGCGTAGTGCTACTTAAACCAACAGAGGTGAATGACCTCTTCAGATTCAATATTGGCAGTATTTTTGGTTTTAAATGCTTGTCCATCCATCATTGTCAAAACAGTAATGTAGCAAAGTCCTCATGGATTCAGCTTACTTCTTTTCTTACATTCTGCGAGAGAAACAAGGAAAAAAAAAACCAGAGAAATACTGACAAATCAGTACCTGAAACAGAAAATTGAAAGAGTCTAATTTGAGTAAAGCAGAATCTAAAATTACAAGTAAGCATCAGCAGTGAATACAGGGAAAAAGACCTCAAACAACTTTGTCATCTTTTACAAAGCAATGAAGTCACTGAAGAGGTGGAAAGGAAGGTAAGGATGAAATGCACTTACCTTCTTCTGCAATGTCTAGTGCCTGATGAAAGGATGAAACAGCTTTTAATGGGCACATAAGACTCCCCACAGATGATCCTAGCTTGGTAGAAAGTTCCCACAATGCCACCTCAGCAATATGGTGCATGGTTTTGATCCCCCCATTCCAAAGTCAGTATTTCACTGGATAACAGCTGAGGTGATAGAGGATTTGGATGACAATCAGCATCAGTTGAGGGCAGCAAGAGGAGACTGTATCTTTGAACAGTAGACTGAAGCAAATCAAGAGGAAAATGCTCACTACTGCTTGACAGTTTAAAATGAGGGAAAAATTAGTGGAAGATATTCTGGTACTAATGCTGAAATACAGGGCTTTTTGTCATAGGACTTGCACTGACATGTGTGTCTGAATGAAATAAAATTTTACCTACAGAGGAAATGGCCAATTTGTAACTCAGATAATCTGAATACAGCATAATACTGTCTCAGAGCAAGCCAACATGCTATCTCTTTCTGCGGAGCCAAAGTGAAAACATCTAAAGCCAAATGTGTTTCAGTAAATCAAATGTCTGCAGAGGTCTCTGGTGGTACAAAAGCTATTGTCAGATGTATAAACAGATAATTTGCAGCTGAGAGAAAGATATAAAGAAGAACATGTCCCTACAGGTTTCACTGAACTAAAGAACATATTTTTAGAGAGGTTTCCTTAAATAAGACTGCAGAGTTCCTCCTTAAAGCATCACAGGCAATTCAGTGCTTCAGCACAAAAGCTTAATGGACACTTCTCAGTAATGTGGCCTCTACTGGGAAATTAAGTTTCCACAGAATCAAGTTTTTATGCAAGAAAAAATTAATTTTGCCCAAAGCATTCAAGTTTCCTTTGGGAAAATTGAAACAAAGCATTTCCTTTACTACATTGGCTTGACCCAAATCAAATGTTTCAGTTTATTTTTTAACTGAACAAGAATATTTTATTTCAACTCAGTTCAGCTTGAAACTGCCTCTGGGCTTGAAGTTATGGTGGATTTAAATTGCCCAGGAGAACAAGGGAGTAAGAAAATTTGCATCTCAGCCAGTTACCTGATTCACAAGAAAAGATTTTAAATTCAAAATTATTAAAATTTACAATAGAACTGAAGCAAAATGCTTGGAAAATTCAAAACTGAAGTTCTTCAGAACTTTTGTTCCCATGAAAAAAATGCCAGTATGGAAAATAAATTGTTTAAATAGATAAATTTGCACAAAAGAAAAAAAAATCCAACTTCAGTCTTCATCCAACTAATCGTTACACCGGTTTTATGCCACAGCAATTCCATTCAACACCACTGGAATCACACTGAAATCACTGGAATCACACCAACCTAAAAGTGGTTGCAGGTGCAATGATACTGATCAGATAAAAAATGTGCCCTAAGATGTTCCATGGTCTCTCTCCCATTTGCCTCCTTGCAGGGACTCAATGTGAAGGACCTGGCAATTCCTGAAAAAATATGTGCTTAGAAAGGAGAACACCCTTCAAATCACTGGGAATACCGTACATCTTTCCAAAACTCATAGATGACTGAGACATTCAGGCTTTTAAAAGGAAGAGATAAAATGCAGCTTCAGCTGGAAGCGAACAGAGACTGAAGCTGGTCTTTGCATGCAGGATAAACATGAAATTTGGAGAGATTCAGTTATTTAAATATATATACATATGAGATATGAATAGATATATGTGCTTATCACAAATTGTTAAGTATACATGACATAAATTATAGTTAAACTGAGTTATTCCGACTTCCCCTTCAGCCTCAACTTCTAAAATTCAGTTCTTATTAAAAAATCAATCTAGATCAAATCAACAGTTTCACAGCAGGGACCCTACAACAGCACACCCACCAGTTACTCACCAGTTACTCAGTTTTCAGACATTAGGGCCTTGGGTCCTAAGGAGGACACAGGGTGCTGCTAACACAGCACTTAGCTTGGCTCAGAGTCATCTCCTGTGGACAGCAAGGGTGAAGGACACTGCTCCTTGTTGGATTTCAGAAAAGTCATGTCAACTTGTTATCACCTCACTGGAAAATGGGTCGAGAAGATCAAGAGAGCCAGAATGAGCTCAACAGCAGAGTGTGCATTGAAGAGACAGCAATGCTGTTTAGCTATTTGCTCTGGTTTGTAATAACCAGGCTCTGATTCATATCAGGCACCACGGAATTAACTGCTCCAACAGCCCCTGATAAATGTAAACAGGGATCTCAAATAGTCGTAGTCTCGGCCACAACACAAATTATTCACATTCCACTTACCTCACTTTCAGATGTCAGAGTGAACGATTAACCTCTGCAGTTTATACTTCCACTGATTACACAGTCATCTCAAAACATTGCAGAGGACAAGAGCTAACTCAGAAACTGGGAATAATTATACCTGAAAACACTAAGTTTGAGTTACATAAACAAGATTTTTTTATTTCCCTTTCAGATGAAAGTGTTGAAAAGCAGCATTTCTAGGAAGCAGTTATGTGTACCATGCTGAGAATTAAATCCCTGCCTGAGAGGACAGATTAATGTCCTACATTTCCAAGCAGAGACAGCCAACAGAGGAGTCAGCTTTCATGAATCTGATATTTTAATGCCTTCCAGAAAACAAAATGCAATATGGAGACTCTACCAGTGTTTTCTGTGTTTCTAAAGGATGGTTTATGTCTGATGCAGACCACATTATCACCATTTGGAGCTAAGATTTCACTTAATTTACATAAACTGGGACAGACTGCAGCTGTGCTTCGTTTTAGGGCAGACAGGCTGCTTGGGATTGCAGGTTGCAGTGTGAGACATCCTATTGCTATTTGAGTGCAAGACTGTTCATCTAAAAATTTGACCTGCAGTTTTTCAGAGCTACTCACCCTTAGGAAAAGCAATGGTAAAGGCTAGTTTAGACACAACAAAACATCTAGGAGTTGTACCTCACTTTTCTTTTAAGGCAAAGCATGTCCTCAGTCCAACAAGGAGACAAAACCCTCTGTGAAAGCCCTTACACCCTCATTTCACTGGGTGCAGCACAGGAAGGCTGCATACCTTTATGTTGCTTGACCCCTGTAATGACATGGGATGTAAGACAATCTATTTTCAGGTTCTTGAGGGAAGATGGGTGGAGTGTTTGTTGCATTAAAAAAAAAATTCCTGAGATAAACAATACAATAAACTTGTGCTCAGTAGCACATCCAATACCTATGCTAGAAGACATCATAATTTCACAGGTTTGCTTCTGACATACTGGTCTGCACGACTCATTCATGTTTCATGTGAAAACCTGAAAAAGACATTTCAGCTGCCTGTGCCTCAGTTTCACTTATGTCAAATAACTTTTTGGAGGGACAAAGAAGTACTTAGAAGGCACTCAGACTTTGCAGTGATGTGTCTACAGCTAGATCAAAGTAAATAGTGCAATGTCTATCTGAAAAGCTTATGACTGTACCTGTAAAGGTCACAGGCAAGGCAACATTTAGCCTGCTTGCTCTTAGCTTTTGTGTTTCTAATGTCCAGAGTAGAACTGTGTCTTTAAATGAGTCACTGGAGCAGAGGAAAGCTGAAGTATCCAAATAAAAGTCATACTACTGTAGTGATGAGGAGTTGAAACTACTCTGCCAGGAACAGGAAGATCCATCAGGCATTTACTTCAGGTCTGGATGGAGCTACAGATATGGAAATCAGGATTCCCAATGCTTTTTCTAAGAGCCTATTTCTTAACTTATTCTTTCAGATAATCAAAAGACCAGGTACTAAGCTTCCATCCAGTCCTTGGAGTGGAAGAGAGGTGCACCGCTCTATCTCATGAAATTGGACTCTGCTGACAACACCAGGTTGTGACTCACATTCTGGGTATTCACCAGCAAAACAGCACCTTCCATCCATGACTGTTACTTTAAAGAGTTAAAACCCAGACAAAGCCATTTAAGAAATAACAAGTCATCTGGGTTCCTCATGAAGGATCATATCTAGCCCCAGACAAGGAGCCTTTTTT
This sequence comes from Turnix velox, assembly GCA_013400935.1. Classification (NCBI taxonomy): domain Eukaryota; kingdom Metazoa; phylum Chordata; class Aves; order Charadriiformes; family Turnicidae; genus Turnix; species Turnix velox. The sequence goes on from VZTY01003246.1 coordinate 115,904, forward strand.
TGACCTATTTTTCACAATAGCCATATTCAACAGAAGTGGAGTCCAAATTCTGCAGCTCTCACATCAAGGGCATCTTCATCAGGACAGCTACCAAACACCCTGGAACACAAATGTCTGATGAACATAGGAACCCACTCTGTTAATGTCTCAAAGGAGAGGGCAAAAGAGCTTTTTCTGAATCCTGGACAGGACTGAAAGAGAGAAAAATTTTCTTGCTGAACTCAAACTTTTTTAACCAGCTTGTTTTGCCTGGTAGTCTCCAGGCTTCACCTATGGGACTGGGAGGCTTAAGTGCTGGGACAACTCTTTTCTGACTCCCAAGGGGACATGAGTAGGAGTTACTGCTTGGCTGCTCCATCCTTCTGTGACAGCTGATGATCTGAATTCAGCTGGGATCAAAACCAGCCTCAAAAGGAACTTTATTGTGAAAGTCTTTCTGTAACAGTGACTCATGGGTTCAGACAAGCTTTGGTGAGTGCTCTGAGACTCACTTTGATAAGGTTTTACTGAATTGCCTTATTTGGGACACTTCCGTGGGACAGGCTACTGGGGTTAATTGTTATAGCCACCTCCCAGCGAATGAGTCTGACAGCAGAAGGACTCCAATTTTTTATAAATACCAGTAGCCAATTTGATCTGAGGTGAAACTGAAGGGGACTGCATATTATTCCTTCCTTTTAAGGCTTGTACAATTTTCCCCCCGCATGGAAAAAGCCTTGCTCTTATATTTTTCACTGCTGTCTACCATTGGGAGCCTTAGATTTTGTCCCTTTTAAGCTGACATCCTGTAAAGCCACTGTAATTGCACGCAGCTGCATTCACCAGCCGTCCTCTGCAAATGGAAAAAGTGAGTTGAAAAAGCACCCAAGCAGAGGACCTGCGAAATACACCAAGCAAAAGCTGCCACTTTGCCAAAAAAGCCCCTGTTTGGACTGCCCTCCCTTGCCCTCCTCTGCCGTCGCTGCCTGGCAGTTTATGACATCCAGATAGTGGGAGGTCTGACAAACCGAACAAGGCAGCAAGCAAGAAATTCCCTTCCTGTTGAAATCAGTAATTCCTCTGTGCAGGCTGCTTTTCCCTACGTGTGCATGTGTGTGTGCGTGTGTGCTCTGTCTTCTGTGTCACTTCGAGGAGGGCTCTGATATTATTACTATTTTAAATATAGCTTGCCCTGGGGCGGGGAAATGCACAAGGAAGGAGTCAGCGAGCAGCCTATCTCTCAGAAGAAAGGAGCAAGCCTCACAGCACAGGAACTGGCTTCACTCAAGTGTGCAGTTTAGAAGTCAAAAAACTATTCCAAATACCACCATTTTGGAGGAGGCTGAAGAAAAAGGATGCAAAACTGGCTAAACACAGTGAAGAATATGGTAAATCAGGGTACAAAGTGAACCTAATGGCAGTTTGAGAGTGGGCACTGAAGTACAATGTAAGTCTTCCTTAAATTGTATTTTTTTATCACAGTATCTCATTGTTTAATTTACATTCGGAGGCCAGGCTGGGCCAAAAGGTACAATTAGCTATAAAAATAAGCAAGGAGCAGAATGTGTAATCTCTGATAAGAGGCTGAAAATGATGCTGAAATACAACAGAAGTCAGAGACTATCAGCTATATTATGGAAGATGAACTATAAATAAGACCATATCTAATTATTTCATGAGAAAGATGCTGGATGGAATCTTTAATCAACTTTCTTAATAGGGAAGCGAGAGCTCTGCTGTTTTGTATGGCAAGCTATTTTAATACTGCTGTGTTTAAAATTGTGTGATCACAGTTACCAATAGCAATAAGATGAAGCTCCAGAGGGGAGTCCTAGTGGCTGCAAAAGTTTTTTCTCTTATTTCTCCAACATTTTTTGCTCTCTGAAGCCTGAAGTCCACATTTTCTGTCCTACAACCTGGCTTTGCTTTTTCAGCTGGATTTTCAATGCATGCCAACACTGGACTTCCTATGGAACTGAAAACAAAACATTTCAGCTGTTGGAGCAATTCTGCTATGTTTTTCTACATCATGCTAGTGGCAAAAATACAATCAACAAAAGATTGTGCTCCCTCAACTTCTGGCACGGACAGCTGTGGAATATAAATCCTGATGGTGACAAAGGGTGATAACTTCCTATTTTTCACTATTTATCTCACCGTTTCTGGACTTAGCAATGGATATTCTTTGTGATGAGGAGAGCTCTGCAAACCCAACAGCAAACCCCTTAATACAAATAAATCACGAGAGAAGACTCTACAGAAATGTTTATGGAGCTGGAGAGATTAATATATCACATCTCTTTAACTTGACCGTGGACTCTGAAAACCTAACCAACCTCTCCTGTGAAAGTAGCATGAGTCCACCCTGCTACTCTTCCCTGTTTCAGCTTTCACAGAAAAACTGGCCAGCTCTGCTGACAGCGATAGTGATTGTTTTAACCATTGCTGGAAATATTCTTGTCATCATGGCTGTGTCACTGGAGAAAAAACTACAGAACGCCACTAACTATTTTCTAATGTCCCTTGCAATAGCTGATATGCTGCTGGGTTTCCTTGTCATGCCTGTGTCAATGTTAACCATATTGTACGGTGAGTATTAGCTGTGTAACATACTGCATGTAGAGAGACTCTAAACATTGCATGCACATGTTCTTGTTGTTATTATTTCATTCTCTTACCACAAAAAATTACAATCTCTCCATGTGTGTTGAAATTCATGCAGTTTGTTAATGAATGCAATAATAGGTGAAGTAATTGAATCTTTTCCTACTTTATATTGATAGTTACTGGCATGTCCAGAACATTAGTTTGCTACAGAGTTGCTGAAGGAATTGCATATGAAGATGTTTTGTTCTCTCTATTCTTTCAGTTTTTTCCCCTGGCTCATAATTTTCTATATTCTTAATGAGAATGTAGCTCTGCCAGTTACTTTGCTCTGCAAATATGCACAGAAGCACTAATGACTACCTTTAGGTTTAAAGTAGGCAACCCCTTCTATTTTTTAAAATTGAGTTACACCAAGGTATAATAACTTTCTTAATACCAATACCCTGCTTAGACATCTTACCAGCAAATGCTGGAATAAACATTGTGAGAGTTAAGAATGGAATGAGAGTTAATTCTGCCTCATTTTTAGCAACATTTACAAACACAAAGCTATGATTTCTTAAAAGAAGTTATTTAAGAATTAAGTGAATAGTGACTCACATTTCATACCCTTGTAGGTGATTAATAGCAGGTCTTTCTTCTCATTTCCACCAAAATCACTCGCAGCACACCTCACATAGAAAAAAGCAGCAGCCTGTGTGTTCAGTACCAGTACTGCCAGGCTGTTACAGCCCCTAAACTTCAAGAAATTACTTCTCCACTGAATTGCTACAGTGGAAGGAGAAGTCAAGACAACCTCAGGAGGAAAGCGAGGTTGTTTGCTCTTTGGGGACTGAGGGTCCAAGCATTGACCCTGTAACTTCAGAGAGGTTTCATCCAGAACAATGGAGATTTATTTCCCAGTTTCAGTATTTCAAACTGTACGTGGCATCAGCGATGGTGTAATGATGTGATTTATTGTATCAATGGTGCAATTACCTTTGGTGGAGAGAGAGAGCGCAAAACAGAGCAGCAGGAGCAGAAATCGTCCGATGCCTGTGATCAGAAAAACCCTTTAAAATCCTGTGTGATTCCCTGAGACATGCAACAGGGACTCCTGCTGGTCAGGTTCCGCTGCTGAGGAAAAAGCGCCCGAAATCCGCCGCTCGGAAGTAATTTCGAGGTCGGAACGTGGCATTTCTTGCTCGAAAATTAAATCCTTACCCCGAGAAAGGGTTAAGTCGCCCTCCTTTGTGATCACTGACACGCAGGAAATGCAGAGCACCATAAGCCACGGGGGACAGGGAGCGTGCAGGCTCTGCCTCTTGTCCCTCTGCTTTTTCTCTTGCAAGGTCAAGAGGGGGAGAAAAATCATCCACTGCGGCACTCAGGTACCAGAAGAACCATCTTGGTAAAGTCCAATGTCGACCTTCAGGATGACAAGTGATGGTACAGAACAAAACAGCTCTTTATGCTGGAGCCTCAACCACCCAAAGGAAGGTCAGGATGCAGCCAGAATCAGCCACATCACCCATGTTGACAGCCCTGGACCCAAACCAGGGGCCTTTGCATCCACCTCGGGGTACCTCCAAGTGTGTGGAACAAAGCTGCTTCATCACTCACTCTCAAAGGAGAAATGTGACTCTTTCCATCAAAAGAAAGATGATCTCCTTCTTGAGAGCTTTATGGCTACAGTGGACAATCCCTGTTTGAGTATGCTGGACACCTGGCTGCCTGGCTTGAACCATTTGGAGCAGATTGGCTTCTCCATCCACTCAACCACAGGAATCTCCACTGCAAAAAAGACATTTACTAAGGTGTACATGCCCACAGAGCAGAAAATTCACAGCGCTGAACAGCAGCTCTGGTTCCCACACAAACATGCAAAAGGTCTGCCTCAGAACCTTTCCCCTTACAAGTACAGAGAAGTTGCTGGAGTTACTGGCAGATGCTACTTACCTCCCTGGTGGTGTGGAAGAGCAGGCATTTCAGAAGGCTTCTGACCACCCAAGTGCTGACCAGAGACAGGCCTAAGCTGATTCTCTCCTCTTCTCTCCTCTCCTCCCCTCTCCTCCCCTCCCCTCCCCTCTCCTCTCCTCTCCTCTCCT
>VZTY01003246.1:120652-155728 GCA_013400935.1 Turnix velox
TCCTCATATCCCTGTACCTTCTATTTCCAAAAAGCAGAAGCCCAGCCACCCTGACTAACTTCACTTGTTTGCCTTCTCACCCCAAAGACCTAGTGAACACTACACTCCTGAACACTACTACCTGGCTACATCAGGAAAAAAGTTGTATCATCCATCTGCCCTCTCTCTCAACCTCAAAATGCACAACTTTTCTGTTGTGCACGTATCACTTTTCTGACCCTTGGATGGGACTCCTTAAGTAAAGCTCTTGGATCTCATGAGCTCTCACAGGCAACACAAAATCCTGGACTTAGTAAAATTTTCCCTACCTACCCAATGTTTAAATTACAACTATCTTTCTGTTGTTTTATTTCTCCTTGGATATGGGCAGGGGCACAGCACAAGGCAAAGCTGCCTTGTGCCACATAAAATGTCATCCCAACTGTCTGAAAGATGTTATCTACACACTTCCTAAATTTTATTACATCTACAGCTGATTCCTCTCATTTGCTTTCTCTTTTCTTGACCCCATAATGTCCAAGGTAGCTTATCTGATGGATACTGTTTTATCACTGCCTCATTCAGGTTCAAAGTGAGGACAAGAGGTCAGAAGGACATGACAAATATGTTCCCAAAGGCCACCAATGCAAGAGAACAGATGCATGTTGCCAAGTGTAAAAATAATTTATCACTTATCCCTGTGTAAACTCTCCTGTCCTGACAGAGACATGCTGCTGGGAAGTCATGCCCCTGAAAGCCAGCCCATACATAACACACTCCAGAGACTGGATTCCCCACTGCCAGACTAGAAAACAAGATAAAACATATCCATAAATGCTGCATGACTTGTCAGGGTCAGCTCATATTACAGCAGTGTAAGAGCATCAAGAAATTGCTCTCACTAGTGCTTACTGTGACTAAGTTTAATTAGGCACATAACTAGCTCCTCTGTCCTTTCTTCTGTTCCTGCTGTTGCAAATCCTGTTGTACTCTACCTCCAAAGGAGATAGGCAGCCCCCAAAACACTTCTGTGATCTAACAATGCTGGTTTGGGCATCTCCCCATGCCACGCTGACATTGGTAGCTCAGGTGAAATGTCATAAATGCAATCATCACAAGATAAGGACATTGGCTAACTGCAAAACTTGCTTCATGGATAGTGATTAGTGGTTCCCTGCTGGACCAGAAGGGCTTTTGAATGGGGATCCTGCATAACCTGGGTCATCCCAACACCGCTTTATGCAGAGATGTGAATAAAAATTCCTAGAGCTTACACAGCTTTCCAAAAACTTCAAGCTGGGAGAGATTGCAAGCACTCAGAGGGAGGAGATCAGAATGACCAACAATCATCTGGACCCCAGGAAAGAGAGCCTGAAATCAACAAACAGCATTCAGTGAGGTTAAATGCAACAATAACAGCTTAGGAAAAAGAGAGGAAATTAACTACTGCTGGGGAAAATTTTCCTGGTTAAGTAATGCTGAACAAGGTCTGGCTGTCAAAATGGATCAGAAGCTAAGTATGTGTCACAAGCATATTTATACAAAAGACACTCATCACTCCTGGCTATGTAAGGACATTCCCTGCAAGACTCGTGAAGCAATCTTGTATTTCATTCAGCAGTCAGGAGGCCTTTGCAAGAGTATTGAGTCCTGTTTTAGTCACTGAATGATAAGCAAGATGTGGATAAATTAAATAGATTCTAGGGTGGAGAAACAAGAAGCACAAAAGTTTTAAAAGCATTATCTGTGAGCAAAAGATAAAGGAATTGGCTTTGCTTAGTCTGGAAGAGAAAAAGAAGAAAACCAGGCAAGAGAAGATAACCATCTTCCAACAGCTTCTCAGAAAGGACAGCAATCAATTAATCTTCAAGGCTAGTGGGGAAAAAAAAAGGAAAAAGGAAAGGCTTAATTTGCAGCAAATAAGACATAGGTTGGGTACTGATAAACACTAATCTGATTGTTTTTAATTGCTCTCTCTGGAGAAGCTTATTGATATTCACTGATACAGGAAATATCCTTATTCAAGTGAGTGTTAAGTTCCTATAACAGGTGTGCCACAAAATGCATTTCTTTCTCCAGCTCCCACTAAATCTAACATTTCAGTTTCAGAATTTAGGTGACTTTGCATATCAGCAGGTGTTAATAATGCAGTAATGTGCAGAGATGTGAATAAAAATTCCTACAACAAAATCGAGAACTTGAAGCTTTAGAAGGAAAAATTGCTTCATTTTCCATAGATTTGCTGACATAAATGGTTAATTATAACCTCAAGCATTAACATTATGCAAATAGAATTAGAAAGAAAAGAGCACATGCTGCTTATAGCCTGAGAAAGAGGCAGAATTAATCCCAAAAGCTACAGCTAGAAGGTTGTAAACAAATAAAAAAGGTTTCTTTGGAGAGTGCCAGGTAGTTTCTATTGAAGGCATCATTTACCAGCTTCTACTGCACAGATTCATGCACTGAGACATATATGTCACAATAAAAGACACAAGTATGTCCCTTTTTTAGCTGATGTCAGCTTTTATTCTTGTGCAGGATACACATGGCCTCTACCCACGAAGCTTTGTGCTATTTGGATCTACCTGGATGTACTTTTCTCCACTGCCTCCATCATGCACCTCTGTGCCATCTCACTGGATCGCTACATTGCCATCCGGAACCCCATCCATCACAGCCGGTTTAACTCAAGAACTAAGGCTTTTGCAAAAATAATTGCTGTTTGGACCATATCAGTAGGTAAGTGAGGCAGTATTTCAGCATGTAATTACAGATATCAAGCCTTCAAGAAACCAACATATATCCTGCAGCCTAAAACTGTATTCTCTGCCACAGCCTAAAGAGTGCTATAATGTAGCAATTATGCAATAGAAATCAGCAATGACAACAAGAAATGGAGAACTCAGTACCACTGTCACTGAAAGAATATAAATCAGTGATAGGACTATTATAGAATCATAGAATAGTTTGGGTTGGAAGGGACCTTAAAGATCATCTAGTTCCATCCCCCCTGTCCAAGGCAGGGGCAACTCACACTAGACCAGGTTGCTCAGACTATTGGTTGAAGTTTGTTTCAAAGATGTGTTCATTTCCCATATTAATTATCCATCACTACCTTAACATTTGAAAACTGAAAAATAACCTCAACTGAAAAAAATACCAGGTTCTATGTAAGTCCATTTTTCCATACTCTGAATCCTGGTAATTTGCTTACAGATATTTCTGAGAGGCAGATATTTACTGCCTTTCATGGTGCACAGGGCAGGTAGTATTTATTTAGAATATATTATAAGGTGTATTTATATATATCTCTTTATACATATCTATCTCCTGTAAAGGAGACAAGTTTCTCCACAGGAGGGTTCAGAGCCTCCAATAGATGCCCTGAATGAATCCATAGGTGGATCTTTCTGCACAAAACCCAGAGGCTCAAAACTAAGCATAGGAGTATTGCTCTTTCATTCTTGAAGTGGCAGCATTCTCATTCCAGAGCAGCCTCACAGGGCTGGAGTTGGGAAGTGTTTGGTGCCTGATGCCATCAAGAATTTCTTCACACTCAAATGTGTTGAAAGTTTGCTTTCAGCTTGCCTGGTTTTGTACACTCTTAGAGCATTGGAAATCCACTTCCTGAGAAGCAGGAGAAATTCATTCTCTTGCTCTAGAAGAGATGAGTGTTGCCTGGAATCAAAGGCAATTAGATGCTTCCCTGGCTAACACAAATTATTGCAAGTGGGAACTGTAATTTGTTATCATTCTTCCAAGGGGAAGGAAAGGAGATGATGCCTAACACTGCTGCCTGCTTGCGGCTCTGAGTCATCTCCTGGATTCCTCTTGACCCTGGCTTAGTCTGAAAGAAAGTAGTCTGGGATATTTATGGCTTAAAAGAGTTGTATCTTCTGCTGCACAGCAAGAAGTAGCGAGAAACCTCTCTCAACAGGAGGACACCTCTGTGTCCCCTCTGCAGTATCACATGGGTGCATTCAGCTGGTCAGATATAGATGTCTAGCAGTGGCCAGGTGAAATCCCCCCTAAAAATACCTAGCTCTCAATTTTAAAGGAAGACTAGAGCAACTCAGATGTAAAAGACTCTATTTTAATTAGATGAAACATACCTTATAACTCTACTGTCACGTTTTTTATTAATTCAGTAGAAAACATGTTACTTACTTTACAGATTTTACAGTCTTGGAGACTGCTAAGTGCAAATATTTTTGGTGCATTTTCCATAAATGCCTTTAATTTGTACATTCTGTAAATGTCTGCACCTGTATGTGGCACCAGTGCTCAATGTGTGTAAAATTGCTGTCTTTTTCAAAAACAGAATGATAAGAATAAGCACTCCAGGGGCAAAATAGAGATCCAAGCTGCTCAGCATCTTTCCTCAGACAGAGACTCACTGCCAGAGCATTTGAATTAGCTCACTATTAAAATTAATCCAGAAAAACTGTTTATTTGAGCCCTATTCATTAGAACATAGTTTGTACCCTATTTAGGAGGGTTTAGTTCTTTGATATCATGGTATTTAATTTCAAAAGATGGGACTGGTTTTTGCTGTAATAACTGATAACAATTTACCCATTATAAAAAAGAAAAAAAAAGGTTTTTTCTCTCTCTAGAGAATTTTCTTTAAAGAATGATCAGATAAACCTCAGATATTATTTGGTATTACTGGAGCAAGTGATAGCAAAATAGTTCCTATTTATATACCTCTCAAAAATGCAACTTATTTTATTGGAAAGCACTCAAGTGTGACATGAGTGAAGAGCACAGAGTCCCACTTTGGTGCAGGTGGATAAGGACTCAAGTAAGGGAACAGTGGATGTCAGAAAAATAGGTGGTCTGACAGAGTAAAGTCCTTCTCATTCACACACCACCTGTCATCAAAACAGTGAGTAGCTTAAACAGATATAAATGAATGCAGGCAACAAGGTGTGCAGGAAAGAAGTGATACTGAGCTAATTTGCTAGTCCCATGAAAGCAAGGCATGGGGAGATGAGTGAGAGGTAGATGGGTTGGTTCCCAGGCTGGCTAGGGTGACAAGAATGAGCTCTGGCTAATGTCATACACTCCAGAGGACAGTCAGGGTTATTAAACACACGGCAAGCCATCAAGAAGATGCTCTGATAGTCACTGGTCTGAGACCGAATCATGGTGCACTGCTAAACTACATAGTATAAAGAAAAATGCCAGTAGTATAAAGAACCTTAATACGTCTCATATCACCCATGCAACTTGCTGCCAGTTGATTGTTGACCCTGTCCACCTGATCTTCTATGATTCAACTCAGAATAGACAGGAAATGCTTTCTGAAGAGTGTTTTCTGTATCACATACTGAAAGGAAATAGTTTCTGAACAAAGAGGTGCTCTAGGTATCATTTTCCAGCCTTTAGGCTCTCAGTGGTATTTAGAGTGCTACAGATTATTTAACTCTTTGCATCTTCACATATCTGTTGCTGCCACGGACAGAGCCAGTGCTGGGCACAACACACCCTCTAAAACTTGGCTGTCATCCCACTGACTAATTCAGGGGAATTTCTTAAGGTTTTGTCCCCTAGATAGCAGTTAAATATCCTATAGTTTTCACCTGCTTCTTCAGTTTGGAGCTGAGCTAGTGTCTTGTGAATTTTCATGATATATGAGATGCAGAAGGTAAAAAGCAAGAGAAAGAAATTAAAGATCTCATGTTCCCGTTACAGAGGTTCATTTTACCTGAAGAGGAGGGGAGAACCTGCTGATCAGAAAGACTCAGTAACTCCCTTACTCTTAGTCCATCCTCTTCTATATACCCTCCTTCAATGACTGCTTTATCACACTGAGTCCAAATCTATCTAGCTCTGATCATGAAGGTGTAGCAGTATCCCATACCCAGATCATCTCTGCCCCTTTCTCATGTATGCTTCGACATCCTCTTTGAAACATAATTGGCCAGACCAGAATGTTCAAGATATGGACAGACTATGGATTCATGTAGTGTAGTAATGTTTTCTGCCTTGTTCTTAGTTCCTGCTTTTGTAAATGCTGCCTTTCTTTTAGTATTTAGGCCCCATCCCCATACTTTTTACACAATTACTCAAAAACCATGGAATCAGGGAATGGTTTGGGTTAGAAGGGACTTTTAAAGAAATCTAGTCTAATCCCCCTGCCATGGGCAGGGACACCTTCAACTAAATCAAAGTCCCATCCAGATTGGCCTTGAACACTTCCAGGGATGGAGCCTCCACAAATTCTCTGGGCATTCTCAGTTCCACCCATTCTCATTGTAAAAAACTCTCCTCTTTATGTCCAACCTAAATCTACTCACTTCCCACTGAAAACCATTGCCTCCTCTTCTATCACTGCAGGACCTGATAAAAAGTCTCCCTCCATCTTTTTTATAAACTCATTTTTTACATAGAAAATCTCCAATATGGTCCCCCTGGAGATTTCCTTCTCCTGACTGAACAACCTCAACTCTCTCAGCCAGTTTTTATTGGAGAGGGGCTCCAGCTCTCTGAACATTTTCATGACAGTCTTCTCCTTCCTCAGTAGCAACAACAGTTTTGCATATTTAGATAGGGTTCCTTCCCACCTCCCCAGCAACTGATGTACAACTCTTTGTTTCTTAGCACTGAATTCTGTCTGCTACTTTGCTGCTCATTAGCTAAACTTTGTGAGAACTTTTTGCAATTCTCTACAACATAGAGCTGCATGTCACCAGCACATTACACCATTCCACTGTCCATACAGACAGGTCATAATCACTCTGAACAGCACTGGTGAATACAGAGAGCTGATGGACGCTATCTTAATACTGTCTTCACCGTGGAAACAAACCATTTAATACTACCCCTTATTTTCTGTCTTTCAAACCATCTTTCTCTTCTACCAGAGGACATTTCTTATTCTGCTATTAGGGTTTGATTTTTTTAACAGTCTTTGACCAAATGGTATTGTCAGAGCTTTTTGGAAATCCAGCTGGATCACCCTTATTCACATACTCACTGACTTCTGCAAATGATCTAGCTGATTTGTGCAGAAGTTCTCCCAGTGTTTTCCAGTCTACCCACATCTCTTTCATTATGACTTCTAATTTACCTAAGTAATAACATTTTCATTAATTAAATTTGTAATATTCCTTTTATTCACTAAATTCACAAATTTATTCAGTAAATTTGATCCTAAGAGCAGTCAATCAGTGGTCTTTTCTCTGCTTTAGTAATATCAGAAGTACTTAAAAACAGAATAAAAAGGGACATATAATTTTATTTACTTGACCTCTGAAATATTGAATTTCTTAGATAAAAAATAAAAAATTGATCTAATATTTGTTTTTGCATTTTGTGGAAGGAGAGCATTTAGCCAGCAGCCTTTCTTTCAGTAGACCATGTAATGCCACAGGCAATTGGTTTAAAATGGATTCTAATTACTGTAACAGATTCTAATTGTGTCTTTAATTCTTAAATCGTCCAGTACCAAGAGTGGCCAGATAATTAGATTATTTTTAGCTGTTGAAGGCAAAAGCCCATTAAACTCTGAAGATTTGTTTTAAAGCACAGAGGTCATTACTGAAAACAGGTGTAAAAGACCAAACACTTCCCTTCCTAGAAAAAAAGGAGTTGAATTTTGAAGAGCATTTAACTGGAATCCATAGAACTGTAAACACAGGCTAGTCTGAAAAATACAGGTAAAGCAGCTTTGAGTCCTATGTGAACCTAAGAAACATATTGCTCTGCAAAAAAAACATCACTATCTCCTTTAAAAATCCTTGAAAGGGTAACATAAAGGAATTACAGTCATGAATGCCAATCCTTTATATATATCCCTCCTCAGTCCTTATTTCTCTCTATTCATCTGTTAATGGTCAAAGTAATGTGAAGTTTGATGAAGCCCAAATCCTCTTAGCTGAGTTTTCTCTCTCTTCTCTTATCATTTCTCACTCAGCCTACACATCTGCTCACTGCCTTCAGGCAATTTCTGCTCTCTCCAGTCACTAACAACTTAGATTTATTCAGTACTTTTCATGCAGAATAATAAAGCTCAGAGTGAAGCTGAATGAATCCAGTGAACTATCTCCCACTGCATAACTCTTAACATTTTACCATTGCTTTTGAGGGTTCAAAAACATAGATATGCTGCAGCATGTGAAGAAACATTCTCCAAAGTGCAAGGTGCAGAAAGTTACCACCAGGTGTAAGAAACAGGCAGAGGGAGGCTTTATGCTGAGATAAAGGCTTGCATCTCCTTTCCTGGCAGCCTGTCATTTCTCTGCGTGACTTCTTGCTGTTCTGCAGAGTAAGAAGGGCCAGGGAAGCAGTTGGGATTGGGAGAGTAGAATTAGCAGTGTTTCTGCATTGTGATTTGTTGGCAGCTTTGGCCTACTCCAGCTCATTCCTTCCTCTGCCAAGGACAGTTTTTGTTTGAAAGTCCCTTTACTGTTTTCAAAAGGCACAAATAGCCAAGGGGATGAAGGATGGGAATCCCTGTTCTGGATCCACCCCATCCTCCATTTCTTCCAGATGACATACTTATATTTGCCAATTCATTCAAGTCTAATTTAGGGATGGCTTGGCAAAGGAAAGGATCACTTGTTATAATATGAAATATATTGCCAAAATACATAAAATTGTGAAATAATTACACACAGCATTGTACTCCAACAATATAAAGTCAAGCACCTAAAACTGTAAGTGCTGGAGCTAAAGTTGAAGTATCTGCTACATTACTCTCTTAACCATGCAGTCATTCACTTTACTGTTTCTTCTTCTGAAAACTTGGCTGGGCATTCTTAGCAGTGTTTATAATCATCTCCTCAGTTAATTTTTTTTAATCATACTCATGAAATCATCTCCCAGAGAACAAACACCATGTTTGGTCCTTAAGCTGGAGGAACTCCGGGGCAATCCACTGGGAGTTTTTCTATTTGTGGATGTAAATGCCACTGTAAGAATAAAATCATAGAATCATAGAATGGTTTGGGTTGGAAGGGACCCTAAAGATCATCTAACTCCAACCCCCACCACATGGTGTCCCTGGCAGGGACACTTCTCAGGTTGCTCAATGCCATAATAATGTTACAAATTGTGATACAACATATTGAAATTTGGAAAAACTGTATTGAAGGGTCTTTTCCATTATCTGAAAAGAAAGGTTACTAACCTAATACTTTTCTTTACGAAAATGCTCAAAGGAATGGTAACAATTAAGTGCATTCTAAATTGTCCAAATTTGGAAATAGAGATAAACTACAAAAAAAAATATACAGGGCCACACTTTCAAACTGGAGACATTAAGCAACCATCTTGATGGGGAAGAATACATTCTACCAGTAAATATGCATTGTAAAATAAAGAATAATGATTATCTATAAATTTATATTTTTCTTTGTGCAATTACCTGATAATGAGAAGAAGATGAAGGTTTTTACCTATGAAAAGGCACACATTCATCTTGAGAGCATGTCTTCTTCAGGACATATTCTGCTTTATAAATTAAAAAAAGCATGAAGACAGATGCCAACATTAGTGTGCAGCTTTCCTTTCCACTCTGGTTTTATTTTAAAGGGCATGTTTTAAACAATAGGTTTGCAAGCAGATCTACTTGGAAAGAACCTGGTTAGTCAAGGCACCTATGGAATTTGTTCATTGTCTTCTAAAAAAAGACAAACAAATTAGTTGTCTTTGCTTCTTCTCCCTTGAAGCTAATGACAAAAAAGCATTAAGTTCAATTGGATCAGTCTGGTTCAATTACCAAGTTTCTTTGAAGGAACAGGTAGCTCTTTGTGGTTGGCAATATGACCTATAATCAGCTATGCTCTATTTGTAGGATATGTCAGAGTAAATGGAATATTTTGAGAAGAAAGAGTAACATTACAGTGCCTATTGTAAGATAGTCCTCCTCTGAAAGGCTGTATTGCTTTGCACAGTGTGGAATACAGACAAAAATCCACAATGAATTCCTCATCCAGAGGCGGAAGAATGAGCCCAAGTCCTATTGCAGGATACCCTTTTCTGCATGCTGCATGAGGTGCTGCAAAATGCAGAAAGGACAACTTTGTAGGCCTGCTCTGATCTTTTTACAATAGGTCTCCACCACAGTACACACTCAAAAGTGAATCTTATATCCATCAAGAGATTACTTGAGCACCTCTAACCAGAGGAACTGCACAGCAGAAGTCCCATGCAGAATAAATGAACAGAAAAGAAGTGCATCTGTTCACTGTAAATGCATTTAATCAATTCCTGAATTAAAAATACTGTTTTTAAAGCAGTGATGCATTGCATAAAGGAAAAAGTCAAGAGTAAAATTTTTGTTCATATTAAAATTATACAGAGCAATTTCTAGGCATCTTTTATGTATATTAAAGAATGAAAAGCTTTTTAATCCAGATTTTGCATTTTATGATACCAAAAAATATAAACATACCACAGAACTCTCCTTTAAAACTAAAGCCTTACATTTACCTTAAGAGAAACATTGCAAAATATCTCACACCCAGGCTGCAATTTTACTTTCCCCATGCGTTTCCTGGCACGTGACATTGGCACCATTTCTAAGCAGAAGCTCAGCTAATAAAAGTCAGGGGGGTTGTCAGAACTGAGATAACATATTCCTAATTGCCTACAGCAAATTTAGAAATACCTGTCAGCTGACTTTTTCTATGATGTCCCCATCGATGGAAAACAGCCTGTCTAACTCCTATGATGTCCTGAAAGAAGGCTGAGGCATGGCCATAAGGGCTCTCTTTTCTGCCTGATCAAAATTGAAGATGTGTGTTTCACAGTATTCAACCCTGCATTTATATTGCAAGAAATTCACTCCCACCAGCAAGATTTTTTTTTCTATTTGGCAGAACATAACCCTCATTATAATTTCGTGTTTGATCTGAGTTTTGAAATGTCAAATGGACTGCTATTGCTAAGATCATAGGCTGTGCTGAACTGTGTGGTTTTAGGTTCTCAGGTGCACTGAGACAACAATGTAACTTTATCCTTACAAAAGTAAAAGGAGCCCAGAATTTTTAGTTTGAGTGTTTCCAGGCTAAACCCTGCGATGCCTTACATACCACAGCAGGACATGATGAGAGCCCTCCACCATTCAGAAGAGCCATTGCCTGTTGCAAGAGCAGTTTATGTATTTATTTTCTAATTTCCAAGGTGAATTGTGAAAGATAAACCAAGTTATTATGTGACATCTATACCTACATAGACAACTGTACATGGACGTACAGGCAGATATGATCTATCATTATTTCATTTCTTCTTCAACCCTGATATCTTCCAAATGTGTCCAGGGCACTGACTGATTTATCAAAAGAGCAGTTCCATCAGGGTAAAGGGCATCATCTCCTGGGTGGGCAGTGAAGCATAAACCACAGAATCCTGATTTCTGATGTTCAGACCAACAGGGGCAGGTCTCTAAGCTGCCCCTCATCTGGTTTTTGCTTCCACACTATCCATCACATCAGGACATCTACCCAAATAATTGTCCAGCCACTGGTGCAGTCCCCTTGTATAACTAGTCAAAAACTGACCATTTACTTCATTTGCAGCCTTTGCAAGCAACCCTTAAGGGAAGGAGGGAGAGATAAGACAAATATCTTGATTAAGGTGAGACCTGATTTGAGGTCTAGAAATCCAGAATAATTACAGTTTGGTTGTCTGTGCCCTTCCAGACTCAGCATAAAATTGCTGCTACATGATAATAATTAAACAAGTTACCTGACAGTTACATTCACTTTCCCTTTAAACCACACAATGAGATCAAACAGCACTGCCAAAGAAATCTCAGAGACATACCAATAGAAATCTTTATTCAGTTCAGTGGAAGATTAAGTAAAATATCAGAATTTAAGAAATCATACCAAGTAATGATTAAAAGCCCAGAAGTAAAAAAATGGGATAGTTACTCAGGCTGCTCCAGGAGGCATCACATCAGATGCTTATGATAGTAGAATATCTAAGATCTTTCCAAATTTCTAGCTTATTGCTACTTTATATATATTTTTTTAAGCTTTACTGCATACAAATAGTATGTAATAAGTTAGCCCCAAGGAGCCTTCAGGAGCTCCATAGTAAAATTAATCTTGTTACAATCCTGTTTCTTTCTCTAAGCTCACTTAGCCCCAGATTTATTCTCCTAAGGGCCTGAGCAGTGAACATTGTGAAGTCATTTGAGATGGAATACTAAAAGGTACCGTGCTCAAACAGGAGGGATATCTCAAGTGGCTGGAGTTGGTCCCACTTACAGGCTCTTTTCCTTTTTAAATTCTCACCTTTACCCAAGCTAGTGACAACAATACGAAACTTCTTTTGAGCAGAAATCAAACCATTGCTATAGGGAAACTAAAAACACCACTGCAGTTTAAACATTAGCTGCTTACACAGAAAGGAAGAGAGGTGTTTGATCTGCTCTGCTGTATTTTACTGAGCCACAAAAGCAACAGGATTGTTCATCCAGGGGCTTTAAAAAAAAAATTAGTAGCACCTCATCCTTCTGCTCAGAACTAGGCTGGAGACCTGTGGCACCTCTTGCAATTTTTCAAAGTAAATATTCAGCTCGTTAGCATAAGGTCAGTCACTTCTAATCACTTCTAATTGCCACGGATGAAGTGGCTACACAGCCGTCATCAGCCTGCATCCCCTGGAGGAGAGCATTAAGGCCAGCTCTTTCCCAACTCCCAGCTGACCGCAGGGTTGTAGCTGCTGCCGTCTGGCGGTCTTGGACTTGGGCCCTGCTCAGCAGCATCCCCCTGGCAAGTCACTCCCTTGGCCTCCTGTCCATGCTTAGCCAGCCACTGCCTTATTATTTTACTCACTCTCTACTTTTTCCAGACTTGGAGATAGTGATAAATCTCAGTCTCAACGAAGATCACACTTTAAATAAATTGGTATTGTAAAGAAAAACGTTAGAGAAAAGGAGGCTGAGGGGAGATCTTATGCCTGACAAGATGTTGTAGAGATTTGAGGGTTGGTTTCATCTCCTACAGCCACAGATCAAGAGGAAACAACCTCAAGTTGCTCCCGGGGATGTTTAGAGAACACGCTGTCCAAGGAAGTGGGTGAGGCACCATCCCTGGAGGTACTGAAAAGATGGGCAGACACAGTGATTAGGGATATGGTTTAGTGACGTTATTTGTCAGTCAGAAAAGGAGGCTGACAGGAGATCTTATGACTGACAAGATGTTGTAGAGATTTGAGGGTTGATTTCCTCTCCTACAGGCACAGAACAAGAGGCAACAACCTCAAGTTGCTCCAGGGGATGTTTAGAGAACAGGCTGTCCAGGGAAGTGGTTGAGGCACTATCTCTGGAGATATTGAAAAGTTGAGTAGACATAGTGCTTACAGTTATGGCTTAGTGACGTTATTTGTCAGTCAGAAAAGGAGGCTGACAGGAGATCTTATGACTGACAAGATGTTGTAGAGATTTGAGGGTTGATTTCCTCTCCTACAGGCACAGAACAAGAGGCAACAACCTCAAGTTGCTCCAGGGGATGTTTAGAGAACAGGCTGTCCAGGGAAGTGGTTGAGGCACTATCTCTGGAGATATTGAAAAGTTGAGTAGACATAGTGCTTACAGTTATGGCTTAGTGACGTTATTTGTCAGTCAGAAAAGGAGGCTGACGGGAGATCTTATGCCTGACAAGATGTTGTAGAGATGTGAGGGTTGATCTCCTCTCCTGCAGGTACAGAACAGGAGGTACTGAAAAGATGAGTAGACATACTGCTTAGAGATATGGTTTAGTGATGTTATTTGTCAGTGTTAGATTGATGGATGGACTAGATGATTTGAAAGTTCTCTTCCAACCTAGGTGATTCTACGAATTAAATTACAGAGTGGGATGTCTTAAAATTAAAATTACATTAAAAATTTCATTAAAATTACATTAGAAACCTGCACCCACCCCTAGATTTTTGTGGATGAGGTTTTATTTCCTCTAGACACTGCATATACAACACACTATCCCTCTCCTGGCAGGCCTCCCTTGGTAGGAATAAAGCATAGGCAGATGTACAGAACAATCTGGAGTCTGTGTAGAAGGGCTGGGACATAAGGCTATGCCACTGTCTATCTCACTTGAGATCTCGCACCACCATCCCAACTGGAGTTGCTGGGGTAGGGATCAGGGCAATGTTCAGACAGAGGAATCCTTCCAGGACACTTCACCAGACCCATGTAAAAATAAAAATGCTATTGACAAATTCCAGAGCTGCAAAACTGGCAGAAATCTCTGCTGCCACTCTACACCCTTCCTATTCCATACACTTGAAGGCTGGCAGGACATCTCCTTTGAGATAACAGATGCATTGCCAAACTGCAGGCTGAAGGTCTCACAGCCCTGGCCTTGTTGTCTTCTAGAGACTGCCAATGTTTGCAATGACCTACACACAGTATCAAAACAAGGATGATGAAAGTAGTGATGTCTTCAGATCATGAAAACACAGCTTGTAGCTCAGTTACTTAGAAAACGTGGCAATCTTAGTTGAGCAGGTATGTGATGACCTGCAGATGAGTGTGTCCCAAGTGAAATTAGTGTTTATTTTCAGCCCTGCTTCTTTTAATGACACACATTGTGGTATCCATGTGCCTCTGAGCAAGTAGGAAGATTCAGTTTCTCCAGTTGGAACCACCAGGGACTGTTTATCATTGCTCTTTGTCAACCATAAGAATGGTATAATCTGAAATTGCCAGTCCCCAAATCCTTGTGTAAAATAAGTTTTTCCATGACATTTTAAAATCTTTCTTCTTTTCTTACTTATTTGATAAGTAGACTTCTACACACCTCTGTTAGTCCCTTTAGACCAGGTAATCATATTACACAGAGGGATAACAGCTTTACCTGATTTGAGATAGCTGTGAGAAGCCAGTAAGCACCCTGATGCAAACCTCTGCCCAAATCAAAGACAGTGCCACTAGCTGAAAAGCAAAAACCATGCTGCCAGAGACGATCCCCAGGAAATTGCTATACAAAAGGTGGTGTCTTCCTCAAATAGTCAAAAGGATGGAAAAATCCAACAAAGAAATGACATGGATCACACACCAATGACACAGAACTGCAGCAAACAGCACAGCTCAGAAAGGGGATCTGAGGTGTGTATATAATCACAGAATCGGGGAATTGTCTAGTTGGAAGGGACCTTTCAGATCAACCATGTTCATCATCAACCTAACTGACAAAAACTATAGGCAGTATCAGCACTTAAAGCTGGGAGCAAAGAAATTGCATCCTGCTGTTGGACTCTTGCTGTTCGTAGGGAATGGGCCTGCAGCCACATTTTGCAAGTGAACAGGATTGTACCAAAGCAGTAAGTGACTCCATCAGCAGTTTCCTTTCTCATAATTCAGCCTGCTCAGGAACCCTGTGATTCTAATCAATTGGGTCAAAAGGAGGACATCTGTCCTTCATTTCTTGCCCTCTCCTCTGTGTAATGCTCCTCAAACTCTGTTTCTATTTAATTTATTATCACAGTCCTACTAATGAATTTGCAGAGATGCATCTCTGTTCTTGTCAGAAATAGGCTTCAGAAACGAGGACACAAATCAGGAAGACACCAAGACTCTTCTGATTTTTTTTCTAAAATAAAATACATGATTTATGGCATTATATTATTATAAATTAACATTGCAAGAATTTTCTCGCATAACAAGAACTGAATATATCTCCTCCATAACTGAAAAGTATGTCTCAGAGATTTTCAGAGCTTCCAAGGACAAAGACATTTCAAACGTTAAAGAGCAATCCAATATTGGCTGGCACTACCTATGTGAAGTTAAATATAAAATAGTTTTCCTTCCAGTTGTGTTAAATAAAGTACATGTGAAAGAATAAATTGTTCCAAGAGAAAGCTATAGAAAACCAGCTCTGTGTGCGCCCTTGAATGAAAAACTAGACTTGCATTTAGACAGCAATAAGGAAAAAGCCTGGACCTTCTCTAACTCCAGTCCTATGAGAATGGCCTCTTGGGATGCAGAAAGGAGACAATGCTCCACCAGTGTTATGAGTCACTTAGCTGTCAAAGAAATCCATCTGAAAGCAAATATTACATGGGGATTTGTGAGAGAAAGTTCTTCACACGCTCCTGCTCCCCCCAACACATGTATCTGCCACTAAGGAAGAAATCTGCAATTCTATCACACATGAAGAGAAATTCTAGCCCAGGACTCTGGAGACACTACTGTACTGAATAGGAAAGGTGGAAGTTTCTTAAGATTCTTTTTAACATTTCCCAGCATTTTCCAACTTGGGCCAGTGTACTCTTCACTGGCTAAAAAGGTGGCTACAAGACCAGGTCCAAAGAGTTGTGGTGGATGGAGTTAAATTTAGTTGATAGCCAGTTGCAAGTGTGTTACTCAGGGCTGCATGTATTTAATATCTTTATCAATGATCTGGATGAGAGGATTGAGCAAATCCTCAGTGAATTTGCCTACAACACAATTTGGGTGGAAGTGTTGATCTGCTTGAGGGCATAAAGGCTCAACAGAGAGATCAGAACAGGCTGGATCAATGGGCCAAGGCCATTGGCCTTGGTATAAGGTTCTACAAGGCCAAACACTGAGTCCTGCACCTGGGTCACAACAACCCCATGCAGTGTTAAGCACTTGGGGAAGAGTGAATGAAGGGCTGCCTGGTGGAAAAAAATCTGGGGGTATTGATTGACTGCTATCTAAATATGTGCCAGCACTGTGCCCAGGCAGCCAAGAAGGCCAACAGCATCCTGGTCTATATGAGAAATAGCATGATGAGTAGGACTAGGAAGTGACCATCCCTCATACTCAGCACCGGTGACACTACATCTCAAGTACTGTGTCCAGTTTTGGGCCCCTCACCACAGAAAGAACACTGAGGTGTTGGAGTGGGTCCAAAGAGGGGCAACAAAGCTAGTGAGGGTTCTAGAAGTCTTAGAAGGAGTGGCTGAGGGAACTAGGGCTATTTAGCCTGGAGAAAAGGAAGCTGAGGGGAGATTTTTATCAATTGTAGAGAGGCAGAGGTGGGTCTCTTCTTCCAATTAACAGGGAACATAACAAGAGGAAATGGTCTCAGACTGCACTACTGAAGATATAGATTGAATGTTAGGAAAATTTTCTTTCCTGAAAGAGTAATTAAACATTGGAAAACCTGCCCCAGGAAGTAGCTGAGCCACAGTCCCTGGTGGTATTCAAAAGACACGCAGATGTGGTGCTTAGGGGCACAGTATAGTGGTGGACTTGACTGTGGTAGGTTAACAGCTGGGAGCTCTTTTCCAACCTAAATGATTCTGTGATTCTATGATTGATTATAACTAGATACAGCCTCAGATGGTGATTCCCAGTCTGCACAGTGCTTTTCAACATCCTTTCTCCCCAGCTGAATGTTTCTGCCTCTGTGCTGCCAACCATCAGCAAACTGCACAACCTTGCTATTGGCAATGTGGCAGGCACCATTTGATCAACAACAAAATGACAAGATTCAAAGGTTTGTTGTGACTGGAAATGAGTCAGTTGAGAAACAACAGTTTCAGGTGTATGCAGAAATCAGCTAAGTGCTCACAGGCCTGGGGAAATGATGACTCCTCTGACCATGAGTGCCTCAAGCCAAGCAGAGGCATGGGCCAGACTGAGTAGCTCTTCTGTGAATATTTAAGTGAAAGTGCATCAGAATTTGTTGCTAAAGTCCAGTTCCTGATACAAGGTGCAGACATACCTGCATCCACGATATTCAGAGGGGGACACAGTCCATGATCTCCCCACAAGTGGCTCCATGGTTTGTTTTCCTAGAGTGACCAAGCATCCACACAGGACTCAGTGGTAGCCCAAAGGTATAAATACAATTTTGTGTGGTTATTTCAGTCCAAATATTGGAAACAATTTGATAACTATGTTACACTGAGGCAATTTTCAACATGAAACTGAGGGTATGCATTGTATGCCTTGGGTTTGTAGCATGTCCACACATGGACAACTGTTGGTTGGTTGAGTATGTAGATGTACAAAAAGAGGGTGTTCTCTGAGTACAGAAAAGCTCTAGATATCAGATATGGGCTTTTCTAAATAAATTAGGCAATATTACTTAAGGAGAGACTGTCCTTCTCAAAGCAGAAGTCCCCAGTGTCATAGTACATCTCTGTATGGTGGCCCATAACTCAGGTTTGTCTCAATCACTTTAACTGATAAAACTTGATCCAGGACTTTTTTTCCCCTTTTTCATCTGAAGGTAATCAAAGGTGCTGAATTCTGTTGAGGAACAATAATGATATTTCTAAAAGATATTTTGTATCTCTTGAACATTTATGAAGGCACACAATGCCTATGTGTGTTCTAATCAATTGAAATGGATATATGTGAGATGAAAGCATGTGACCAATGGCTTCTGCTGGAAGGAGATGTTATGAAAGGAGCCTTGACTTCAATTCACCCTCCCCCCAGTTCTTGTCATCCTAAGCAGCCCAAGTGTATCACTCTGCAGGGCATAATGTAAATCCTGTCTTTGATTCATTGATGTTCTCAGCAGTTCAAGGCAGCTGCAAATCCAGTTTACCTGTCCAGTTAAAGTGATTTTATGGCTGCTGTCTGTCTCTGAAGATTTGCAAGCCAGCAATGTGCAGCATTAAATCAACTTTTGTCAGTTTTACCAGGCTTTTTGAGGGAATAAGAAGAAGGATATTATCACTTTACTTCTCAACCTTTGGTGTTTTCCAGAGTCTTTTGTCATGCCAAAATACTTCAGGTTTAATGCGGGATTTATTACTCATCTTTGTTGTTTGGATTGTTTTGCAGTTTCTTAAAAGCCCATAGAGTCTGAAACAGTCATATATGTATATATCATCTGTGTATAAATGAACCACCTCCAAACAGAGGAACATAATATTTAGGGTTTGTCCACAAGGGAAAATGTTCTGATATAACAGTGAATTTCAATGGGACACACAGTGGCTAATGTATTCCCAGTGCCACTCTCTGCTGAGTGCTTCCTCAGTTAAGCTTAGGGAGAAGGGAGGGGTGGGAGAAGATGTTTTTAAAATCTGGCTTTACTTTCTCATTATCCTTCTCTGATTTGACGGGTAATAAATGAAATTAATTTCCCTGAGTTGAGATAGTTTTGCCTGTGATCAGTGATCTCTCGCTGTCCTTATCAAGACCCACAAGCTTTTCATTGCATTTTCTCTCCACTGTCCAGTTGAGAATTGGTGGGAACCTGGTGTCTAGCTAGAAATGATACATCTGAACTGTCAAGGAGAAAAGAGATCAGTCACCTTCTCTCATTAAAGAATGAGCTCAGTCAGCTGCAATAATGCTAGTAGAGCTTAGACTAGGGATTTTTGTTATGTGTGTATGAGACAAGCCTGACAAGCCTGAGTGATGTGAGGGTGAAATTCTTCGCCATGTGTGATGCTTCCTAAAAATCCCATCAAAACAGTGAATGTAGATGGCATATGGAAGATCCTTTATTTATAGTTTAAACATGACTTTGAATTTGATCCCTGTGCCCTGATTGAGATTTACTCTCCTTGTGCTATAGAAGCCAGAAGCTGCTTTTTGAAGAGGGACAAACTCTGTTCCTTAGGGGAGGGGAACAATAAGTCCCTGTAGTGGTATGAAAAGAGAACTGGACTGGAGGCTCATTTATTCCATGCAGAAAAACCATAATGTCATTTGTGGGATGCCCTGCATCAGCTGAACTGGGATGTACACAAAATCAGGTTACAGCTGTTGATGTTTCAGGCTAGATATAAGAAAGAAATTCTTTACAGTGAGGGTGATGAAACACTGAAACAGGCTGCCCAGAGATGTTGTGGATGCCCCCTCTCCGTAGGTGTTTAAGGCCAGGCTGGACAAGGAACTGAGCAGCCTGATCTAGTGGGAGGTGTCCCTGCCTATGGCAGGGGGGTTGGAACTTGATGATCTTTAAGGTCCCTTCCAACCCGAACTATTCTACGATTCTATGTTCTCTGCTACCAAATCATGGTACCTCTGGTATTTTCAAACTATGTACAGTTACCTGTGGCTGCAGGGGAAAGATATATGAAATATTCAGAAAAATTTACATGAATAGCAGTGCCTGCTACAGCTCTGCTGTAAACAGCACTTAAGCACTTGTAAAAAGAATGATGAGGAAATGTGGAAGCTCCAGCTATGAAGCTCATTTCCATTTTTCAAAGCCAGAAATCCAGATCTACATGCCCGTCTACAGGAGCTGCTAACAACAAAACAAAGCCTGTGGGGAAGTGGATGAGGAGTTGCAACTGACTGGCCTTTTACTTGAAAAAGCATGCAATTACACTAAAATTTTCCTCTTTTGAGCACTGCTGCCTCTCCTCCTATGCCTCCTGATGCAGCTGAGCCATAAGGTCTGTAGTAATGAAAGGCATCTTTTTACTGTGTCAACAGCATTGTTTATTTTATCTCTGCAGCTCATGCAAGGTCTTTGAATGAAATGAAATGGAATGAAAAAACAGCCCTGCTGTTATCAGTACAGGGCAGAACTGGACAGGAAACTTGGTATTGCTCTGACAAGTGCTGTGCCTTCATATAGCTGAAGAGGAATGCTGGGAGGTACCAAGTACCTTCAACTCATCAAAAAAACCAACCAAACAAAAAAACATTTCCCATTTTCCTGCAGGTGTTTGGCACCCCAGATTGCTCAGTCATGGCTGGACAATGCGGCTCTTGCAGGCAACCTAATCCTCCCTACTGTCAGTCAGCCTTAGGCAGCAACTTTCCTGGAGTCACTGGAGGTTTCCATCAGCTGGACCCAGAAGCTGCCACACACAGAACGAGTTTTCACTTCACCTGCTGGCTTCTCACAGCCCAAGTTCAAGCATCTGGGGTTTGTGCAGCAGAAACAGAAATGGCAATACAGCAGGGTCCCTGGTGCCTTCTGCCCTGGGCAGATAAGAAATTTGGCCTGGGGCATTGACATGACTCAGTTCAAAGCCGTGCTGATAAAACAAGCTACTGTGTTGTCAGAAACATAAAGACGGTTGGTGTTAGGAAAATAAAGAACATTACACAAGCTCAAGAAGCTCCAAAAGAATTGAACATTTGAAGACAGTAGCTTAATGTTATTATTAGTCTTCTTATTATTATTGCTTTGTGCTGTGCCTGAACTCCAGAATTTCCCTCTCGTACTGTAGCTGGTACACTGGTCATTAGAAATATGTGAAATGAAGAGACAGCCTATGCTTTTTAAAGATCTCCTAGTCTTAGCATCAGAGTGGGAAGAAGGAAAAGGAACAGAGGTAGAGAGATGTAGCACTGAAATGCTGATGTTGAGATTATGAGATCCAGAACTCATCTGTGAAGCAGCAAGGTCATTCTTGGCCACACGGGGGACAAGGTACTGCACAGTATCATCCCATATCATCAGAAATTCTTCTCCAATTGATTTTTTCTTCCTCAGAAGCCAAATACAGCATCTGGGATTTCTGCAAAATTGCAGAGCTCCCAGATTATGCTAACTTTCCACAGAAGCCAGATTCCATACTGCTTTTCTCCAAAAAGGGCTGCAATATTGCTCCCTGCCTCACAACACCACTTTTGCTGTCTTCATAGCACATCATCCCTTCTGCTGTCAGCACATTGTCTCTCTCAGAGAGACAGCATGCATTTAGGAGGAGGAGAAGAGAAAAATACTGAAGAAAAAAAACAAAGAACCAAAGGAACAGTAGCTGTTTGATTTTACCCAGAGAGCAGCAGCAGTTGCAGAAATCTCTGAGGAAATGCCAAGTGGGTTTGAATCAGATGGAGCCATCCAAGGAGAAGGGACTTCCTCACCTGGCCTTGCTGCTAATGACAGAGCAAGGACATAGCGTATGCTCCAGGGGAAAACAAAATCTGCACAGCTGCCATTGCCTATGTTAAGAGAGGAGCCCATAGCATTTGGCAGAACTGTGAAGGGAACTTTGCAGTCCCTGAGGATGAACCACACCTCAGGCTGTCTCATACTGGTGTCTCTCAGAGCTTGATTTGTCCCCTTCATTCCTCTGGTTGTTGCCATGGAAAGTTTTAATAGAATTTAGATGTGTGTCAACCATAGGGAGATTTCAGGGAAAAAGCAAAAAGTCTCAATGAAAGACTGCTCTCAGATCTATGACAAGAATTTATCTTTCCTCCTAAAATCCATATTTCACAGCCTAGTCAGAAACCAACACCCAGAATAGTTTTAATCTTCCTATGAAAAACAGTTCAAAACTACTCTTAAGCTTTCCCAGAAAAGAAATACATGTTATCATCTTGGTTATGGTTGATAAAAGCCTTAGCCATGGTGGCAAGAACAAAGGAGAATATTAAAGGGGGTCCAAAATTCAATAAATTGAAGAGTGATGCTTTTATTTCTACCAGGTGTCATGAGACAATTAGATGGAAGCAAATGTGTTCTACATGGGACTGACATTTCTTTGAAGGAGAGAGAGACTTCAGATTAGAGCAACTGAAAAATCCCATGTAATACCAGTGCTGCTCTTCCCCTGCCCTTTGCTGGGATCCTGGATAGAGAGCAGCAGCACAATGCCAGAGCCTGGCAGATCACAGCTCAATTTCTGAAAAATAACATCTGCAAGGCCAATGTTCCATACAGAACCTTTTCTTAGAGTAGCCCATCACAAAAACAGGACTAGCATCATGCTGCTGCTGAAATGTGAGATGCAATTTTTTTTCCTCTGTGAAGATTTAATTGTGGCTCTACCTGTTAGTGCTCATTGGCGTTCTATAACCATTTACTCTTTGAAGAATGAGCTGTGTATGGCTCACAGAGTGTTTTGTTTCCTTTTCCTTGAAGATTGGAAATTGTGGGTTTTATTATTGTTTTTAATCCCTTCTTTCTTTAATCTACCTTCAGGTATCTCCATGCCTGTACCTGTCTTTGGACTACAAGATGACTCCAAAGTGTTTAAAAAAGACAGCTGCTTACTTGCAGATGACAATTTTGTCCTAATAGGCTCTTTTGTGGCATTCTTCATCCCTCTAACCATCATGGTAGTCACCTACTTTTTAACTATCAAGTCACTTCAGAAGGAAGCTATGCTGTGCGTGAATGACATTGGCCCAAAGACCAAGTTTGCTTCATTTAGCTTCCTCCCTCAGAGTTCCTTGTCCTCAGAGAAACTCTTCCAGCGCTCTTTGAACAGAGATGTGGGGACTTCTGGGAGGAGAACCATGCAATCCATCAGCAACGAGCAGAAGGCTTCCAAGGTTCTTGGCATTGTCTTCTTTCTGTTTGTTGTGATGTGGTGCCCATTTTTCATCACCAATGTGATGGCTGTAATCTGCAAGGAGTCATGCAATGAAGAAGTCATTGGAGGGCTACTCAACGTATTTGTTTGGATTGGCTACCTTTCCTCGGCTGTCAACCCACTCGTGTATACGTTGTTCAACAAAACCTACCGCTCAGCTTTCTCCCGTTACATTCAGTGTCGCTACAAGGAGGAGAAGAAACCTTTCCAGCTGATTTTGGTGAACACTATCCCAGCACTTGCGTATAACTCAAGCCAACTCCAGCTAGCACAAATGAAGAGTTTGAAAAAAGAGGCCAAAATTATGGCTAAGGATTATTCAGCAGTCACAATAGGGATACATCATTTGGATGGTACCTCCAAGGGAAGTATCAGCCCAGGGAATGAAAAGGTTAGTGGTGTGTGACAGTCTGCAGCTGCCATGACAACCACCGTGAATCTGCTGAAAATTTCACCTGTCTGTGAGAAGCTCTGATAGTTTAGGAAAATCAGCCCTCTCCAAGAGACCCTTCAATAACATCACTCCTCACATCATCCTGGGGATGAAAAGCAGGGTGGAAACGATATCAAATGTGCAATTTTTTTTCATACAGTACTTTGGCTGTTTTAAGCACAGGCTTTATTAAACTTATTTTTTTAATATTCTAAAGGATATATTTCTTAAAGAAAAAAAAATGCAATTTCTGGGATTATAACATGGGCTGTGAAGAAACCTACGCATTTCTTTTTTTCTCTGCAAATGAAAGCTAAGCTGTCCTTTGATGTCCTCACAGAGTAGGCTCTGGCTAGTTTGTCTTGCTACAATGGAATTTTGTTATCATTAACTGAATGAGCACTTTACGGGGTTTTAAATAAAATGATGGTTAATTTGCTAATATATATTTAAAATAAATTTTGAAGTATTAAAGAAAAATCTATTTAAGCCTGTATAGATTAATTATATGGACATTTTGGTAACAGTGTTTTTATGGCTATTTTTTTCCTTCTGAGTGACCATTCTGAAATGTTACCAGGCTTCTCTGCTATTATATAGTTCAAATTAGCAGTCTTCAAAGGTATATTATACTTGAATGATGCTTTTTGTTTCTACCATCATTCATAACCTTTATTTCATGCCTTATACATTCTTTCCATTCAAGAAGTTTCATCTGTCCAGCTTAAAACTTGAAAGCAATTATTTTGGAAGTAATTATTTGGCTTGATTCCCTGCTCCTTCCAACTGGTGTTGTCAGGAAAGCAAAGTGAGGAAAATCAAGCACAAAACCAACAAATAATTTTAGGTACATTTCCACATCCATTCCAGAACTGTGAAAGTTTCACATGAGTAAAGCCTTCAGCAAAAGGTTGTGTCCAATCCTCTCTCATAGTTTCTCTTAGGTTAAAAAAATCATTAGCAAGATGTCCTTTTGATTTTGTTTTAGGGCTGGTAGAGTCAGAATTATGAGAAAACTCTTACATGTTCAAAACTGTTTCCCTAATTTCAGCCTTTTGCTGTGATGGTAGATTGCTCAGGAATGGTAGGTATAGCTTGCACTATTAGGACTCAGCCTTAATGTATGGACAAACGGGGCCCCCTTGAAAAATAACAGGACTCATAAGCAGCACTGTATTTTTCCTCCATAACTCCAAGGGCAGAATACATTACATAAAGAACATCAAATATATTACTTGACAGAAATGGCTAGTCATGAAACTGTTTCCTCATGGGTGTCACAGACAATTCCACTGAAGCCAGTGGGTGTCTGATGGAGAGCAGAAACACAAATGTTGCATCTGCCTGCAAAACCTAAATCCAAGCATTTGATTCAGTCCATTAATTTTGCAGCCATGGTCATCAAAAGCAGGATGTATGCCAGTTTCAGATCCTGTCTGCTCTGAAAAAAACCTACTCAAAAGCCAACTCTCAATCCTCTCAAAGTTGTTCAGTTTTCACAGACCAATTGCATTTCCAGTAAGGCAAAGAAAGAGATAGAGAGAACTCGAATCTGATTCATGCCTACCAGCTGGGGAGTGTGATGAATAAAACTGTCACTTCTATGAGCTATTTCCTCCAGTGTGGTGTTGGTCAGAAGCACCAAGCACAGCAGCACATGGTGACATTGACTCAGTCCACAGCCCCAGCCTCCATACTGTAGCCACACGTTATCCTTTGGTTTGTGGCCATTAGTAGTTTTCTTCACAAAACTGTGAATTTAAGTTCACCTGATAAATCATGGGGTAGAAATGCTGTGCTCACCAAGGTGGCTTATATCTCTGCCTCTGAGTACATTTGGTCACCACAACCAAACTGAACAGCTTCAGCAGAAGGAAAAATTAATTTATTGCTCTTGTCTCCCTGTGCATACTCTGCTCCCATGCTGTGACAGGTGAGCAGAGAGACAGAAGAGATTTGAGGGGGAATCCTAAATACAGTTGAGCATGAGGACCACCAGAGTAGTAGGTGTGAGCAGTAACTTTGCACTGTTTACTGATGTGTTTAATACAGACTTTATATCAGATGTTTTGACCTAAGCTCATATTTATCACAAAGACATGCAAGTGACAGAGCACCGATGGAGCACAAGTGATCCAGGGCATCCCAGGAAACAGGGTATTCTGGTACCTCCTGGTCTCAAGATGTCTCCGCTCCATGAGTGGAGTGATGGTTTTCAGGATTCACCCTTGGGAATGGGCATCAAAGGGAAGAAATAGTCAGTCATAAAAGCAAAAGTCTTTCATGAGTAGAGGCCTGAGGCTCAGAATCTGACATCAAACCAGGTTACCTTCATATGATGAGTACTTATCAAAGGTCTCTGACCCTGTGTGTGAGGGAGCAGAGATGCTTCTACCAGGTGAGAGAATTGCCACGTTTTGTGCAATTGGTGATCATCTTCCTATAAGCATCTCTGGCCTTGCAAGAGAAAGAAGCAGACAGGGGGGAGGGCTCAGGTCCTATTGCCCTCATACACCTGGGAGCAGAGCCTGACAGTATATTGGATGATGTATAAAGCACCCTGAGCTCCTCTGAAGCTCAGTTCCTCCCAAAACTTCTGAGAGATCAGATTCTGGTCTGTACACTCTCCTTCACTAGTTTGCTCTCCACAAACTGTTACTGAGCATTGAAGGTTCATCACTTGCACACTCCTCTTACAGAGGAAATCAGCTCCCTTTCCCCCATTTCTCTTTCATTTCACCTTCTTTTCCTCTTTCATAATGTGAAATAGCTCAGGTTGAGAATACTGACAGGGAATGTTTCACTACAAACAGAGAGGGTTTCAATTATTTGCTTGATGTTTCATTAAAAGATGACTCTGAACAACAATTATTTTTTCCCAGCTTATTAAAATAAAACCTATGTTTTGGACCTAAGAGATTTGACAGCTTCTCTTTAATTGACAGCTGGAGGTAACCTAACATTTTTTGCTTAGAAGCAGGGATATCTGATGACTGATATTCTAATTCTGTGAGCATTCAGATAGGTGGTTTTATTGAGTGATCACCAGCTTTTGCCGAAGAAGCCTCCCAAAGCCAAGAATGCACACCAGATAAAGATCAATATCTCCAGCTCTTTATGGACATCTTTGAGAGTTTAGTGGTGCCTGACTCTGCCACCTTGCACCAAAACATGGACAGATTTTTGTCTAGTTTGCCTTAGTGAGGATGACTGAGTCAGCACCTGAATCTGTTCTACCAGCCAGGCCAGATCTGCAGATTTTTCATCAGTAGGTAGCAATTAATAGAGTCATTATACAGGTATCCAATGTCAAAGTTCAGCCATTTTAAACTAGAATTCATTGTGTTGGGGCTGTGCTTGGGATGAACATTACAGCTCAGTATGGCCAGTTTCAGAGCAACACTTTCATCTTGCAAAAAAATTGTTTTCATTATGTATCAGGACTGAATGGAAACTTCGGTAATTTTCCAGGCCAGAAAAAAAAAAAAAAGACATTAACACAGACCAACTCAGAAGTTAGGGCCTTCCCCTGCCTTACAGGAAAAGCATTCCAAACCAGTCTGTCATATCCCTCCCCCAAAAAAACCTCCACTTTGTCATAAAAAAGTGTTTCCATCTACAATTTTTCAAGCAGATAAATGTTTTACTACTGTTAAGACTGCATCTGAGAAATGTCCAAAGACATGAAACTCACCATGTGTCTCCTGAGCTGGTTTGCATACTTTATATACTTCAGGGTAAAAATAAATAAATCCCATGTATCTATCCCATTCAGACAACCATGCACTGTACTTCTGTAATTAATGCCAAATGGTGAGATGCATTCTATTTTGAATACCTATATGTTTGCTGATGTAAATACATAGAGGAGAAAAAAGTTTGCTGTATTTTGTAAATGTTCATGTAAAATGGTGTTCTAACTCTTTATTGTTTTGTCAGATCCCACTGCGAGTAAAGCAGATTAAAATATTCAGATGCCATCAGTTGTTTTATAAACTGGAAATCTGTCTTAAGTACCTGCTTTGGTTTGGTTGAATTTCTCCCGTGTCAGAATCATAGATTGGTGTGATCTCCACTGAAGGCTAAAGTAATTTTAAATACCTTGCAAGCCAAAGAGGAAATGCATGATGCAGAATTTAACTGTCTCAGTAAACTGGTCCAAAGCAAGGCGTTGCAATCATTCTCTTTTTCAAAGGTTATCCATTCCTCTCCTACAAAGGTATATACTTCAACTAAGCACATATAGCTTTAACATGTCAGCCTCAGGAACAGCGCACTTTAAGTAGTAATAAGTAAATGAAATTAATTTCACTAAGAAGTGACATTATAAGATTAAAATTAACTAACAGCATAAATAGCATTGCACAGTGGCACAGACATAAGTGAGGCACAGAACCATAGTGCCATCTGTTGGTACTATTGCCTTTCACAAAGAGCATTCTAACAAGAAACCAAAACGGATTTTGTTAATTTTTTGTTTTATACATCTTCAAACAAAAGTAATTTCTCTCTGCAACTGATCTTGCATCAGACTTGCTCTTATTTACAATAGTACAGCTGTTAATAAGAAGTCCCCTCAAAAGCTTGCTCTAATCTTAAGTTTTTCTCCAGCTTTATAGCATGTAAGGAAAAACACAGAAAGGCATATTTTTCAGAATTTACCAAATGAAGGGAAACTGACTATTTTAGCTACAAACCTGTGAGGTACCACAGGATGAAACGTGCCAGGTAAGACCCCTGAATTAAAAATCCACTCAGTTTTACCTCTGTGGTACTAGACAACTATATGCCGGCTCCAGGGTAACATAATGT
This sequence comes from Turnix velox, assembly GCA_013400935.1. NCBI lineage: Eukaryota > Metazoa > Chordata > Aves > Charadriiformes > Turnicidae > Turnix > Turnix velox. The sequence continues at coordinate 149,061 of VZTY01003246.1, forward strand.
CTTAAATTTTTCAGAAAAGTCCCTGCCAGGTTAACCTGTTTTGCCATTCTTTGCAGTAACCACTGAAAGGAAACACATTAACTCAACCATCTGGCGCATCAAGCCATAAAAGCAAAGATATTTGGAAAAGAAGATATTCAGTCTTCAGATTTATATTATCATCTTCTGAGGATACTCCCTGGAATATGACAAAAGGAAAACAGAAATATGGAAATTCTATACAACAGAATCAAGTTATTTCATATGGCTGCAGCTTTGACATGTGAGACCCGACAAATTCCAAAGCCTCTCTGATTGAATTTTGTTATGTTTGAAGTAATTTTATCATAGCTGTATCTGATCCTGAAAATTGTTCCAATTATGGTTCTGCAAATCATAATTATTTCCAGAATTATTTCCCTGTATAAAGGCTCAATATTTTTTAGTCATATTGAGATCTTCATTTTAAGATAAAGAAAAGCTGACAAGCTCAAGAGCTTTATTCAACGTCAGTGTGTCAGTTTACATGTATAAAGTAATTCATATTCTTAGTGTTTGCAGAACATCAGTTGGGAGTGACTGATCTCAATTGTATCTCAATTGATTGGGCTATACCATTGTGTAATCAGTACAAAGTCATGCAAAATAAGTGGCGATTCTAGTTGTGCTAATATTTTAACTATCAAATTACTATCAGAATGGAAAATTAAAAACTAATGCAAAACAAAAAGATTTAGGTGGTTGTGAAGAACAAGTAGAGTTCATCATGGCCAGACACTAATTCTTCAAGTGCTGGACTTCTCTGTCTGTTTTATTAATATATTTCAAAAATCACTACTTTACTAACCTGTGTGAGAAAAGAGTGTGCAAGGAATCAGATCTGGGATCTTTCCTTAGAAGATCTTAATATATACGCAGAAAAACTTCCTTTTTTCTTTTTTATTTAAAATCTGTGGTCACATTGAGAACACTTGGGAATGATCCTATGTCAGCAGACTTTATTAAGGTCATGTGTTGGAAGATTTGCCTCAAATCAAATTGTTAGTAAAAAGATAATAAAACAAAAGAGAAAATCACAAAAGAGAAAAGGCATTATGTAAAGGGTACAAACCAAGTTAAGGATGTATTCTGTGAAAGAAGTAAGCATGCATGTCCATCAACAAGGTCCCTCATTGAAGGCTCAAGAGAAACTAACCACAAGTTAAGACAGAAAGCACTTGTATGGTGAAAAAACCTCTGGGAGATAGGAAACAGGCAAGACAGAGTAATCTGTCCTCACCTTGAAGGCAGCACCCAGGGGCCTAGTCTAGAAAAAAAGATATCAAAACTGACAGCATGTATAGAGGAGAACTGATCCAAAAAAACACATGAGATTGTCACGGCTCTGTAAATAGCAGGTGAAATTCAAAGCAGAAGAAGTAAAGTGATGCACTTTTAGGGGTAAAAAATCAAGTCTAGTACAGAATAATATGCTCTAAACTGATGGTTACTACATGGGACAAAGATCTTTGTGTTATGTGAAAAAAATAGTAGTAGCTCAAGAAGTATTAGAGGATAACCGTAGAGAGAAAGGCATCAAGGATAATCAAATTATGGGATATCTTTGACATGGGTAAATACCTTAATAGATTAGGACTCTTTGAAGATCAAACTCAGAATCCAAAGACAGCTCTCTAAAATATTTACTCAGGAAGCAGCATGGAAAAGTAATCCAAGATAGGGTATCTGCTCCAGAGACTGGCTAGTGAAAGAAATGGAACTGTTCAGGGTCAAGTGAAGGTGCAAAATTTCAGAATTTAGAGGCAGACTAGTCCAACAGACTAGTTCAAAACACCAAGGTGTTTTGAATTGCTGCATATAATTATGTATAAAGTCATTGTGGAAGTTTACACTAATCATGGCTGGATTTGGGCAATCTGTATCTCTGTTCCCCAGATGTTTTTTCTCCTTTACGTCTTGGAGACAGTGAACTCTTCAGGTCAGAAGGTTTGCTTCAACAGTGCTTTGCCTTGTCCTGGCCTCTGTCAATGACAATGAGTTCTTTCCTTTTTTTCCCAATGGCTATTGTCAAAAGTGCAGAATAGCATCTACCATACTGAAACTTAGATATTTTTCTAAACTCCAAACTACGTTTTTGAAGTGAAGGCTCTTCTTTTCACAAAGATCTATTTTCTTTTTATCTCTGTTGCTGCAGAGAATACCATTATCTGTTTATTTTTAACTATATATTTCAGACTGCACTCCGTCTCATCATCCTGGTAATAAATAAAGACACTAAACAGTCTTGTTCTTATATCGACCCCTGAGGGATGTCACTCTGCCAGCTGGGCTATGAGTTGCTGATCAATACTCTCTGAGACCAGCAATAATCCAGCCAATTTTCCACCCACCTTATTGTCCATTAATGGAGCCTATATTTCACTAATCTAGCTAAAAGGAGACAAGGAGATCAAGAGATGCTTTTGCCAAGCCTTTGCTGAAGCCAAGGTGTACAGCTTTCACTGCTCTTGCCTTATCCTTTGCAGCTTACCTCTCATCAGAAGGCGATCAGACTGGTCAGGTGTGCTGTGTTCTTGGTAAATCCATGTTGACTATTCCAAACCACCTTCTTGTTCTTTCTGTACCCAGAGATATCTTCCAGGAAGATTTATACCATTACTTTTCTAGGTATGGTGGTTAGGCTGATCTGCCTTCAGTTTGCTTGATTCTCCTTCATGCCCTTTTTGAAGGTAAGCTCAGAATTACCTTTTTCCAAACATCAGCAAGATGACCTTTTAATCATGATAAAAAAATGGCCTTTCAATGACATTGGCCAGTTTTCTCAGCACAACCAAATGCATCTCATCTGGTTCCATAGACTTACGTATATCCACATGAGTTAAGTGCTCCCAAATATTGCCTTCTGTTCTGGCTAATACTTACCCTGGTACTAGTGAGAGAAAATGCATTCCCTTCAAGGCTCCTTTCTGTTTTAGTAACTCAGCCTGAATGAAATTAAAAGGGACATTCTGAACATCACTGAGGTGGTGAGACAGTGAAACAGGTCACTCAGAGAGGTCCTGGAGGCCCCATCCCTTGAGACTTTCAAAGTCAGGCTTGAGGAGGCTCTGAGCAACTTGATCTAGGGCAGGATGTCCCTGCTTACTGCAGTGGGGTTCGACTAAATGGCCATTCTGATCAGTCAAGTGTTTTGATATTTCTCTTGGGGCTATGTGAGCATCTACTTTCACTCTTTCACCTTAAATGATATTTGGAATGTTCTGGCTCTTTCAATACTGTACATCCCCTAGGAACCAGTAATTACAACCCATGATTATAAACTTTCTTCCTCTGGAGATCTCATCTGTTGATCCAAAGGATATGTAGGTATGTTATCATACCCAATTTTTGACAGCAATAAAATATTGTTTTTTCCTCATTTTGAAGTCACACTCTTCAATCTTTTCAATAAATTGCAGGAGCAGTATGAAGTATTGTAATTTTACATGACTCTTCGTCTTACATCATTATAGATAACAGATTTAGATAGTCTTGACAAGAAGAGTTTATGTTATATAACTCAGACATTCTTTCTACTACTTCAATTCTGAATTTGACAAATCATTTCAGGTCTGTGACCTGAATTACAACCCAAGACCAAGGAAGAAATTCTACTGTACTTGCATGACTTCAAGGCTTATACAGGGAGCAAGAAATCCTTAAAATGCCAACTGATGTTGCTGATCTTAAGTTATTTTCTAAGACCTAAAGAAAAACCTGTCTACCAGGGAAAGACAACTTTAAGCATAAACAAATAACATTCAGATCTCCATCTCTACTTGGGGCTCCCAATAATAGGGCCGGCCTACTAAATTATTTATTGGCTGAAATGGAATTTAAATTTGTACTTTGGTGTTCTCTAAGTCAGATCTTAAGTATTACATTCCTGTCAGCCAGTATCTTTTTTTAGTTGCAATTATATCTCAAGTTTTGCTCAGCTATCTGAATTTAAAATATGAGATTCAAAAGCTCAGTAATTTCAACACGTGGCTTTTAAAATTGTACATTAAAAATTTATCAAATGAACCGTCTCTTTGTAAGGAAGAAGTTCTTCACCATGAGCAGGCTGAGGCACTGGAAAAGATTGCCCAGAGGGGTGGTGAAGGCCCCATTCCTGGAGATACTGAAGGCCCAGCTTGATGAGCAACCTAAGCTAGTGCAGAATATCCCTGCTCACTGCAGGGTGGTTGGACTAGATGACCTTTAAAGGTCACTTCCAACTCAACACATTCTAGTATTCTAAATTCAAAATTAATTTGTACTAGAAGGAAATAGAAAACTAAGGACATAATATAAAAATGTTCAGTCAATTTACTATAAAAAGACATTTTTCATTGTAAAGCATTAAGAGGAAACTACTTTCTGTCAGAATTATTAGACCCATATACATAATTGGATTTTTTATCAGTTGCAACTTAATGCTTAATTTTACATCTTCCTGAAATGAGAAGAAAATATTACTAATACTTCTTACTCACATCACTGCAATAAAAAAACATGCTTGTTTTTTTTCCCTTGGAAAAGTTTTAAGTATTTTAATTGCTCTCGAGAAAAAGGATTTTTTTTTTTAAGAAATGCTATCTTTTTTTAATTTCTTATCATAAATGGCTCATTTCAGAAACTGTAAATCTTCTGTACATAAACTTCCCGCAGTCTCTCTGCAAAGAGGATTTATGAACATGGCTAACCTCACAGCAGCTCAGAGCTACTGATTGCAGTGCTGCAGAAACAGAATACAAGACAGAGCCAAATTTAAGAAAAGCTGGGAGATGATGCTGGGAAAGAAAACTCAATAGTCCAATTGAGTCCCTCCCTCTATTTTACACTGTACTCAGTACTGTCCTAGTGTGTTTTCCTCTTCATATATTCTTAAGTACAACACACCAAGTGATGTGCCATGAAAAGAGCTGCAACATTTCTCTCAAATTATTTACTTATACATTTATTGAAAAGACATAGAAAATAATGCTTCTGCTTTGATGTTGTGGAGATGTGGGGAGGTCAAGTAAACTCAATCAGCACTTGGATCCTTCTGAATATATCACTCGAAAACGAGAGCAAATGGGGCAGAAGTTATCCAAGCACCTTGGAAAGGAGGCCCAAGTTGTGTGCTGACAAGACGGAAATAACTAAAAAACAATTGCACATACCATGGAAATCAAGACATGCATAACGACAGCTGACTATCTAAACAAGAAAGAAAACAGACTGGTTGAAGCTTAGACCAAATAGTAAACTAAGTGGGGAATATCTTGCTAAGAGAGAGTAGGACACTAGGAGTGCTACAAATACAGTGTGAAATGGAAGATTCTAAAGAGCACTTGAGAAACATCAGTGAAGAAATGAACTTTAATGGAAAGTTAAATCTTCCAAAAGAAAAACCTGAGAGAAGAAAGCCTAAACAGCTCAGACTGCATCCTAGTAGAGAGAAAGGGTAGGGAAAGCTGCTCTGGAAGATGGGATGAATGGCCCAGATCCAGGGTCCAGCAGCTGCATTCTGAATACATCTGCTGGGGAAGTTAGAATGGAACAAAGCTGTCAGTATTGTGCCTTGCTAGAATTAAAAATAGAATAGAATTATTGTCACATCGGCAAAGTAACAGATGATCAGACTGCAAAATGTTACAGGCAAAAATAGTTACTGTTAATGCAGTACATGGTATGAGACTAAAAAGAGGGAGAGAGCTTTGGTGAGGACACTTTTTTGGAGACTGATGGGAATGTTAAATTGCAAAAATGGAGATAAAAAAACCCCTGAAAATCCTTTAATAGCAGGAAGTAGGAAGAATTTGGGTTATGAGTAAGATGAAAGCACTGCCAAGTATCTTCTTTCCTTTATGATCTTGGAAGTGAGACGTCACGACAAAAACGAGACCTGAACTAGACTCTGGTTTTATTATAAAATCAGAAGTCCATCATGTGGCATCTGCTATGAACAATGCAGAAACGCTGGGGTGAGGTAAAACATATCAAATTTAATGACTTGGCAGCCCAAGCTCAGGCTACTTCAGCCTATTTCCCCCTTGAGGGCTTCTTGGTGGAGGTAAATCAAGACTTAACAGACATACCTGATGCTTTGAATGGCTCATTATTTCCCAATTCACCGGATTAACTTTTTATGTCTTCTTTTTTTTTTGCATTTTACAGTTCAAGATTTTCTTCATCAGAGCTGGGACAGTGATCTCTGTGGGACCAAAGGTGGCCAAACAGCAGGGAGACTCAAACATACAGCCCTGCGAGGGGAGAAGCACCTGAGGAAAAAGAGAACGAGGAGAGCAGCACCCATAAACCAAACATAACCCACTACCCCTCCTCTGGGGACGCGTAGCCGCCATGGCGGACTACAAGCCGCCGCCTGAGGGCCCCGTTGCGGGCGGGGCGGCAAGAGGCTGCGCCCGCCCAAAGGCCGTCCCTCGCCCGCTTCGTCCGCCGCTTCGGCACCGCCGTTGCTCCGCGGTAAGGAAGAGTGAAAAGGGGGGTACCGAGTCGGTGCTGGAGCGGGCAGCTCGGTGAGGGGAGCGCGGCTGCCCGCTGGGGCCTGGCTGCGGGGAGAGCGAGGCGGCGGCAGGCCGGTGCGGGCCCAGCTGAGGAGGAGGAAAAGGAGGAGGAATGGCGGGCTGTGGGTTCGCCCGAGGGGGAGGATAGGGCGG